>JAMXDD010000001.1:33206593-33722980 GCA_024733475.1 Syzygium grande
GGAGGTTGAAGGAATATATCATCACCATCCACAATGCATATACTCTCCGGTCACCTGTTTCAATTTGAAAAAAAAAATTAAAGCTTTTAGTTAGAGATATTCTGATTGAAATTGTTGTAGTGTTCCTGCCACATATGATGGTGTGTATTAGCATTGTGTGTAGAGCTATTAGTCCACTACAAAGGGTTTGGCTGTAAGGTAGATGCATGACAAGACAACTACTTAGGCCACTTAAATTGCGATGGCATTACAAATATAACTGTATAAAACTTTAGGATTCATGAAGCATTCTTGTTGATACTGTTTACGCGGGTCAAAATCAGATCTTTTACAACTTTTTTGGCTATTGTTTGATGTTTTAAACCTGAGTAGGGTAATACTGCTGGAGCCCCAAGAGAACCGTGGCATGACTTGCATAGCAAAATTGATGGTCCAGCTGCATATGATGTCTTAACCAACTTTGAGGAACGCTGGTATAGAGCTGCTAAACCCCGTGGGATTAAAAAGCTGAAGATATCATATGATGATGCTTTGCTCAGGATAGACAGAATACCAGATATTGTTGGAATATCTGATGTTTCTTTAGTTAGGGAGGATGATCCTGAATCATGGCATGTTCAGGTACTGAAATATTTACATATCCGAGAAACTATCGATGGAAATTTTATTGATTGGAGTTATATGACTTAATGCAGATCTTTCGTTCGATTGATTCCAGCTCTGTTAAAGGGGACTTCCCAAAGGATCCAAAAGATGCCACCAAAATGGTGAGGGGAAATAAATAACTTAGCCACCCTCTGTTTCATCTGCACGCAGCTGTTAAAATCAGTCTCTTTCTTGAGAATTTATTATTTACTTTGGTGAAGCAGAATCTCGTCTGTGGAAAGAATGTGCTGATTGACATGAGCATGCACACGGCATATGTAGAAGCCATACGTTCTGCCCAACATTTCATCTATATCGAGAATCAATATTTCATCGGGTCTTCCTACAACTGGAATCAGCACAAGAACATAGGTATCAAGATTCTATCCTAAACTTGATTGTTATTTTTCTTTGCTAGGATAGACTTGATTGTTTGGTTCTTAGTAAACCTCTGATTTTCTTCTACCCATTGTGAATTTGGTGTCACTCTAATACATATTCTGTAGGTGCTAACAATCTCATTCCAATGGAAATTGCTCTGAAAATTGCCGATAAAATTAGAGCACATGAGAGATTTGCTGCATATATAGTAGTCCCTATGTGGCCAGAGGGCGATCCAAAAGGGGCTGTCCCACAAAGTATTCTGTATTGGCAGGTATGTCAATATTGTATGAGTAGTCAAGACTCTTTTATTCTCAACAGCTTTTGTCACCACTCGGCTATAAGTCAAAAAAAAAAAAAAGATTTCTCTGGTTTATCAAAAAAAGAAAAGAAAAGGATTGCAGAGCCAATATAATTGATTGGAACTGGAACATCAAAAAATATATTTGTCATGTGCATTGCCTAATGTGCTGATTCAATCAAATTCGTCAGGTTTTATGGCATCATTATTTGCTTTTGATCTTTGTATTCCATCAAGTTGCATTGTATTACGATCATATCTGATCATATGCAAGGTCACAGCATAAAGCTAAAGCATCTTTGCTTGCTGTGTTCTCTTTGTGATCAACTGTGCAAATGATGTATTCCTGCTTGTGCAGAATAAAACTATGCAAATGATGTATGAGACCATATACAAGGCCTTGGTGGAGGTTGGGCTTGAAGATGAATTTGCTGCGCAAGATTTTTTGAACTTCTTCTGTCTCGGGAATCGCGAGGCACCAGATCGGAATGATACTTCACAGACTGGAAGTCCCAGTGCCGCAAATACCCCTCAAGTACGTCCTGTCCCTAAGAAGCTGAACTTCATTTCCGTTTCATTGGGTGGCAACTCGTCTCTGTGATCAATGAATAATTTCTTTACAGATGTCATGAGTTGTTTACTGATTAATTGATGTTTTCGCAGTCTCAATGATCCAAGTCTGTTTTACTTCTGAAATCTTGATCAATTGTGGATTGTCTACTTTTGCGAATGAATTTATAAAACTCTCTACACTATTGGGAAATTGCAGGCACACAGCCAGAAAAGTCGGAGATTCATGATTTATGTCCACTCAAAAGGCATGATAGTGGATGACGAGTATGTGATATTGGGGTCAGCTAATATCAACCAGCGGTCTATGGAGGGAACAAGAGACACTGAGATTGCTATGGGGGCCTACCAGCCTCAGCATACATGGGCGAGAAAATCATCTAATCCACGTGGACAGGTGGCTTTTAATATCGTTTGGGCATTTCTTTTTTCGAAGATATTTCAAATTCGTAGTTTTGCATGTTGAACTGGTGATGAATAAAATGTTTGCTCCAAAATGTGATAAAAGTGGAAGCTGTTTTCCCTCAAAGTTGTAAATTAAGGGATAGCGTTAAATTTATTCGGGCGAAATTATGTTGTGGAAGTTATCTTGCTATGTGCCTTACACGTTGCTCACTTTTATGCAAAGATTGGACGGATGAGTAACGGAAGTCGAATGAAGATGGATAGTATTTTACGGGACAGATTTCTAACTTGTCCCTGTCTTTGCTTTATAGATCCATGGATATAGGATGTCACTGTGGGCTGAGCACATGGGAGGGATCGAGGATTGCTTTACAAAGCCAGAAAGTATAGAATGTGTTAGGAGGGTCAGATCACTCGGCGAGATGTACTGGCAACAATTTGCAGCCGAGGAAGTGTCGGAGATGCGAGGGCATCTCCTAAAATATCCCGTCGAAGTCGACCGGAACGGCAAGGTGAGGCCTCTTCCAGGATGCGAAAATTTCCACGACGTTGGAGGAAACATCGTGGGCTCATATCTTGCCATCCTTGGAAACCTAACGCTCTGATGTGCCATACTAATCCCAGTCCCTTGGATTTCCAAACGAAGATCGTCACGAGGATTGCATTTTCCCCAGTCGAGTATATTTCTCATGTACGGCTTCTGCTTCCTTTTTTATTATCACAAACGGGATGGAGAAATTATTTTTGTAGTGAGTTTCTTTCTTGTGTAACGGAGTTGACAGAATCTGAGATGTCCTATTGTGGGCTGTACAAAGTACATACTGATTATTGACCAAAATACTTTGTTGTAATAATGAAATGAAGGAATACACACACACCAGGATACATTATGCAGTTCTGGCCGCGTTTCCACGGGTCCTGGATATACATCCGTTCTGCAAATTCCGCATTTGCAGCTTTTCGCAACTGGCGTCGCCGCCAAAAGGGAAATCTCTAAAGCATGATCGTGTATCGTATCCGTAACAAAACACGACACTCAATGCCGAATCCTACTATTGATCCATTGCAGATCGATCCATTGTGATTTTGTGGGACGGAAGGAACTCGTGTACTCATTCTGATGAGACGAATATTCTGCACTTTTATCATCATTTCTAAGCGAACCTAGCATATATCACCCAATGCTTTGATTAACAAGTGCTACACAATTGAATTGCGATCAAAGGATGATAATTCGTGTCAATACATAGGATTGTGCCCCGTATGTCCGTCTCATGTTCAAATTTTTTCCATAAAATATGTATTTTGAGATTGCGCTCGGATCACCGTTCCACATTTTCAGCTCGAATGTACAACACCTTTCACTTTGAAAAATTTTAAATTCTAACAAATTAAAGATGAGTTTGTTTCGCAGAAAACGATTAATTTGAAAGATATTTATTTTAGAAAAAATGATCCTTTGTATTATTTACAATAATGAATCAACAATCGTCCATAAAAATATTTATATAAATCATTATCGATAAAGAAAAAACTTTTTATTGGTTAATTATTTCTTAGAGTCCGGATGCCGGAAAAAAGAATGTACTGAATTTGCTGTCGACTGCGTTGTCTTTTCGACGGCCTCGTTCGTTAGCAGAGACATTCTTTGGTACTATTTGTCTTCTGACTCGGGCATCTTTCAGAAAGATAGAAAGGAAGGGTTTTTGCGCATTCCCTCGCGCCCCTCGGTCGGGATCCATCGAAGATGCAGCTCACCGTGGAGTTCGGGTCTGTCCTCTTCTGCGCTGCTCTCGTTTTTAGCCTCTTTCGAACGCGATCTTTCATCGGCTCTGTTTCGAGCCGGTGCGGAAATTTTATGCACCCGTTTCTTTCCGTAGCGGAATCTGCAAAATATGTGATGGGTTTTTCTTGAATGAGTTTGAGCTGCAAGAATTTATGCCCTTTGTCGAGTTGCCCGGTTGTTTCCTCGCGAAAGTTTGATGGGGTCGTGGGGATTTTTGCATTTTGGGCTCACGGCTTCGTGTAGTTTGCATTTTGATGTGGTGCCAAAAGTCTTTTGCTTTGGAGAAGTAGATTGAATCTGCGTTTGCTAGGGTTGTTATTAACAGTTTTCTCTTCTTTTAGTTGAATTTGAGATGTGGGAATGGGATTTTCAAGCTTTTTTTCGAGGGGGTTCCTATCGAATTTTCGTGCCAACCACCTCACGGCTATGTTAAGTTGGAATTAGTGATGCATCTGGAGTATGTATGATTCGTTAAGGAAGATGCTGTATACTGGTCAAGAGAAAAAGGTTGAATTTTTAACAAGTTCTGTTGTAGTTCCTCTCTCGGGTTTCATGAGCGGAATATGCAGCTTCTGCCCCTGTCATTACCATTGAATCTTGCAAGCCTTCCTAACCTTAATTTGCTAGAGGGGGGGTCACCTTTTGTTGATGAACTTCCGGAATTGTTAAAAATCTTGGGTCAAGTTTCGATTGACATGGTTCCTTGTTGCGTTTGGTCTCGTTCTGCTATCTTCCTTTGCCTGGCAATGCCTTTGCTGGGTGGTTTTGCCACAAAGAGCCTTGTCATAACTCTGAATAAGTTTTGTAATGCCTGAATACAGAGGGGGACTGGAGCTTCTGTGTAATTCTGTGAAGATTCACAACGTCAATGTTGAAACACCAAAAGGAGCACAACAGGTGACCCGATGTCAATTCGCGATGGAATAACTCTCATTTGGCTCACTGTGCAAGCAGGATTTTATTCTGATTTTTATGCACTGTTTTATGATTGTGAGAATTGAGCATAAACTGAAATCTGTGTACTTTTTCCTTAGTTGGCTATGAGGGATCTGCTCATGTGGGTTCAGAAGAACTTGATCAAGGAGAGGCCTGAAATGTTCATCAAGGGAGACACAGTGTAAGTTTCTGAGAGCCACACTTGAATTTGGCTTGGAGGAGGGACATTCCTTAGTCATTCCCAATTAATCAACTTTAGCTTTTAAGAAATTTTGTTCACTTAACAGTTTTCAGCAAACAATAATCTGGACTAACTATATCAGAGAGTAAGATTGTGGATTTCGAGGAAAACAAACCATTAAATTGATAAGACAAACCGCAAAATGTCTAATTCCAGTTGCAGAGGACACCTGCGATTCATTGCTGTTACATTTATTCATAGTGTTACATGATGTAATTTATGTATTTGTGCAGGAGACCTGGTGTCCTAGTCCTTGTGAACGATTGTGACTGGGAGCTCAGCGGCCAACTGGATACCACACTGGAAGAGAAGGATGTGGTAGTTTTCATTTCGACTTTACATGGTGGTTAGTCAGTGCGATCGGATGATTGTTAAATGAAAATGGATGTGAATGACTACACAATGCAGTTAATTGTACCATATATAAGAGCAATTGGAGAAGAACGAATAGAGAAGAACATGAAAGTTTCTTTATCGATATGGAAGTGACTGTATTTTTTAGTTTAGGTATTCGTCTTGTTTGACTCTTACCTTTTTCTTTTCAAATCATTGCTTGTACCTACTTGGCCCATGTCGAGAACCCCACTTGCAACTTATGACCCATTTTTTCCTGCTGTCTCTAGAGACTGTTTCGATTCGGTGAATGGAAATCACTCTTTGTATCTTAGCTAAGGAGCAGTTACTTTTTCTTATTTGGTTCAGTCAAGGATAGAAGGTATTCTCTGGGACATCTACATTTTGTCTGAACATTATCCCATGTATGGTCCTGAAAAATGGAATATGGTGAGAATAGGAGTAGATATTCCACTAGAGGTATCTATAGCCTGGTTGAAAATTTATCTTACCAATCTAATGAGGATTACGTATTCTATCAGCAATATGACAGGGAATAGAAACAGCTAGTTCCATCGATCGTTGAAGCTTTGTCCTTGGTCTTTCCCAAGAAACGCGATGATTGGACGACTGAATAACTGTACGACTCGCGAATGGTTAGATTTTGGCCACTAATGGGGACAACTGGAAGTTGAAACTCAAGGGATTACAATGTTTACACGCTAAAGCCCGTAGCGCAGGCTCAGGGTCTCTGGCCTCACAGAGTCACTTTCCTTGTCTGAGGATAATCACAACTACCGCAGTCCAGGCGCTTCATTCAATTCGTATAGAGCGTATAATGTTCCAGGAAGATGTGCAGTGAAGTGCATCAATTTATTGTGAACAGTTGTTGAAGAACGGAGATGGAAATGCATGATGGAGCAAGAATAAGATTATTGCCCTAGGGACCTTCCTTACGAAGCTTGAACAGATAGATAACAGAGACATCGAGCTGCGAAATTGGAAAGATGTCTATGTCGATGGAGAACATACCGTTGTTTGAACAGTCGGAAGAATACGCACTTTGCACACCGTTGTTTGAACAGTCGGAAGAATACGCACTTTGCACGATGTTTTAGAAACACTTTTAACGAAGGGTATCATGTTACCTAGGCGCTTTGATTTGGAAACCTGATGAAATCGTTACGGTTCGGACGGGATCGCAATGTCAAGCATCACAACCCTGCTTGGCGATGACCATGCCGAGACTGTTATAGCTTCAATCTTCCACAAGCAAGGGAACACTGCTGCGCCAACAATGAAGAGGACCATAGGTAGATCTTTTCACGGAAAGGCATTGAAATGTTCGAGCCGAGGGCAGTCGCAGGGCAACTCTCCTTTGGCAGATCATCCAAGCCAAAAATGAAGCATACTGGAAAAATGCTAATCCCCGTGCCCACCAAGTGAAAGAGGCCCTGAGACTGTTCCTGCGCTCATCAGACAGTGCCGACCCCTCCGCTTTCACTATCGCAACTTTGCGTCGTCGGCAGACATCATTCGCTATCGCAACTTTGCATCGTTGGCAGACATCATTCCCGTTCCGCCACTGCTACTTCACGCGAGTCATCGGAATCATTAGCAAAAGACCCTATCATTTAGACCGGGACAGGTCGTGTGGTATTGATGAAGCAAATGGAGGAGGGCAGTGAAGATTTTAAGCTTCAGGAAAGGGCAAAGTGCACTGGCAAATCGTGGTGCTGAGAAGCAGGCGGACAGAGTGGGTGACTCCATGATTGTGGTTCTTGAAAACGGGACGACTTTCATAAAAATATGCAGAAAAAATGAGACCAACTTGTCAAGAAACGGATGTGGTCACATGTTGAAAACTCTCGGAATGGGACCATCATGAGTAATAATAACTCTCCCTTGTGGTCTTGTTTACAGAATGTAACTTCGCACTTGCGACAGTACCAGGGGTGTATCTGATTTCGAACGCGTGAAAAAGCTGACAGTACCAGGGGATTACCTAGCAGTTTTTTTTTTCCACCTACTCTCAAGAAAATTTACTGTCATCGATAAAAAGAATTATGCAAAAGAACATCACTCAACATCAAGATCTTGCACGTGCGGTCTAGATTTGAACAACGCAACAGGCAATCTTTTGCTTTCTCCCCAAAATTGAAAATATAATCTATAATTCAAAAAATTGTGAAAAGATGAATGTTATTCTACATGTGGACATTTATACACTGCAAATTTCGGGTGTCTCGAATTATGGAAAAGTCAAGATGCGTGAGCCACGACTTTGTGGTTAAGCAAAAAACAAAAAAGTTAAAGTCGATCCAGACAAGCCTTAATAACTAAAAAAGTATGTTAAGATTGGAAAAAAGTGAGGCAGATATGGCTTTGCATTACATAAGAATGCTTATACTAAGGCCCAACAAAAATCAATTCTACAAGTAGATAAATAATGGGATACAGTGGATGACACATCCAGCGGCTAAAAAAAAAAATTGACCAGAGGCCCAAGTAAATTGTGTAAAAAAAGGGGACTGAAAAGGGGAACAGGGAGAAAAGGGCAAATAATTGAAGAGAACAACTTAGACCTTTTGTTTTCCTTTCTTAAGTCTCTCTAGCTCTGCTTCAGCATCAATTAACTGTTGCCTTAGCGTGGCAATTCTTCGCTCCAGGCCCTCCACACTACCTCCAGTGGTAGAAGGTTGATAAGGTGATAGAAAATGCTGCGAAAAAGCCTTGAGAGCATCAACTCCAGTAACCTGCAAAATCCACCTATTGATAATCAAAAGTATGTCCCGAAATGAGACAGTCATGAAATTCTTCTTTTCCTGCTCCCAACGAGACTACATTCTTTAGAATTTCATATATCCGGAAAGTGGTTTTGGGTTCAAAACAAAGGTTGGCATGTCAATGGGCAAAGTCTCGTACTAAAGCAAAAAGAGTGAAGGTGAGGCTAAAATCAAGTCAGGGATTACATGAAAGAAGAATTATGAATATAAAGATTCAGAGGATATCTGATCAGATGAAAGTTTTATGATGCTAGAGAAGGATAGGATTATACAAGTTTTTCTTAAGGAAAGAAACCATTCTGCATATTTTTCCCAATAAACGGTGAAGTTTCATATTGTTTGGCAATCCAATTACCTCTTCTGGAAGCAAAGGGAGCTTGGTCATGTGAAAATCATCATACAACATGTAGAACTGATCAATGTACTTCTGTTGCATCCTCATTCTAGCTTTGAGCAACTTTGACTCAGCACCTACAGGCATTACATCATTAACCAACATTAATACCTGCGTGCATTATAGGAACACCACATTAACTGGGATACTACTAGCATGTAGACCTTCTTCATCATAAAGCACTTGGTTAATGATTATATTATGAGTGTCGATCTCAAACTTGGTGAGCTCTTGCACCAGTCTCTCCGTTTCATATAGGGAGAGGAACTCGGGAATGCAAACACAGACAAAGGTAGTCAGGTCCTGGGCAAGAAGAAAAACATAACATAAAGGTCTGGTGCAATACAAGGAAAATAGATGTCCTCCATCATCACAAACGTAGGTAGATACATATTGTGCAAAAACATACTTACGGGGTCTTTAAATTGCTTGTTTACTTGTTCAATAACATCTTTCATGCCCTCGAGCTTTCCCAGAATCGCATCCTCACCAAAATCATCATCAACACCAAAAAGACGCGTCATCTGCAACATGTCATCGTCGCAAAATTATCAAGGAGTTTTGCTCATGGATAATTTCCAAGTTCACGCGACACTATAATAATATCTAGCAAGACGAAACATCTTTGATGGCTATATTTGACATTTGAGCAACATGAAACATCATAAAAGAATTTTGAGTAATTAAATCCCAATATCATGAGGACACTGAAAGTGGCAACTAGTTCCTGAGTTTCACCATGCTGAAATGTCAGAGGAAGATATGCAGTGCAAGAAGAACTGCACGTTTTAAGTTTAAAGCAAAACTGAAACAAATAAGAGAATAAAACAATGAATATCCCCAATCTTATAGAGTTGCAGGTAATCTTTATCCTTTTCATGAAATTCTATCATGCTTACCTAGGATCTCTTTCCATTAACCTTCTGCCATCGCCAATCCAGGTTTTAAATTAACAGCTGTAGCTGATGTTATACACATTAATGGAGATGTTATGCAATGCCAGACAACTGATGACATTAGCTTCTAAACACGAATGGGAGGCAGGGCTATTGGGAGAAATCAACTGCAATCAACTGGATGCCTAAGCCATGATACTTAACAGAATATAAAAGACGTAATCAACCGATGCCCTGAAAAGCAAGGAATGAGCCACAAGTGTCACACTGTTCTAAGCTAGAGTAGACATCAAAAGACACACACAGAGACATGCAAGCGCACACGTACACAAAAAAAAGCTATAGATCCAATATAGCCTCCAACAATTGAGCACTGAGATACAACAAAAGTCAAAAAATACAAGGGCACCTCAAGAGATAGTAAATGAAATTATACTCGATACAGAAGACCAATTCAATATTAACCAGTTCATTTGATAAGCTCACGAGTAGAATCATACCTGATTCATAAGACCACCAAATCTACTTTTTAAAGTCATCATTTTTGCAAGTCCCTTCTCCAATGTTGAAGGAAATTGCAACAACCGAAGTGTATGACCAGTTGGCGCTGTGTCAAACACTATAACAGAATAATCCATTGTTTGCACCAATCTGCACATATGTTTTCCATGAAAACGCGACGGACATTACTTAAAAGGTAAAACATTTGAAAGGAGTAATAAGCTTAAATAGACTAAAAAGCACGATTCTTCCATAGTCAAAGGTCTTAGAATTCACGGATAATTTAAGATGGAAAAGAGTTCCTCATCTAGTCCAGCATTCATTCACCGACTGTCCTAGCCAACGATAACCACCCCAAACCTAAAAAAGAAAAATTTTAAAAGCCCTACCTCCCGCCTAAGAAGGGAAAACCTCATTTCATTATTATAATTCACATTGATGACAAAGGGTACTTAATCAGCACAATAAAATCTACAACCTTTCTATCCAGTTCCAACTCATGGCTCAACATCACTTGGTCAGTAGAGCTTTGCGTCTACTTAAAAAGATGGGCACACAATCTAAAGTTACCTTCACTAAGGTCACACCTGGAAATCTCAAATCAATATCAAGGCAAATATGTCAACACGAAAGATACTAATGGAAAATCTTAAAATGACCATCTAGGAGGTTATACACCCTTATCCATCCCCCAATTGAAGTCAAAACCCACAAACACACATTATGTGTGCATGCACATGGAGTGCGTATGAACAGCAATCCAAGTCCACAATAGTGACATGTGATATCAGGAGAAAGTCGACGAGGAAATCTAAGGCACCTGTTGAACTCCATCAAAGGAGCTTTGGAAATTACAAAAAGGTAAAGATTGCATGTCTCAATTTTTTTTAATGTGTGAAAATACTGTACTTTATTCCTTTGACATAGCTTGAAAACATTGTACCCTATATTAGCACTTAATATCAGAAAAGTATGCTTTCTCCTTACTTCAGCATCTCCGCAAAGCTCATTGCCTCATCAATCCCAGGAATCGCATTCGCCAGCTCAGAGACTAAGCCATCCATCCCTTCGGAATTACCTAAGTCTTCTTGCTCGACATTCGGATCCACCTCCTACAGAATACCGTACATAACAATGATGTGTCACGGAGATGAACCAAGAGCAATGCAGGATCATATAACTCAATTCATCCACCAAAAAAGGAGCTTTTTTAATTGGCAATAGTACACCTCTTGATCTAGCGACACAGCACGGCTTTGTACACGTTAAGAGCTATGTATCCGACTATCGCCTAACATTACTTCAAATCGAAAATTCGAACTGTTAGCAGGCAAAACGCATTACTGCAGATTAGAGGGAATGGGTCCTCCAAACCCAGCCTAAACTACAATTCTTGTCGACGAACTTCAACCCGAGCCGAAAATTTATCCACCGACCCAACAGCACGAAGCCAAAAATCGATAGCCCATCTGCCTACGAACACACACACCAATCACCAATCTTCAATTCAATGCCAACCCAAGCACACCGCCGAGCGATTGAACCGCCAATCTCTCAATCTACCCTCGCCGCACGCACGGCGTCGAAACCACGCGAAGCTCCGCACGCTCGGGAAGCATGAGGGAGCGGAATCCTTACCATGGCGTACAGATTCGCGAATCCGTTAACCAGGGTGGGGGACTTGGTGAACCGCTGCTGGAAGGCGTCGCTGAGGTTGTGGGCCGGGTCGGTGGAGATGATGAGGACGGAGGATCGGACGCTGGCGAGCAGGATCGCGAGGATCGAGCTGCACGTGGTCTTCCCGACGCCGCCCTTCCCCCCGACGAACACCCACTTCAGGGTCTCCTGCTCCAGGACGTTCCGCACCGTCCCCTCCGGCAGATCATCCTCCGCCGCCGCCATCGGGATGCGAGGGCCAGGCCAACTCCGGACCGCCGCCGCCGCCGCCGCCGCCGCGCGAATCTCGCAGAGGGAGGGATGGAGGGAGAGGGAGGCGTGCGGTGGCGGAGGAACAGGGCGATGCGGGGTTCCGACCGAAGAAATGACGAAGAGCCTCGTGGGCGAGAGATTCAAAGATGGTTTCGGCTTCCTATGGGAGGGGACGGCGCGCGATAAGGGCGGGGGATTCGCTAACGTGCGCCGATCAGCGGATGGGTGCGCCGTGCGCACACCCGGTCCGGGACTTAGGGATGTCGTGTTTATGTGCTCATCTCCAACGCTTTTTGCTTTTTAGGTACTATATGCAATATGATTCATGAATTTTAGTCTAATATCTAATATAATTTTTTAATTTTTAATTTGATCAATATAATTCATGAAATTTTGATACATGAAATTATATTGAACATTTTCATGTAGTTCAAGGGACTGCAATAAATATGTATCAAACGTTCAGGGATCATATTAAACAAATTAAAAGTTCATGAATAATATTGAGCATTGGGCTAATGTTCAGGGACTACATTGAACACGCATTGCATATGGGTTAAAGTTTAAGGACTTTTGGTGCGATCATCTAATTTGCAGAATGACAATAATGTCGCATTGTCCGAGCCCTTCGCGACTAGCCATCGCCGTAATAGCCCCTCGAATCAAGGTAACAAACCCCCGATCCTTTCAAGCAAGAAAAAAAAGAAGAAAAAAAACCCAATTCCTTCGTCATTAAGAAACCTGGGCTCAACGGCCGCCACCGTTGCCGCAGGCCGCCGCCGTTGCCGCCGCTCGGCAAACACGCGGCTTCTAAAGAAGCCTCCAATAGCAAGCAAGAGATCGTCATCGTCGAAAGAAGATAAAACCCTAACGAAAAATTCCTTGCTACTTCGCATTAAACTACACAGAGAGCGAAGTAATCAAACCTTAGGATTTTCTAGTAAATATCGCGGCAAAGGAGATGCAAATGAAAAATGACACAAATGAAAACTGTAATAACGGAGGCGATATTTCAAAAAAAGAGGACCAATTTTATGGTGATACTTCTGGTTTGAACTATTTTTATATCATAAAAAATCGCCAGCTTTATTTAAATCCTAAATTTGGCTCAAACAATTTGAAAAGGGTTAATATCACGAAAAATCCTAAACTGGTACACCTGTGACAATTTTACCTCGAACTATTTTTTTGACCATAAAAAATCTCAAACTGGTACACCCGTAATAAATTTATCCTGAATTATTTTTTTGACCACCAAAAACCCTAAACTGGTACATTTATGACAATTTTACCCCGAACTATTTCTTTAACCACCAAAAATCTCACACTGGTACACCTGTGATAATTTTACCCCCGAACTAATTTTTTGACCACTAAAAACCCCAAACTGGTATATTTGTGACAAATTTACCCTCTATTAGTGTCCGTTAAATTATATTAATATCACAAAAAGTCACAAATTGGTAAATTTGTGACAAACAGAGGGGTATAACCCAAAATCGGTACACATGTCAATTACCATGTGTCATTAAACTTAGTAATTTGATAGTAAAATTTAACGGAAACTAACGGAGGGTAAATTTGTCACAAGTGTACCAGTTTGGAGTTTTTGGTAGCCAAAAAATTAGTTTGAGAATAAAATTATCACAGGTATACCAGTGTGGGGTTTTTTATGGTAAAAAAAATAGTTCATGATAAAATTATCACGGGTGTACCAGTTTAAGGTTTTTTATGATCAAAAAAATAGTTTATGGTAAATTTGTTACAAGTGTACCAATTTGGGGTTTTTCGTGGTATCAACCCATTTGAAAATTTCACGTCTCTGTAGGACTAAAGTAAAAAATAGTACATTTTATTAAGACAAAAAAAAATTCGAGCTAGAATTATCACTCAAGGTAAAGTTTATGCTTTTTTTTTAATCAGCTGATGTAGGGGAAAAAGAAAGTGAATTTCACGCTTTTATCTTTGCAATTATCATTTAATCATTTTTGCCCATCGCAATTCGCAAAAAATATACTATCGAAAAATATTTTCTTTATTTTTTGACGTTTAGATCACTCACGAAATTAAGTAACCGATAGATCCTTTCATTAAAAAGCGAAACGTGTTTGAAATCGACAAAGAAAACTAATCGTTGTCTATGAAAAAAATATTTTCGAGCAATGTTCATTTTTCGTAAAATAAATGGAGTTGCAGAAAATCATCAATTTGGAAAATGCTTTCCTAATTTTGATTGTTCTCATCGCTTAGAAAAACAAGTTAATGAAAAATACCTCAAGCCTATGCCCAAGCATTTTCATTGGTAATCAAAGTGTTTTCTATTAACTCAATTTTCTAAACAAAACAAAGGATCAAAGCCAGGAATTTTTTTTTTCAAATTATTGATTTTTCGCGAAATAATGCTTCTTGCTGTTTCACTTTTCAAATTAGTAGACTTCGCATCCATTTTCAAAATGAAAACGGTATATTTCGTGGAACGGACTTTGCTTAATTTCAATTTCGTAGGTTTTTCTCCATCATTTGGTGAAGAAGAAGATGAAGAATCCCAAAGAAGGTGATCGAAATCTTTCTCTGTGTTTTCTTTCTTCTTACCTTGACGACTTTTGAATTGGGATAATGTGACATGGTCAATCGCCTATTTTACTATGATCATGATCGTCTAAACACATGTCCAATCCTATGGAATTTGGGTAGTGAAACTTGGAAGTAGAGACAACTTTTTGGATTATACATTTGATAGTTACCAACCACAATGGGATATCGTTGATTTGTGAAATAGTGGAACTTCAGTTTTCTACGCAAAGGTACTACGATGTTGCGTAAAAGTTTTCTGTTAACATGATACTGCTTGTTCATACAGACCCATCTAAGAGCAATAACAATGATAACATCAGGATCCGACCCGAAAGCTCTTGATCATTGTCGAAGCCTGCAATTGTGATGATCAGTCTTCCATGCCGATAGATCGTATTGCAAACTAAGGTCACGAAGCGTTATTCCACGACCTATGTTGCAAAACCATTTCATGCATCTATATTGCAGTCTTTGGGTCATTGGTAGTTTACGGCATTGTCAATAAGGTTTCAATGTTAAGCATAGGGGGGCAAGTAACCATGGCATGTGATTCAAAATGCCATTTTTCTGATCCGTGGAAGAGATGGGTATCAACGTAATACTTCCCTGGTTTCCTGGCACTCCTCTCCTATTGCCTTGCACATTGTAGAGTTAGTCCACAAGTATGAGGGAGATTCTATAGGGTTTTTCTTACGCAAAAACCTGTAGAAAGATTGAATAAAAGCGTCCAGGAACAGTAAATGTGCCGTTGCAGATGTTAGAAGTTCAAATAAAACCGTGCATCCATCATCATCGACTAGAGAATTTAATGCCTTCGTCATCCGCAGAAGTCCCTTTGAAAATCGCAAGCTTCCCCTTGTGCTCTAGTAGTTTCAAAGCTCGCATGAGGATGATGCGATCCACGCCTTGAAGATCTAGCAGAGAAAGAGAAACTCCACTTAACTTGCATGAAAGAGTTGTAACTGCCAATGCAAAAAACATGATTCACTTAAAATTGAGGCAATTTTTTATGAGAGTTTGTAAATAGCATTATCTGACCGCAGGACTTCCAGCAAAAAACAGCTCTATTTTCTTCTATCCAAGTTGAATTCAATAGCAACGATGTTTACGTAACATGCAAGTCTTGGAATTTTCTTTAAGAACATGCAAAAGTTACTTTACCTGTCCCTCGTGATTCAGGCCCAGAACGTATTTCCTCAACCGTCATCACAGAGTCCTCCAGCCCATTATCTTTCACCTAACCAGACGAGGGCGATGAGTGAACTTCTCCTAACTTAACAAGCTTCAAATTGTACTGAAGCTCTAACTAACTCACAAAGTTTAATATAATATCAGCCCAGTCTTGAACGCGGTGCCAGAGAATAAGACACTTCCTATGTCCTTTATCCAACCATTCTGCACGTCCTGCTAGATGAGGAAGGCAATTAATGGTCTCCCATACAATACTGGATCAGTATACAGCATAAACCAAACATAAAACAGAAAAGAAAGAATTTATTAAGTACTCCCACCTTCGGAAACTATGGCAGCAAGGAATGCTTGCCTTGCTTCATGAGTAAGAGATCCTGCACTATCAGAGTGATAAGAGTAAAAACGCATATGTTGTTAGGCAGACAAAGCATCAGTGATCTCAGACCAACAACAATGTGAGAGGAACTGGGGAAGGGAGCAAACCAACGCAATAGCTAAAAAAGATTGCATGGCACAAGGAAATCGATTCAGTGGAAAGAACTGGTAGGTTCATCTTGACATTCGTGCAAACTAAACTGTGACCAACTATGAAATTGTTCAGGAGTGACACAAGACCTAGCATTGTTCAGAAACGTGGGCAGATGGACAAAAGACAAGGATATAAACTGTGATGAACCAATGAACTGGGGCAGATGGGAACAATAATTCCTCATTAGCATCAATAGATATCCTGTTCTGTAAGAGAGAAAAGATGAAACTCTCGACACCAAATACCAGGACACGAAACTTTTTTGCATGATGATACCTGCTATTCAAGCACTTTCTGCTCTGACCCCAAAAAAAAAAATACCTTGTGCCAGCCACCATGCTCTTGGCAAAGCACAAGGCAACACAGCCCTAGGTTGGTCGCAGAAATAACCAAAAGAAGTACCCAACGCATAAATTGATGAAAAGACTCTTACTCTCAATCGCAGGATTTGAAAACAGTGGAAACTCTTCTTCCAATCCAATTACAAATATCTTTTGCGTTTTACAGTAATCAAGGATAAGTTCCTTCCAGAGTTGCACTTGCTTCTCTCGCGTGTCCCTTACTGGCTGCAAGCTGAAAAAGGTACAGCCAAGTTGTAAGCCATATGAATTCCCACTATTAAATGAAAAGGAGATGAAAATTTTGGCAATGGAACTATCAAGACTACCAAAAGAATCGATGTCACTTGTTTTGACTAGGGCAGAATGAAACAAGCCTAATTCCAAAAAAAAGCACCAACTTTACCTTGAGCGACAATTCTAGCCAAACTTTTTTTTTTCTGGTAAAAAATCACCAACTTTCATTTAAATCCCAAATCTGGCCTAAACAATTTGAAAATTTCACATCATAGGGGCCAAATTTGGGACTCGAGTAAAAGTTGGTGCTTTTTATTTAGACAAAAAAAAGTTCGGGCCAAAATTGTCACTCCAGATAAAGTTGGTACTTTTTTTTTGGAATTAGCCCAAATGAAACGTCTAAAGCAATCCTTCATATGCACCATTAACACTCTATTTCTTCTTTGAAAAATAATAAAGTAGATGATTGACAGAGATATCTTTTGCAGCCAACTTGCATCAACAACCTTTTTTAGACGACACCTAGCAGATAAGAAAGCAGCAGACACACAAAATGTGCACCGGCAGAGATGACAGTTTGTGAAATTTTTGTTTCATATGGCTTACGCCATTCACATGCCAAATAGAAAACCAGTTCTGCTACAGTACACATTTGCCCTTCCAATTAAAGAAGACAGTTCAGAAGAAACTAGTTTCGGCATACAACCACTGGTTACACCAAAAGCATATACGACCCTGACTCCTAAAATCTCACTAAAGGCTCAATGGGCACGTGTAAGATACTTTAAAGATTATGACATAAGCTAAAAAATGTTGTCTCAATGCCGATCAGAACAGAGCCAGGCAGCTGGTCCACACAAACTGGTAGCTACTTAACTTAACGACACAAACCCCAACAAAATTTTCTTGTTCAATGCTCATTAAAAAAATCCCCATTGGCCAAACCGTACGATTCTCAAGGGGCTAACTTATCCCCCAAACAAAAAAAAATTTCTTGAAGAATCGACAATGAAAAAGCCCTGTCTTGCCTATGACTCCATTGGAAACAAAGAAAACAGAGTAGTGATAGAAGCAGGGACCTAAAACAGTGCCACAGACCAAAAGCAACCCTTTCCAGGGTTCTGGTTGTAGCACAGGCTGCACTTCGGCTCTCATACACTAAGCTGAAACAATGTGCTCTTTGGTTCTATAGATAAATAGAAGGGCCTAAAAATGACCATTGCATATAGTTTCAGAAAACTATTGACTCTTGTATATCAGGTAATTGATGATAATTTATGGACGAGAAGTGCATCCTAACAACTAACATAATAAGTGATACAACATAAACTGTCCCATTAGAAGAGGAGATGCAAGGAGTTTAAGTCATTACGTGAAATAAGGAGGGTAATTGAAGAATGGAGGTAACTTGAAATTGCCCAGCGTCTGCATCTCTTCCACCATTCAGAGAGACAATATTTGCTGCAAATCTGTCATTCAAAGCTGAAAAAAAAAAAAAAAAAAACAGGATTAGCTCCTGCTATTCTTTTAAGCATAATCGTTCTTAGGAAATTGCATAACACAACTAATTTTGAGATTTAACTATGTATTTAGCCAGTACAAACTGGATATTCAAATCAAATCATAAGTATCTGCTAAAGTGATTGGCATAGAACGACAAGATTATAAAAAATTGATGAAATAATGCCGTATTACTGTTCCAGATAAAAAAGTAACATGTGATCTAATAGTAGAGGAACACATAAATCAAGGACAGCTTCAGGCTAAATTATCTAGATAGCATAGGAATGATCCTCTCTCTCTTTCACCAAAAAATCTTCTTTTTATAGCTTACGACTCGCGGGCTATATCCACTATTACAAGAAGGCTCAAGTAGCTCAAGAGGCTCAACTCTCGAGCAGCTCAAGTAGCTCCAATTCAATATAAACTTGTATACAACTGAGTAGAACGTGAGTAAATGTAAGTTGAGTCATGAGTAGCCCACGAGGAGCTTTGACTCGCTTGTGCCCCTTTCCTCACATCAAAGCTCCAAGATTTATAAAAGACACAGGGATGCCACTTGGAACAAATCAGACTCGTCAATTACGGGGAAATGGTCATCATTTTGCAGAATGCCAAGGGAACATAGAGTGCACCGGCGGCACACAAGTCACCCGATTCGTCCAAGACAATCCTAATCAATTACCGGAATTCTCCTCTTCCTCCCCTCTATTCCGATCAGCAGATGGAGGCAAAGTAGAAAACTATCACTGTCGCTGATGGTCTGTGCGAACCGCGCAGAACAGAGCGAGCTCGTCACACGAGCTCGCAACCTCGCAATGCCCGCAGATGTCCTCCACAAAGTTCGACACTTTCCTGCATACCCACGAGCCGCAAGCTCGCGGCTTCGCGGTTTCCGTCTTCCCAAATCGAATAGAGCCCAGAACAACCAACGAAACCAAAACGTACGACGAACTCCGTCTCGCCTGAATCAAACAACCTAGGACGGAGCGATCGAGAAAAAGAAAAACACGAAAGCGAGCTCGAAATGTACCCAAATCACAGACTACCCACCACCCAGAACGCGAAGATCGAATCGAATCGAATCGAATCGAGAGCGAGCGAGAGAGTCTGGAGGCGAAGGATAGAGAGTACCTGCTTCGAATGGCGCGCTTCAATGTTGTTTCCATGGAAGTTCGTCGTCGCTCTGGCTTGCTCGAGCACCGAAAACGAAGGTGAGGAAGAAGAAGGAAGAGTCAAAGGAATCCATTGACTCCGGGACTGGGCTTAGTGTTGGGCCGTACGGGCTCCTCTATTGCAAAAGGCTATGGACAGGCCCAATAGGCCCAAAAGGACGAAATTGCGAAGATGATATTTTGAAACAGAGGAGGTCAATTTGTAGCTTCTCGAGTTTTTTTGTTTTTTTTTTTTGGTCAAGCTCGAGTTTTTTTGTTGCCCGACCAAAAATCCGAGCATATTATACTGAAATAGAGTAAATAAAGTAGGTCCGAACCGAATCGGACTCTCAAGATCTGTAGTCGCCGTCGCCCACCACAAGCGAGGCTCGGCCAGGTGAGGGCTCCCCTCGCTGGGGCTTGCCTAGGCCAAATCTGGCGAGGTCGACTCGCCCGGTGGCCAATCATCACCGGTGCCCGGTCACCGGCAAAAGGAAGACAAAAGAAAAAAAAATAAAAAAATCGAAATATATTAAAATTCTATTAAAAATTATACACGTTAGTCCTGACAGTGTCACGTAGTCCGGTCGATGTCTACGTCAGTAAAATCCAGCCAAAATTAGCCAAAATGATTAAATTGGCATTGTGTCAAAAGGTTTATGACCAAATTGTCAGAAAAATATTTATGACTAAATTTGCACAATTACAATAACTTCAGGAGTTTTTCCGACACTTTTTCTGCAAATGCTAATATTTATCTCCGATTCCAATTAAAAAACATGGTCGAATTAGGTGGACCCATGATGGGCGCTGTTGTTCGATCTTGTGTCCAACAGGGACGTAACTTAGACATCAACTTTCTCGCCACTCCGGCAAACCGTTCTCGTTTCTCGAAAGTTCCATTCCGTTGTTGCTCGACTCTTCGTCGTCCGGGAGCAGGATATCGCACCTAATCTCAAGAGCGCGACGAAATTTAGTCATAGCTCCACATAAATGCATCATGCGGAATCTGTGCAAGGTCTACTTGATCTGCGAGAAGAGAACAACACAAGCGGTGACGTTGAGCTCTCGCCCACCCAGATTGGCAATTGACATGCGATTTTCTCCCAAGTATTAATAAAGAACGAGAAAGAAAAGACAGAGACATTCAAAAAAGGTGAACACAGATGGAAGTCAAAATACAGCCGCTGGGGAGATCCCCCTCGGTCAACTTTGGCGGGAATGCTCCAGCATTTTCATTAGTGCCACCCGACCTGAAGTTTTGGCATTTTATATGATAAAAAGGGAAATCCTGCAAATGTCTTTGGCTCTGGCCGAACGGATCTCATCTCGCAGGAGGTGTCTCTCTCTCTCTCTCTTGCATGTCCTGTGCACCACTGTCAAGTGCTATGATGCACCGGCACACGATACGCGACACGATACGATACGACACGCAACATGTTAATTATCAAAAAATATCATTTTCCGACACGTTAGGCCACGTATATTAAATATATATTTTTGATAATTAAATATACCATAATGCCAAAAATAATTAATTTATTATAACTCATAAAATCATTAAGTTTCAATAAAAAGATGAATTTGACTAGTTTAGATCCCGTAAACTCATCCATTGAGAGAAGCATATTTACAAATTTAATTAAAGAAACAGAGTATATGCTGTATATAAACTTCTTCTCAAAATTCATGTTCTCACGTTCCAATACATAAAAAAAAGGAAAAAACGCAGCCCCGGCCATCCGACCTACCCACCACTTTTTCCTTTTCCCCCAACCCACCCGCACGCGCCCCTTCCCCGACTTCGCCCTTCATCCGAGCCACCACAATTCCCTTCGAAACAGAGAGGTGCACCTGCAGCGAGCGGGAGCGGCGAGCGGCGAGCATTGAACACCGAAGTCCTCGTCAAAAGCTTCACACTTCAACCGTCGCCTTCGCTGACTCCATCGAGTGTAAAACGGATCTCATCTCGCGGGAGGCCTCTCTCTCTCTGTGTTGCATGTCCTGTGCACGACTGTTAAGTGGAAGATCTTGTGCTTTAATTGCAGTTAGCTGCAGTGCAGTGACATTCACTTGGGGTTTCTCCGCATAAAGAAATTTTGCAGAGTGACGGAGCGAGAGAGGGAGAGACAGAGGAAGAGGACAATGACAGTGTAAGAGCTCTTGGATCCCCGTTTGATCTGATTTTCGCTGTTGTGGGGTTGCTGAATCATACCCATCAGCGCACCTTGATTGCTTTTTGCTGATTCCGCTTTGATCTGCTGATAAAAGGCTAAGAACTCGAAGAAAGATCAACTCTTGGATAGTGGGTGTTTGTCAGAATTTTGTTTCTTTCTTTACCATTGAATGAAAAGTTGGATGCTTTCCTTTGTCTGGTCCATGTGATCTTTCCTTGTTTCGCTGGTCAATAGATGGTATTATGTTGGGATCGACTATGTGGAGGGCAATCGTTCTAAACCACGTTAGAAGCTTCATTTTCGAGGAGGAATTGATGCTCGATCCTGACAATTTTTTATATGTGATAATCAGTGTTGCATCGGCTCCTGGGAAGGTCTTGATGACCGGCGGCTATCTTGTTTTGGAGAGGCCAAACGCAGGGATTGTTCTTAGCACGAATGCTCGATTCTATGCAATCGTGAAACCTCTTTACGAAGAAATCAAACCTGACAGCTGGTCGTGGGCGAGTGATTTCACAACCCTTATCTTCTAAAATTTTGATTGCTGCTGTTTCGGTTGCTTGAATATTCTTTTGGAGAATACTTTTTTTGAAGGAAAAAGAAAATTAGTCATTTGAGCTTTCTCTTGCGAACCTTTTGCAAGTTATTCTATTCCATCAACAAATATCTCCTTAATCTTCTGAGGTGCTTGAGGTTTTTGTTAGCAATTTCTTATAATTAAGGTTTGTCCATTTCTTATACATGAGTTGTGGGAATCGTCTACTGGAGACTCAAAGTTTTGAACAGAACTGATTTGTTGATTTTGAAATGCTGGAGTGAGATGCAACTAGGCCATGTTAGCGAGATGTCCTGATCAGCTGATGTTGTGGAGAGAGTCTTTCTCACTACAATCTGCCACAAGACCCTCCAGCAATAATTGTAATGCAAAGGGTTTTTAGATTTGATCTAGAACGTTTCAGGAGATTTGTAGAATCTAGTAGAGTCCATTAGATTAGATTGATTAATTCCCCCGTAAAACTTTTCTTGCATAAAGTTGAACAATTGCATCTTCTTCCAGATATATACGGATGTCAAGTTAACATCTCCTCAGTTGTCTAGACAAAGCAATTTCAAGTTGTCGTTGAACAATTTGACTCTCCAGACAGTCTCTTCGAGGTAGGTTTTTGTCACCTTTTATAGTATTTAGGGAACAAACTAGAGATTTTGTTTTTTTTTAATAATTTGTATGATGAGCGAACCATGTATAGGAATGTTATTAAACAGAGTATAATCCAGCTGCTTGAAATCTCAGCGACTCCGGCAACCCGTTCGTGGAACACGCTATACAGTATGCTGTTGCAGCTGCACATGCAAAATTTGACAAGAACAAAAAGGACGAGCTTCACAAACAACTCTTGCAAGGTAGCGATTGATGCTCATATGCCTTTGCAGATATAAGAAGTTTGATATTTTAATAACGTCTATTATTAGTTTTGCAGGGCTTGATATTACAATTATAGGCTGCAATGACTTCTATTCATACCGGAATCAGGTAAAATACCTCTATGGTTTTTGTTTCATTTGATGCAATGCTTTTGCATGCTGTCAGATTGTTTGTTCTTTTAGCATTTGATGGAAGTCAAAGGGATCCAATAGCATTTGCATCCTTGTTCTGAAGTTCTATTTTTGGGTTCAGTTCTCTTTTATGAATCAGGGCCGTGATTGGAATTTATTCTTTTATTAGATTGAAGCTCGAGGATTACCTTTGGTACCAGAGTCATTAGCTGCTCTTCCTCCTTTTGCATCAATAACCTTCAACGCTGAGAACTCAAATGGAGAATGTAAACCAGAAGTTGCAAAAACTGGACTTGGTTCTTCTGCGGCCATGACTACAGCTGTGGTTGCTGCTTTACTTCATTACTTTGGAGTTGTTAACCTTTCTCTCTTGTCGACGGAGTCCTCGGAGCTTGATGTTGTACATATGATTGCCCAAAGTGCTCACTGCATAGCTCAAGGGAAAGTTGGTAGTGGTTTTGATGTCAGCTCTGCAGTATATGGGAGCCAGCGCTATGTGCGCTTTTCACCAGATGTGCTTTCTTCTGCTCAGGTATCCGTCCCTCTCCTCATATTGGCCTTGACTCCCTCATGCCAATGACCTAGGAAAGAGAAGAAATTGGTTCATTTGATTGCTGGTCAAGGCCTGCAGAGGATTGAATCACATTTTTGTTGTCAGAGTCTGACTATATTGATGTTTTGAGGATAAAGCTAGAGAATTTATTTTTCGGTAGTCATTTTCTGCAGCTTTAGAAAAGTTAGCATGGGCTTCCCATTGGTTTAGCATATGAGAGATTGATTTACCAAACTTTGAGTCTCACATTAAAAAATTGCATGAACTCAAATGTTTGCGATTATGCATTAAGAAGAAAGTGGGCTTCCTAGTGAATAACTGACCTCATAACCTGCGCATAAGTAGTACAAGCGGTTTTGACATATCAAAGCCTATATAGGCTGATAAAGACGTGAACGTCTCATAAAGTTACTGCACTTTATAATTTTGAAGTCAGCTTGTTTCTCCTTGCTTTTGTTATGACTTATGCAACATGAGTGGACTCTTAACATTCTGTTCCATTGGATGGCCAGAAATATGCACGGTAATAGGTTCTTAGAGACATGATTCAATTTTCAGGCTTATATATTGGGCACAGATCATAACATCTGCGTGTATAGGCTGAGTTTAGTTGATATTCATTGCCTATAGTAGAGTGGCTTAAGATTGTAATGTCTTAGCTAACTGAACTTATCCTAGAATCGCTTTTCAGTTTCAGATGGTTGAATAAGTTGTATTAACACCCTTTATGTTGGCTGCAATATTTCAAAGTGAATCAGCATTTTCAGTTTACTCTGATTAAATTATATCTTGAATTTGGCTTTTTGAAAGTTGGACTTGCTTGTTTATGTGGGTCAACAGGGGACATGTTACTGGTTCTGAGCAAACCTGTGTAATCCTTGCTTACATCAACATATCTTTGAGAACAAGGGTTACCTGATTGTATGTCCAAGGTCCAGTTGTATATTCTATGGTCAATTGCATTTTTCACAATTTTCAAATGTTATTACCGAAATGCACAATTTAAAAATGGGGTACAAAAGTTCAGTTTACCGATAGTCTGCATTACTTCTTCTTCTTCTTTTTTTTTTTTTTTTTGTGGTTTTGGCAAATAGTCTTTGTATTACTTGGATAAGTAATTTGAGACTCCAGATGAATCATAACTTATCGTAATTTTCCATCACATGTTAAATCTGGTAAAGGCTTCTGAGAATGTCCAAGAAGAATGTCACATACTGCCTGTTTCCATTTTAGACAATTTTTTTTATTGAGTGCCAGGTTGCAGTCAAAGGAATGCCTCTAGATGATGTCATTATTGACATCTTGAACGGAAAGTGGGACCATGAGAGGACCAAGTTCTCCTTGCCGCCATTAATGTCACTTGTAAGCGTTTTTGTTCTCTCCGTTTCCCTTTGATGCTAATGATACTCCTGTGCTTTCACATTAATACTAGATGGATAGGTGAGAAGTAAATCTGCCGCCAAATGTCATATAACAGTTACCAAAATTTGTTTTCCTGATTTCTTCACATTAAGATGTCTGGAAAATGTGTTCTCAGGAATTTTCTACTGCGAATTTACAAGCAAATTGTAAAGATTGATGTCGATGTTAACCTGTACTTTCAGCTTCAGTTTGCCAGGCATTCGTGTTATGACCTTTTCTGTTCTAATTCTTGCATTGTTAATGGAATGGGTTGTGTTGAGACTTGTAGGCTTGAATGAACCACCCACAGGAAAGCAAGAAACCAATTTCGAAAGATTTGCCCTTCACTGTTTTCTTTCTTTTAGTTGCTCGGAGAACCAGGAACAGGAGGATCGTCCACCCCATCCATGGTAGGAGCTGTGAACAAGTGGCAAAAATCTGATCCCCAGAATGCCCAAGAGACATGGACAAAGTTGTCAGAATCAAATTCAACTCTGGAAAG
The DNA here is from genome assembly GCA_024733475.1 of Syzygium grande. Taxonomy (NCBI): domain Eukaryota; kingdom Viridiplantae; phylum Streptophyta; class Magnoliopsida; order Myrtales; family Myrtaceae; genus Syzygium; species Syzygium grande. Next base: position 33,232,408 of record JAMXDD010000001.1, read on the forward strand.
ACAATTTAACTTGTTGAGAAAATTAGCAGAGGAAAATTGGGACGTGTATAAATGTACTATAGACAGATGCAGCCCGCTTAAGGCAGACAAGGTACTTTTCTGAGCCGGATTTCACTCTCTTGAAGTGTAAATTCATGACAATTATGATCTACCTATGTGATGTTTTTGAAACAAATTGCTTCCATATTTCTTCTATTTGAATTATCGAATCACTAATCATTCTTCCTGCGTCAACAGTGTACCCGATTTCCGCTGTATTTGGTATCTTTTATTAAAGGGGGCTCCTTTTTAGGAAGAGAGTAAATTTTTTTTATGCTTCTTTTTTGTGGATGACGAGAAGTTTTTATTCCACCCTGCAATATCTAGACTTTCTTTTCGCTGAATGTGCTGCAATTTAGCTTGCTTTCTTGTCCTAGGAATCCAACCAATCATGGTGCAGGACATTTTTTCTCGTAAGATCTGAAGTATTTATGGAGGGATTAGCTACAGAATTGATTGGTGGTATGAGGTGATCAGTAGAGCTTTTGGAGTTTAATACATAGCTTGGCCTAGATAGGAGAATGTGAATAGTGGATCTCATTAGTATTTTGTAAATATCTTGTGTATAGTGTCCGTATGGTTTTATTTGTTCTCTTCCTGGGAAGCTCTGTTTCTTCAAAGTATTTTTGTGAACCTTTGAGGCAGAATAGGGTTATGGTACTTGCGTACGATAGAGTGGGTGTCATCTTGTTAACATGTCAGAACAAACTCACTTTATACAGGGGATGCATCCTTGTGCAGAAACACTTTGGTGACATCAACTTCCTTAGTGTTCAAATGTCTCTGTTTTTTTTTTTCTAATGCTTTTCAAATTTAAACACAATTTTCGGTTTCAAATGCTTACTTGCTAGTCATTTACCCAATAAAATTTAGTCCGTCTAATATAAAGTGAAGCCATTTTTAGAAGGAAAATTTTCTACAGTGTGTTAAGTGATTACTTGTGCAGGAAATGTGAGACCTCGTTCTGTTGTACAGAATAATATTTTATGCTCATTAAACTTTTCTCTGTTAAATAGATATCTTTCTTCTATAATATTATCGTTGCTGTTGATACGATCTGACAAACTTTACAAACAGTGGATAGAGCTTGCAACTGAGCCTAGAGAAGAAGTTGTTGTCAAAGCTATGTTAGGAGCAAGAGATGCTATGCTTGGGATCAGGAATCTTATGCGGTCGATGGGTCAGGCTGCCGGTGTTCCTGTATGTTCTCTCTGTCACTGAAATTCATGTAACATAGGAAAGATCAATCATATATGCATGTGTTAATATTTCCTGCTGTTGTTATTAAGATGGGAGATATATACTTGCTTTTGGAACTTTTGGATAACATACTGCAGTATTTACCTCTTCTTGAGAATATTCTAGATGTGTGCTGATCATGCACTGTACCGTGTATAGTAAAGGATAAAACCTTTCGGGAGAAGGTCAAACTTTTTCCGTCTCATGCATGCTTAACAGTTAAAAAGGATTTGCAGAAAAGCTCCAAATTGAAGAGAATGGGTTTCATGCTCATTTTTTCAATTTCCAACTCTTACTATATTGATTACCACTGTTTAACCTTCTTGATGTTGTCAATATTATCGTGCATGTATCTAAGAAAGATGTTACCCATTAGATGTAAGTGCATTTTCCTTCTGTTATTTATTTCATAATTTGTTGATATTTGATTCTTCCTTGGAGGAGAAATGAATGAAACGCTTGTTTTTACCATGTACTAAATATTGCTGGCCCACTGCTGTAAATTTGTAATTATGTTTCCTTAGAGAATTCATCGTTGGAAATTTTACGTTCTTCTCCAAGGAAAAATAAATTAACTTCTGATTTGACAGTCCACTCGTGTTTCTCTATCATGTCAAAAATGGCTTCCCTTTCTGGTTTACAGATAGAACCTGAATCACAGACTCGGCTTTTAGATGCTACTATGGGAATGGAAGGAGTTTTGCTGGCTGGGGTTCCTGGAGCAGGCGGGTTTGATGCAATCTTTGCCGTTATTTTAGGAGATTCTAACCAAAACCTTGTCAAAGCATGGAGTTCGCTCAACGTCTTGGCTTTATTAGTCGGGGAAGATCCAAGGGGAGTAACATTAGAAACAGGTGACCCAAGAACCGCAGAAATTACGTCAAATGTTTCTGCTGTTCGCATTGAGTAGTCCCTCCTTTTCTTTGTCACTTTCTTGTGTACTGGAATTGCAATTGTCATTCGCAAAGTTAATGGCTATTGTATTTCCCTATATTGGGTTGGAGGCAAGAATTGTATTTCAATGTAGAGGAATAATCTTCAATGTTTAAGACATATTTGACTGGCAGAAGAAATAAAAAAAAGAGATCTATTGTTCCATCATATTCCCAGTCCATCACTAGTATCCTTTTCATCTGTACTACTATCCGTTGTTTTGAGTTATATTTCTGCTCTAGGACAAACTAAATGTGTTAAGAGTACTTATACACGAGGATGCATCCCTTTGGATATATCGGGAAAATTGTAGTTCCAGTGATGAGCAAATGCTTCTCATTAACCAGAGACTTTGCATAAGCCTACAGTTAGAGGCTATTTAGATTTCCAGGCTTTACTATTGGTTGTTGGAAGAAATTTTTTTCCTCTCTTTTGTCATTTAGAAAGATGAGATTGCAGGACAAGGAAGAAGATAGTTTGCATAGTGTTCTTTATGTGAGTTTCAAGAATCAAGACAACTGAAAAGGAGGCAATCTAAATAATAATCTGAACTCCTCCCCCCCATTTTGTGCCCACTTTCACTTGACTTTGTCCCTGTATTTTTCTATTTCAACCATGTTAGAATGTTATATCTCCCACTAAGATCAAGAAAATATATGCTAGATGATTTCTGAATAGGTGGTATTCCAAATCATGTAGTCGTGTACCTGGAGATCAGAACTTCCACATCAATTGTAACTCACCAGTAGTCATTACAAGAGCATGTTCCATCTCTAAAATGGTGGAACCTGTTTCGATCCCTTACAGTAATTTCCCTTTCATATATCAATGAGATGTACTTTGTGTAAGTGTGACAGTCACTACACATCCTGAGGTTTCTAGTGATTCTGATTGGAGAACCTCGAGATGTATTTAACAGGGCAAAAGCTATTGCTACCTTCTGGCTGTGACCTCTGAGTCTCTGCCTCTTCTCTTCTTCCTGGACATTAAACAAAACTAGCGAAGTGTCTGGTACATACCCTTCAAATTTCAGCTGCCACTCCATTTGGTGAATCATGTCGCAAATGCCGTCATCATGTGGGCGCTTCATGTCTTGTGAAAAGAATCTGTATATCTTTCTCTGCACCTCAACTGAGCTAAATCCCGGTGCCTGATAAATCCCCTTATCGACCAACTCTGTTCTGACCCTAGAAACATCCTCCCACCTCCCGGTTCTTGCGTACATGTATGACAGTAACAGATAGTCGCCAGGATTCTTCGAGTTTGATTGGAGTAGTTCATTGGCGGCAATTTCTCCTATTTCCAAGTTTTGATGAACTTTGCAAGCACTAAGAAGGCTCCGCCACACAATGTCATTTGGCTTCATGGGCATGTTCTTTATTAGGTCGTAAGCTTCAATGAGCAACCCAGCTCGACTGAGCAGGTCCACCACGCATCCATAGTGCTTAATGGTCGGTTCGACCCCATATTCAGATTTCATATGCTCGAAAAATTGGAGACCCTCGTCTACAAGACCGCAATGACTGCAAGCACTCAAAACTCCTACATAGATCACATCATCTGGCTTCAGGCCTTCCCCGAGCATTTCTGAGAAAAGTTCCAGTGCCTCTCGGCCCTGGCCGTGCATTGCTAGAGCCGAGATTGCAGCGCTATAGCTTAATTGATTTTTATCTGTGATCTTCTTGAAGAGGCTCGCTGCTTCTTGTATGGCCCCGCATTTAGCATACATGTTTATTAAGGAAGTCTGTACGATTACATTGAGCGAGCTTATGTTCCTCAGCAACGAACCGTGTGCGCATCTTCCTAAATGCAGCGCACCCAAGTGAGTACAAGCACAAACCACATTCACTAAAATGCTCTCTTCAGGCCTCCAAAAACCATCATTGTTCATGTCACAAAAGAGCATTAAGCACCCATACCATAACCCCAAGCTAGCATTTGCTGCTATAATAGCACTCCAAGAAGAAACACTCTTCTGATCCATATTTTCAAAAACCGCGTACGATGATTCTATCTTCTTGCACTTCCCATATAAGTTGATCAAACTGTTTTGCACATAAAGGTCATCATGAAGCCCAAGTTTTAGAATGTGTCCATGAACTTGCATTCCCTCTTCAAGTGCCCTTAACAGGGCACATGCCTTCAGCAGAGCAGGGTATGTGAAATTATCAGGTTCAATCCCTCTTTCAAGCATATCAGCATAAACAAGTAAAGCTTCCTCATAGTTCATATCCTTAACATGCCCTCTTATCATGGTGTTGAATTCGAAAGTACCCGGCTCACATATTCTGCGAAAGATTGAGCAAGCGTACCCCATGCTTCCCCAAGCCGAAAGAGCACAAGTGGCCACAAGATTGCTTGCACAGAAAGATTCCCAGAACAATCCCCACTTCAGGACTCGTGCATGTGCCTGCTTGAACTCCTCCATGTTCTTACATCTCTTCAACAATGACAAGCACTCCTGCTCCTTCGACTGCAGATTGAATTCGGGTATTTGTTGATGATTTCGTGGTGGAATCAAGACATGGGTGGGTTGGACTAGTGTCCTAATCATCCTGATTCATCCACATCATTATAAAACTCAAAAGAGTTTTAATGAGAAAAATCAAGTCATCAATGAAGAAGCTGAGAAAAAACACGAAGAGGAAGAACATGGGCCATGGTTGGGGCCAAACTCCTGAGCCATGAGGAAAATGGCTAGTGGGTATTGAAAGAGTGAACAAGAGAATGAACTTGAGAGTGGATTCAGATTTCAAAGTCAAAGGTGAAGTGAGTTGATAGTGTGTCTAATGAAGTGAGAAACTTCTTCCTTTTTCTTGTTTAATCGAGAGTTGAGCGTCATATGGAAAGTGTTTTCAAGATTCGGATTGGAATTTCTCATCTATGAGGTTGGTGGATGATTGGAGCCATGAGATTGTGCCAGAACCTATAAGACAAGAAGATAATTTGTGGATAGGATAACGTTGTGGAGGGGATGGCTGCATCAGATTTCTCCTCCCAACATTTGGACCTGTAGAATATTGCCACATCAGCTAACGGATCTGTAGTCCACCATACAACATGGGCATGTCACTAGGGCATAGGCTGGAATTAATACCAGAAAAACTCACCCCTTAAGCACACTGATTACTTTTACCACAAAAATGATTGAAGCTCTCAACCGTTTCTACTTCTGTAAGCCCCGCATTTATGTGTGCAAGACGAGACCATGGCATGACACCCGCAACTTTAATTGGGCAATGCTTGCATGCTCCTGCTGCATATGAGCCGAGGCTATATCGACTATTGGTTTATGAGGGATCCCACTTAAGGCCAATGCAATCGAATGGTGGAAATCAGTCGAGCTTGTGTGCGGCACCGAGACTATGATGCCAACTTCATAGAATTAGTGGCATCAAGCAGCGGCAGAAAGAACTTCACAGTGGATAAATTGAGTAACAACAGTTGTTACTTCTGACTAAACTTGATCATGTGTTTGCCACTTGCTAGATCTCCACCGTTTGCTAAGAGTGGACTTATGTCACAGATGGGCCCATTGGGGCTGCTATGAGAAAAGAATTTTGACCGGGTGGGCTTGAACAAGTGCTCTCTCTTCATGAGCTTGACCTAGGCCCGTATGGATCCGGACCTCCATTTGTGAAAGTTTTTAGGTTTGTAAGGTGTTTTTTTTTTTAATCAAGCTTGCACACGAAACCCGACCCGACCTAATTGTAAGCCCGGTTGATACCGTCAATCCACTTTATTCGGATGAGTTTCTCATTCCCTCGTGAGAGAAATGACATTGGCACCAAGATGGTTGGTGGACATGTGACTCAAATGTTTGACTAAGGCCATAAAGAAGGCACTAGCCTTAAGGTCAAACCACAATAGATCTTCTTATGAGTGCCATCCCAACATGCAGTGCACGCAATAATGCCTTTTGCAACTTCCACTTGCCAAGCTTGAAATACCAAGAAAACCATGAGGGCATCACTGTCATTCTCCGCCGTCCGAAGCTGTGATCCCTTAGATTCCAAATCTGTCACGAACAATCATACCCCATTCCTCCCCTTGTTCTCCTGTCCCTTGCCCAATGTCTTTTCTTGAGCAGCTTTTTAGCATAAGCCTGCAAAAGTGTTCCCAAAAAGCATCGCTTGGGTCTCTCGTTCTCAGTAGATATTGGGGTTTAGATCTAGGCCACTGTTAGCAGGAGTAGACCCTATAATCAATAACAAGAACAGTAGCACCCAATTGGAACAAGTGAATTAGGTCAACAAGGCCACCAACAGTCAAAGGAAAAACTAATAAAAAAGGACACAACACGAGGCCTCTCATTAAGAGATTGCCGTGGCCCATCAGAGAAAACGAAAGCAATAATTCAACTGCACCACTCACGGTCACAGGGTCAGACCCTGAGGCTTAGGTTATGGAGAGGACCGCAGAGCTGTGGAGCCCAAACGGCATTCATCACAGGGTCTCTTCATCGGGGCAGGCCATTGGTGGCCCCTGATGGGTGAAATGATCTAGCGGTCTTTGATCGATGCCGGCTTGAGGAAGTAAACATTCAACTTGTTATTTTTTTTTATCAGAAGGCATCTCTCTTTTTTCTGGACTGCATGTGCATGCAGATCTACTGTGAATTCATTGCACCGTTGTGTGCTGTTTAGGATGACTGTGGACTTGCCAAACCATTATTTGGTGAATCTGTTCATTTATATATAATATTCACACACTAAAATGCATCAACTTAGTATAGGAATTTATTTTTAGCATATTCCGATACTTTCCCCCTTTCTCCGATTTGCAACTTTATCATCCCAAATTTCGATTTGATAGCTTCTTTTCGTGCCTTTGTCATTTAACGTGAAATTTGATCCTGTAGCTTGTCTCAATTTTAAAAATAAAAGCATTAACATCAAATCACTAGAACTTGTATAAAAAGATATTTTCTTTTGATTTTTGTACTGGCTATGCATCTTCTTAGCATCTTACTTTACTCAAACTCGATGCAACTCTTTTTGAGTTTGAGGCGAGTTTGTGTAGCTCTAAGTATTTGATTGAGTCAAACTCAAACTTTGAAAAGTACTTGGCTTAAAAAGTTGATTTTCCTAAATAAATATTGCGTTTTAAGTACTGAATTATGTATGTATAAATAATAAATTAAAGAAATAGGGAATATCTTTTATGGTATCGTTGAGAAAGGGAGGAAAGAGAGGGGAATGAAAATGAATGTGGAAAATAAGTAAATTCTTTAATTTTTTGTGAGAAGGAAAGGAAGAAAAAATTTCAAATTTGGTGGCACTTTCTCTCCAGCTTCTTGTCCCTCGTGCTCGCAAACATAACATCGATCAGAGGGTGCTTTCAAAAAATTCAAGCTTACTCAAGTATAAAGTAAAATTTACCGACAAATTGAGCTGAGCAAAGCTGGAGTTTATTTTCAAAAAAAGAAAAATTCAAGTCAAGCTCAAGCTTGAGTTTTGAGATGTTTAGCTCAACCGAGTTCAAAGTCAATTATTGAATCATAAATATTTGAATGGAATCCAACTCCACCACTCAAGCACTAGATCGTGTCGATTTGACTTAATTTTATCCCTAATTGAATAGTCGCCTTTGAAGAGGAGTGAGTCTCTACCTTGAGTTCGCTAAATCACACAAAAAATAGTTCCGTTGTGTGACTCTATCTTTACAAGTTATAATTATCGTAAGCATAATAATTGCACGTCATATATAATTTACGAAACCGACGATACGAGATGGGTAATCCATAAAAGCCGATGACATCAAATATGCTCACGAATGAAATGGACATGTGATCCATTGATTACAAAGTCCTATGTTCTATGTTCATTGATGTCCTACGATGCCACTCCATAGCCTATTTCCCAAGAACAAGAAAATAAAAATCTGATCTTTTTACTTCATATTTTCCAACGTATGATTTCCCAAAGTAAAAAACATAAATCTTGGCTGCGCGAGCTTGTTTCTCTCGCTGTCCCCTCAGCATCATCACTGTTCCAATTCAACTGGGTATCTTTGATATCCTCGAAACTGTGGATCCCGCCTCCCACATCTCTTTCTCTCTCTCTCTCTCTCTCTCTGTCTGTGAGAGGAAGCTCTGTTCCCGTTGATTGATGGGTTTCTGAACCGAACCCACTAACTCACTGATAGGTCCGGTGGTGGACGTGTGCGTGTGCGCTGTGCTTTTCTTGCGCCACCACACCCGGCTCCTGCTCTGCTTTATCGAGCTCGGAAAGCAAGCTCTCTCTCTCGGTCTTTCTCTGAGGAAGCTACTCAGCACAGTTGCAGAGAAAGCATAGACCCCGCTTCTCTTGCTTTCACCGGGATTTGTGGGTGTGTGATTTTTCGAGCTCCGATTTGCGCTCACGCCTTGTCCCTTTCCCACTCAGGTACCCTCTCTCTCTCTCTCTCTGTCTCAAAGTCGAAAGCTTTCCCGTTTACTCGAAAGGGCTTTTTTCGCGTACCCTTTTCTTTCTTGATTATTCTTTCGAGAGAGAAGCCTTAATGGTAAGTGAAGAATCTTTTGTTTTGAACAGCTATCGAAAGTCTCTCGTTCCGCCTTTTTCGAATGGGTCGCGGTCCCATCTCGCGTCTGCTCTTTACGATTCTAATCTTGTTTTTTCCTCCGTTATTTTGACTCCAATCCTTTTTCAATGCCTTGACTGTTCAAGCAGTTGAAAAATATGATCTTTACTCGAACATTGTCAAACTTGTCGCTCTAATCGCTAATTACTTTGCATCTCTGGGTTTGTATGTGTTGGGTGGAAATTCAATGCTTGAAGTCCCTCACTGCTGTTTCTGATATAAATTTGACTTCTTTCGTTTTTAATTTGGGAAATGTCATTTTCAGGTTGAGTCGGACGCTGTCTGGCTTTCATTTATGTGTGTGTGCTTAGCGAAGAAACTCAACGTTGGACTGAGAAAGGTTGAAAATTTTTTTGGGTTTGACAAGAACCCCGGCGTCGTGGTTCATCATGATTTGATTTGTTCAAATTCGAAGGCTTTCAAAGCGGATGAGCTACTATTACGACTGGTCTGATTCCGGCTGCTTCCTGACTGTCTCAAGATTTTAGTTGCAACCCTCGTCAGAAAACGCCAAACTGAGCATAAGGAAGAGTAGTTTGTGGCAGCTGCTTTCTCCTGAATGTTTTACGACTTTGCAAAGCATCTGGTCCTTTTATTGTGGTGGTGATATCTTGTTCGTGCGTAGAAATACTTTTGTTGGTTTTTCTGCTTTGGAGATCATAGTTGGGATGTGGTGTTTGGTTTAGTTTGTGGAGTAATGGACGAGAAGGAAGGAGACAACTGGAAGGACTTGGTGAGAAAGATGCTCCCGCCACGAGCCTCCCTGCCTGACGATGCTACCAATCTTGATTACTCCATCGCCATGGAGTACGAGGGTCCGCCGGTGACTTACGAGGTTCCTCGGATCGAACCAGTTGATCTTAACCCTCGGCTGATACCCACAGCAGAACCCTTTTCGGAATCACACAGGACCGATGCTAATGCAGGTCCTCCAGTTGTCGAACCAATCTCGCTTCCGGTTTCTCGCATTGCCCACGTCATGAGCTCTCCTGTCCAAAGTCCTAGGGTATCGGCAAGTTCGGAATCAGTAGTTTCTGTATTGCAGCATCCCGATTCTTCCTCGGCTTCCCCTAGCAATTCTCCTCATTACGACAGCGGCATGCCAGATGAACTTCCTAATCAATTAGTTAGGAGAGCACCGGTGGTAACTTTTAATACTGATGATAGATCGGAGCAGAAAGAGGTAGATGGGGAGGAGCCTAAGTTTTCGGAGTATGTTGCGGTTTCAAAAGAGAGCAAGAAGAAGAAGAAGAAGAGAAAAGTATGCTACAGATGTGGAAAAGGCAAGTGGGAGACTAAGGAGTCGTGCCTTGTTTGTGCTGCTAAGTACTGCAGCAATTGCGTGCTTAGGGCGATGGGTTCGATGCCAGAAGGGCGTAAATGTGTGACTTGCATCAGTGAACCGATTGACGAGTCCAAGCGCTTCAAATTGGGTAAACATTCTAGAGTCCTATCTCGGTTGCTCAGTCCTTTGGAAGTAAAGCAGATTATGAAAGCCGAAAAAGAATGCGCCGCGAATCAGCTCCGGCCGGAGCAGCTGATTGTGAATGGATGCCCTTTGAAGCCGGAGGAAATGGCTGAACTAATTGGGTGCCCTTTGCCTCCACGAAAGTTGAAACCAGGAAAATATTGGTATGACAAGGAGTCTGGTCTCTGGGGGGAAGGTAGGATCAGCATTGCCACAATATTTTGTTATGCTTGTGTTTTTACTTCATTTCTTAACGTCTGAGTTATCGATCAGCTTAGATAAATGCAATGCCAATCTCTTGATCAGCTGCGTGTGTTAATTTTACAGGAAGGAGAAAAGCCAGATAGTATCATTAGTTCAAATCTGAATTTTACGGGGAAGCTTAGGCCGGATGCAAGCAAGGGAAATACTGAAGTTTTTATGAATGGGCGAGAAATAACAAAACTTGAACTGAGGATACTTAAGGTTAACTGTTAGCCCCCATTGCAAAAGTTTATTTTATAGCTTCTTTCCTGCCTCTGTTTTGAAAATTAATCCTCAAGTATGCTGTTATTTAGTGTTCTTAAGTTTTCTGAAACTCTTGCTTCTCATGGTCGTGGACAAGATTGTATCCTTGTGATTTTTGTGGTACTACATTTCTTGTAGGCTTTTGCAATCTGTGCTGGAGTGCTTCGCTGCTCCTCGTGATGTTGCTAACTTGAATCCATTTTGTTTTTTTTATCTAATTGCTTGATGTTTTAGTTGGCAAATGTCCAATGCCCACGGGACACACATTTTTGGGTCTATGATGACGGTCGTTACGAGGAGGAAGGTCAGAACAATATCAGGGGAAACATTTGGGAAAAGGTATGTGATGTAATGTTATCTATGGAAGTCTCTTGTTGTGGTGGATTGCTTTAGAGAGTACTTTTTGAACTGATGTCGATTTGCTCTATCCTACTTAGGCATCAACAAGATTTGTCTGCACCTTGTTCTCTTTACCCGTGCCCCATGGTCAACCTCACGGATCGCGTGAAGAAGCTAGCAATTATACTACTATTCCAAATTATCTGGAGCAGAAGAAGTTACAGAAGATTCTTTTACTTGGACTTCAGGGATCTGGCACAAGCACAATCTTTAAGCAGGTAAAGCTGTACCCTTTAACCAAAACGGTTTCAGAATGCTGCAATGGTGCATTTTCTCATGGGTGGGGATTCGTCACTATGATTTGCCCCTGATGCGATCTCTTCTTTGTACTGACTTTCTTTCATTTTGAACAGGCCAAGTTTCTTTATGGAAACAAGTTCAATGCAGATGAACTGCAAGAAATTAAATTGATGATTCAGAGCAACATGTACAGATACCTTAGCATTCTGCTCGATGGAAGAGAGCGCTTTGAAGAAGAAGCCCTGTCTAGGATGAGAAACCTAAATTCCCACAATCAAGCTACTAAAGCAGGTAAAATACGCAGTCTCTCTATATATCGTCCCTGTATGGGCATTCTGTACTACTGAGAGAATAATCAGCTTATTCAGTCCATCGAGAAGCAGAATGTGACTTTTATTGTTTGGGAGATTTAATTGAACCATCTTCTTGACTAATATTTGTTAAATTATGTTGGATGTGATTGTCAGTTCTCTTTGGTATTGTGTAACAGAAAGAGCATCCTCATATATCCATGTAAGAGTTGATAAAGTGAACCTTTGTTTGAAGGAACTCTGTTTTGTGCAAGGCCAATTTTTTTATTCTATGGATAGGTTCTATATTGTTTTTGATCGCCGTGGGGATACTTTTGGAAGTAGTTAAGACTGAACACATTGCAACAAAGATGTGAATTAATTGTCCAACCCTTAATCATCATTCGTTAATATTCCATTATCTGCACAATTTGAACTTAAATTTGAAATGTATAGTATTAAATCTTGTTCCTATCTACTCACCTGAATTTCTGGTACGTGCAGCCATTCTGTGGGAAGGGAACCTTAATTAGCACTAAAAAGTTGTAATAATTATCGTGCTTATGCTTTCTCAAAATACTTCCTGCAGTTTGCTTCTTTATGAGATATCTAGATTACATCATTTCAAAGTTACATGTGGCAAATTGCCTTGCCGTATTGCATTAATGTGTTAAAAATACATCCTCCTCTTGCAGGCGGAAGCATTGCGTCACTTGTAGATAGTCCCGGTGTTTATTCCATTAACCCAAGGTTGAAGCATTTCTCCGACTGGCTTCTGGACATCATAGCTACCGGAGATCTTGATGCTTTCTTCCCCGCAGCAACACGTGAGTACGCTCCATTGGTTGAAGAGTTGTGGAGGGATCCCGCGATACAGGAGACATATAAGAGAAGGAATGAGCTTCATTTCCTTCCTGATGTTGCAGAATTCTTCTTGAGTCGGGTATGTGGATGCCCTCTCTACCATACACTTTCCTAGTTCAGCATTCCTTAGACAGAATAGACAAATTTTCGACAAATAGTCTATGCCTAATTTGTCTATTGAATTTTATTTGCAGAGAACAGGTAGTTATATTTCCTTCTATTTTAGTGATGTTATTCTGTCCTAACACTCAGTTATGTATGTTGTCTGATGTGTATCAAACAATTTTGTGGAGATGCAATTCAAATTGTGGAATGTCTACAACTTATGTTTATGTTCTGTATCAGCCTGTCGAGTTGCACTGAGCATTTCTTGATGTCGATAGGTTGAGGGCTTTGTCTGCTGTTCATTCTATGTGGCTTTTCATGCCTGCTGCCTTTTGTTTCAGCAAATTCAGTCATGATGATTTGTTTCCTTCTAGGCTGTTGAGGTATCAAGCAATGAATATGAACCTTCAGAACGAGATATAGTATATGCAGAAGGTGTCAGCCAAGGAAACGGTTTAGCCTTCATGGAGTTCTCATTTGATGATCGTAGCCCAATGTCCGAAACATACACGGATAATCTCGATCCTCCACCTCAACCTTTGACCAAGTAATTATATTTTACCGTTTCAAATGCCCATGTTTACAATGGTTATAATTTAAAAGCGCAATTGAGTCTGAGCATTTACTATGTAGGAAAATCAGCAGACCCTTTTCTTGTTCTGGTAAAAAACATGTCCACTTGCCACAAGTGAATTTTCAAAAACATGGTTTTCTGAATATATACTTTCACTAGAAGATTCTTCTTTGGGAGGCCAAATTTCTAAGAATTTTCAAACTTCACATTTTTTATGCAGATACCAGCTCATAAGGGTAAATGCAAAGGGGATGAACGAGGGATGCAAATGGGTTGAGATGTTCGAAGACGTGCGAGTGTTGGTCTTCTGTGTTGCCCTCAGTGACTATGATAAGATGTCACTTGCTACAGACAACAGCGGCAGCGGCACACTACTTCAGAACAAGATGATGCAAAGCAAGGAACTCTTTGAGACGGTTGTGCGACAGCCTTGCTTTAAGGAAACACCCTTTGTGTTGATATTGAACAAATATGACCTTTTCGAGGATAAGGTCAACCGTGTATCGTTAAGCTCCTGTGAGTGGTTTAACGATTTCAGCCCTGTGCAACCCCACAACAATAACCAGTCCTTGGCCCAACAAGCTTATTACTACGTCGCGATGAAGTTCAAAGACCTCTATGCTTCCCTCACCGGTCGTAAGCTTTTTGTGTGGCAAGCTAGAGCGAGGGATCGAGTAACTGTTGATGAGTCGTTCAAGTATATAAGAGAGGTTCTTAAGTGGGACGAGGAGAGAGACGACAACTACTATGGCGGACAGGAGGATTCGTTTTACAGTACAGACATGAGCTCTTCGCCATATATCAGGCAAGAGTAATACGAGGACTCATCTGAGATTCAGTACAAGTGTAACATAGACATGAAACGGGAGGTAAGCGCATATATTGATTGTGTTTTATGTTGTAAGCAACACTGGCTTTGATTGACAAACAAATAGCTAGTTTGTCAGTGTTGAGGCTCCACTTCAGGTTCTTGGTGTGTTGTAGAACAATAGAGAATGGAGATAGCCGAAACTGTCTTCGAGCTGGAGTCGTCACAATGGGGTGTTGTTTGCATTTCTAGTCCTTTTCTTTATTTTTTTGGATCTTTGTCCCTTTATTTCTTCGAAATACCCAATGGGAATGTATATGTCACGAAGGGATTCAAGTGTATTTTTAGCTGAGGGAATTGACCCGTTCATTCCTTTTCTTTTCCTGGCTTCCAAAATCTTGGATCTTCCTCCTGTAGTCCTATTATACACGGTAGCCTGTAGTTCACTGTGCTTTAAATTCAAAATGCAAGTGAATTTGCTTTTACCTGGCGATCAATTCTCTAGCTAGGTGCCCATACCCTACTTGAGTCTCCACAAGGCAAAAGGGTTTTGAGCAGTTCCTAAAGTACTGGATGGCTGGCATTATACGACTGAATCGGGTCTGAAATTTCAAGCAGGTGTTACCTAATTGGAAGGGTACGAATAGCTTCAGAAAGATGCTAATTAGGATAGCCAGACAACTGAAGCAAGAAGGAAATTTATCTAGTTTGGGACACAGATTACCCTAATTGAGGGAACAGTATGGTAACTGGTAAGACATGGTCTCATATGACACAGCTCTCCATACATCGACTTTGCAGGAAACGAAAACCCAAAATTTCAATCATGAATAACTAAAGGACGTGGAGCATGCAGATATGTACATTGAGGGAACAGTATGGTAACTGGTAAGACATGGTCTCATCTGACAGAGCTCTCCATACATCGACTTTGCAGGAAACGAAAACCCAAATCTTCAATCATGAACAACTCAAGGACGTGGAGCATGCAGATATGTACAGTGGCAACCCATTTACGCCCTACGAAGCACAAGCAATGTGTGCGCGCAAGTGAAAGCCCTCAATACATTGAATTTGCGGAAACCTAAATCTTGAAGAACTCAAGGCCATGCAGCATGCAGATATATACAACAGCATCATATGCCCTAAGAAGCACGAGCAGTGCGAGGGCGCCACAGTGAGACCATTGGCACAACGAATTTCATGTTCATTCAAAAATATAATGAGCAATTTATCCCTATGACAGATCATATCAGGAATATCGAACGAGATTCTCCTTGCATATTCTGCTGTCTGTCTTTAGCAAGTAAATGATCATCTTTAACCTAATAACTAAGTCTCCGATCAATTGCCAAATAAATCCACACAAAGCGCAAGAGACAGCCACTTCAAATGCAAATTGACTGAAGACAAATCAGGGACACAGAAGGAAGCACCAATATGGACCAAGTGCCCAACTGCCTCACACTTCTCTTCTTTCTTTCAGCTCCTTTCACTTTGCTGTCAGCGCATTTAGTCAGGGAATGTTACATTTGGCAGAGAGGAAAGCAACATAAGACTACACAGGGACAAGATCAGGTGTTTCCGCTTCAATGGATAACAAAGCAGTGTGTACTTTATCCAGCCAACCATCCAACCGATCTCGCAAGGATGTAACTTGTGGAATGCCCAGAACTCTTGGTTGGACCCAGGAAACATGCACTGTTTCTTCTACTTGATCAATAACACCCTCAATAAGACGAACCTGTATCGACATAATCATAGTTAATATAACTGATGGATGGGCATCAAACAAACAGTTATTCTAAAAAACTGAGATGATACGAGGAAAAGATGCAATCAAATTGGACTTTGGGATTAACCAAAATTGAAGAGAATTACATAGGAAAAAACAAAAGATCTTCACTGCCCGCATATCTAGAGTATGAGACCAAGGAGAAAAGAGTTCCTGTTTGTTCTCTTAATCAGATATGAAGCTTCCACCAATCTATATCATTATCAAATTTTCTATATTTTTGAATAATCTAAACCCCTAATCTATTGAGATGGAGTTTATTCTGTCTTCAAGCTTCATGTATACAGCTGCACTATAAGGCCAAGTCAAACTATAGCCAAATGAACTCAAAACTAGAAAGGATCATACACAGCCAGAATGAAGATAAGAAGATCCTATGTTATAGAACAGCCCACCAAATAAGATGTTACCGAATGACACAACTACCAAGAAAGAAACAAAAGAATTGAGGAGGGTTACAGAAAGGCTCTTCATGAGAAGGTGCTCAACATCAGCTACACAAAGCTTTGTGCGTTCAGCAATCACACTCAGTGGAATTGTCCTATCTTCTGATGCGCGGCTGCAAGGATAAGAATGTATGCTTTACATTGGGGGGGAATACATGCTTATAATGCAAAAATGTGAAATAAAATGTATGACAGAAATGGAGATAGGAAAAAGAATAGAAAGTGAGACCTAAATATAATTTCCATTAGGCAAAGAATGTTGATTTTCTCCAATAGCTTTTTCTCATTTTCGACCAAACCAGGTTGTGCATTAAGAGCAGCACTGTGTACATGACAAAGTTCTTGATAGCGTTGCAGATCACCAGCGTTAAATGCCTCGAGAATATAGTACATCCAGTCAACCTTTGTTCCCAAGAGGCTCTTTATCTGTCAAATTTGTTAAAGTCAAGATATTAACTCAAAGATAAACTTAAAAAAGGAAATAAATAATAGCAAATTAGAAAGGACCGCGTAACCAAAAAGCAAGATCTGTTTGAAGTTGCTTTGGAGAAAAAGTGTCATCAACATAATACAAACAGCTATGCAATGAACATGCGTTACCATGTGCTTTAAGTGAAAGTAGGGAGAACGTCATGTATTTGGTTGAGTTAACGAGACCTACCACTGAAATTTTGATGTGGTAAACTACCATAAAAAGAAACCTTAAAGAGATTTATAACCTTTTTGGCAAAGTACTTACAATAGGATGAAATAGCAGCTCGCCAAAGTTGAATATGTCGTCTCCCAGTAGTGCAGATAAAGATAAATCAAATGCCAAATCCTAAAGATACAGGAAGTGTCAGAAAACTCATTCTCATAAACCGCAACTACAGAATAATAATAAATGATATAAAAGCATCAGTGATTCAGCGTGCAGCAAAAGAAGACTCTGCGATCCTTCTTCTTCACTGAGGTCATTTCCAACTTCTTGATGACAACCTCAACAAATATTCCTGACCTTAGTGCAACACAAGTCCTTTACAAATATTTACTTTTCACCAAGCAGTTTAATTCAGAATCTGTCCATTTTTAATTCAAGGAGAAAGACAAATGGAGATTCATTTTACCGGGAAGTCCATTTAACATAGTTTATGCTAGTAAGCATAATGCAGCAAAGTCCCGCTAAAAGTCTATAAGGATAGAACCAGCAAAACACACACACAAATTCAACTATTTGCACACCGGAAGTGAGGTCGGTGGCAAGGCAATATACTGCACTACATTTATTTCAAAGTTAATGAGTAGAGTTATAATCCCATTCCGCCATTTACTATTTCTCCAACCAAGGAAGCATCCAAATTTACCAGAACCAAGAATAAAAGAATGACACTTTCACAAAAAAACTAGACCATCATTGAGAATTGACAACCCATACAAAGAAAATCAAATCTAGGCTTGAAGTACAATCGGGAACAGCTTCCTCTATAGAGTTGCTTTACAAAATGTGGTGCAATTGCAAACCAAGTACCTGTTTAAATGAATCCGAAAGAGATTCCACTGAGGTGAACGCCAAATAGAGGAGAGCACTTTTATAGAACTCAGCATAGTCCTTTCGAACTTTGTGATATTGGGATGAAACCCAATAGTAGCTGGCATATACCGACGGATCTATGTCAGTCATGCTATCAAGAGTGCTCTTTCCTTCTTCCAAAAGTTTTTTACACTGCTTTTGCTCCTCATCAAGCTTGAACATAGCTATCTGCATCTTAATGTAGAGGATGGGCTCTTCCACACGCTGCTCTCTGGTCGATTGAAGCTTCTCTATAATCCCTTCAAGATAACTAATGGAAGCTTGTTTCTCTGAATACTGCCTAGAAACTACTACGGCGAAATGGGCAAGCTTGAGGAGATTAATCTTGGTCTCAAAGTCAGTGATGAAATTATGATACAACTGTATCAACAAATCACCAGCCTGAAAGTTGGCAAAAGCAAAAACAAGAGTTATAGAATGCTAGTTAAACATGAATGCCAAATGTAAGATACCGTTATGAAGAAAAAACATTGTGTAACTAACTAATGGAAAGAAATTAAAAGACCTCACTGAAATCACAAGTATTGCATACCACTACCAGATGAGGATAAACATAGAAAAAATTACAGCTCATTGTTGAAACACATCAATGGCATTGACCATATTGCTTTAGTCCGTTAAAGTCAACCATAGTGCCCCTGACCCCCTATATTGGGAATGGACAAAACAAATCCTAGTCCACATTTTAGAAAACTTGCTGCACCGCTAACCACAAAATCAGACATTGCAGAGATTTGCCTTATTCTACCATGCGCATACATGAAGGAGCAAGAGAGAGTATAGGGGAAGGGAGGGAGCAGAGACAGTGCAGAGGGCACCCTCGCCCCATTCCAGGTCCCAAAACCGTCAAAAGCTTAATTTCTTTTAGACTAAGACACCAATAATATGAATTATTTCACACTTGGAAGTTTCTCTTGGACCTTAAACATTCTCAAGTTTCACTTTGGTCCTAAACATTCAAATATGTAATCATATATTGTCACATCCATGTTTACAAAAACCGCACAAGATTAATTAATTTCTAGAGAAAGCTCTACCCTGAAAAAATGGCCCAACAACAAAAAACTAAAGATCACATAGGCATCAACCTGTCAAAATTTTGGTGGAATTGAACGTTGCTATCAATCATTTTTCAGAACATTGCCATTTGCTTAAGCCTTTGACAAATGGGCTGAGTACTTTACAATCTGGTGTAGATTTTAAAATATTTCTTACTTCAGGTCAACAAGTTCACAGCTCGTATATTCACACTCGGAGTAAGTGTAAATTGATCAAACTTATTCATCTTTTACCAGCAAGACAAAAAGGAAATAATGCCTACTTGTACTATTGATTAATGCAACCATCATATCGCAAAAGAATTCAATTTCTACTGAGTTTAGCCAGTGATTAACAGAAACATAGGCTATAATATTGGCGTTAATTATCTGCCAAACACATTCTAGTGAAAAGGGTGCATCCTACGTGTATCATATTCGGCCCCTGTCAGCAGATCTACTCAAGAAATCAAGGGAGGGGACGAGGGGGAGTAGAGGCTTGATCGACTACCGATGCTTATCAAATTATCTGCAAAAGAACTGTGCGCAGACATATGCAATGACTTATAGGAGACATGCATAGTAAGCACAAACCTTAACAGCAACCATGATCCACCACCAGGACAAGAAGTTGGATTGACTAAACAATTTAAAGTGGCTAAGAGAAACATTGGATCCGCAGCCAAAGTAACCTATGAATGCTTGCTTAAAACAACCCAAATAAGTCTCATTTTGGAGATACCCTCGCAATTTATTCTTCCTAAACATCCCTGATTTCAGAGTACTTTAGCAGGTAACTTATTTGATCCTGTAATCTAATAAACTACTTTCCCAAGGTTCAGAACATAAATTCCTCATGGGAACTCAGAACTTGCCAGACAATCCTCTTCAGCCATCAGCTTAACATCAGCATTGAAATACAGAAAAACTTGCTTTGGTCGCTAGCTACGTTGTTGAACAACTGCCGCGCTAACAAACACAGACTGAAGCAAACTTGAACGGAAGGAAAAAGACTTTTTAGGTCTCTTTCTCCCTCCCTCCCTCCCTCCCTCCCTCCCTTCCTCTCTCCCCCTACCCGTTTCAAATTCAAAGCAAACGAATGCCTTTCCAATTCCTTAAAAGAACGGCTAAGCTGCAACGCAGAGCCATAGCCACGTCAGTCAACAAACATTCAAGGAAAAATCCAGCAACCCGGCAACCCGAAAACATCGCGAATGCTCATACTCCATTTCTCTTCGGCACCAATCGACAGGACAGCAATTTAAAGCGCGAATTTTTCCCGATCGACAATGCCATCAGCCACAAGACCATGATGCTTCCCCCAACCGCGAGACGTCGAAACAAAGAAACGGGACCCCAGGCCTCCCGAAGCCCTCGAGTTCCGATCCCCCGCGCGGGGAAATGAAAACCCGGTTCCCACAATTCACCGAGACTACAAAACTCATTGCCCAGGAAGAGAGATAAAGGGGAGGGGGGGGGGGGTGACCGACCTGAGAAACGGCGAGGGCGACGAACTGGTCGAGCTTGAGAGTGAGCTGGTGCCAGAGCTTCTTCTGGTAGAGATCCGCCAGCGAGGCGTACCACTCCGCCATCTCCGGGTGCGCGCTGCGCAGCGTGTCCAGGTACTGCAACGCCGCCATGGCCGCCGCTCCGTCACAGAGAGAGCAGAGAGAGAGAGAGACAGAGGCCTCGTACGCAAAGCAAGCAAAGCGAGGAAGGAGTTTGGGAAAATCAAGAACACCTGTCTGTTCTGTCCCTGCCTCTTCTCTGCCCTTGGGTTGTCTCTTTCTTGAGGAGAAAGAAAAGAATCGTCCGACGGGTTTGGAGCTCCGACTCCGACTCCGATTAGAGGGAAACAGACCGGCCTTGGCCGACCGCACCCGAATTTGATTTTTCCATGCCTTAAGGCCCGTAACGAAGCCGGGATGGCCCGACCAGAAATTTTTTAAATTTTAGTTTTTTTTTAAGAAAAATTTATGAACTCCTCTTGCTTATATTTGGTGAATATTGGCGGAGCCATGGTTCTTGCTCCGGGCTCCCCCATTATAAAACGTTTGCGCATAACTTTTTTGGGCAGGGTCGGGCTTTGGCCTGAACTTGATCTTATCCAAATCTACTCGAAATGCTTTATAGGCCCAGTCGGTTCGATCACGAGCCCACGGTATCTTTCTTTTTAAAAAAAAAATTTCTTCTCAATTTTTTCTTATAAATACTCACACAATTCTCTCAAATTCTCTCAAATTCTCTTCTCTCAAGTCTTAAATTTTCTCAATACTCGAAATTCTCTTAAATTCTTCCAATTTTCAATCCACGCAATTCTTTCTTAATTCTCTCAATTAATCCGCTCAATTCTCTCAATCCACTCGAAAAATGACAAGTGGAAGTCGAGTGCCATCTGGCAAAGGTAAGAATATCGCGACGGAATCCCATCATTCTTTTGATCCTCGTGAATATGCAGATTTTCAAGATGATGAAATCAACATTTTTCCCGATATGGGCAAGCGTCCCGACTCAAGAAAGTTTTAATCCTCCCGGAGAAATATCTACAACAAAGGAAGCGGAACGAGAATTTACATCGACATTTGGAATCACTTCACTTAAAAACGGAAAGGTTTGATATTGGTGAAAAAAGGTATGATATAATTTGTAAATATTGTGGGAAAATATATAAATATACAATTGGACAAGGATATGGAACATTTAAACGACATCTTAAAAGCAAACATCCAACCGAAACGGGAATCGATATCGAGCAACAACAAATTTCCAGGTACGTCAATCCTAATACTTCCCCTTTATTTCGTTTTAATGACAAAACTTATAAGGAAGAATTAGGCAAATTTATTTCCGTTGAGCATTTAGCATTTAATTTTGGAGAAAGATTTGGTTTTAATGAATTTGTACAAAATGCATGTGCTCCACAAGCAAAACGTGTTTCTAGAAATTCAGTTAAACGAGCAATTAAAGATCTTTACAAAAAAGGAAAAAAAGATTTACAAAACTTTTTTATGCAATTTAATGGATGCGTGCATATAGGTAGTGACATTTGGAGTGATCCTTGGCAAAGTCATTCTTACATGGGCATAACATGTCATTGGATAGATGACGAGTGGAATATTCAAAAAAGAGTCATTGCATTTAGAGTTTTCGATGATAATCATACGGCAAATAATATTTATAGATTAATTAGGCAAATTTTAGAAGAATATTATTTGCTTAACAAAATTTTTTCAATTGGTTTTGATAATGCTGCAACAAATACCGCTTCAATTGTTGAGTTAGAAAATATTTGTAAACCCGCTTTTGGAGGAAAATTTTTCACGTTAGATGTACTTGTCATGTTTTAAATTTATGTGTACAAGATAGTTTGAAAACTTTCGATATTTTTCTTCAACCAATAAAAATGGCGATTCAATTGTTATGGAAACATCCCCAAAAAATGAGAGAATGGGGTAAATTTTGTAGGGAAAATGGCAGAAGGCCAAAAAGATTTCTAAAAGATGTTCCAACTCGTTGGAATTCTACTTTCCACTTGCTTACCGAATCTTTAGCATATAAAGATTTATTATGTGCATTCATTTCTGATAATGTACCTCAGATTAATTTATATCCACAAGAGTGGGATATTTGTCAAAAAATTTTAGATGTTTTAAAGGTTTTTAATGATACAACTTACACTTTGTCTGGTGTTTATTATCCTACTACACATTTATTTTTAGTAGAGTGTATTAATATTATCGGAATTTTTGATGAATGTGAAAATGATGTTGAATTACAACATACTATACTTGCAATGAAAATGAAGTGGCTACGTTATTATAGGGAAATTTCCATTATTTATTTAGTTGCTTGTGTTTTTGATCCGCGTTGCAAATTGGATGGCTTAAATGATTTTTTGCGTGTGTATTATCAATGTTTACATTGTGATGAGATAAATGTTACAACTTTAGTACGTAATATTAAAAACGTAGTAATAGAATTATATAATGAATTTTATACTAAATATAATTTAGGTGATATTGGATCCTCTCAATCTACGGAGATACAAAATGACGGTACAGGTAAAATTAGTAGAGGGTACCAACTTTTATTACATAGACAAAAAAAACAAAAGGGAGTAATAGGAAATATTTCTGAATTAGAGAATTATCTAAGCGTTTCATTTGAAATTACTGAATGTGGTACAGATTTTTTAATTTTGGATTGGTGGAAGGGGCACGCAAGCCGATACCCAATCCTTTCTCTTATTGCAAAACAGATTTTTTCAACCCCTTGTTCCACGATTTGCGGTTGAACAAGCATTTAGTGCCGGAGGTAATATTTTGGATGAACATCATTCAAGATTAGATCCAGAATCGGTGCAGATGCAAGCTTGTGTTCTTGATTGGACGAAGGCTCAATACCGCAACAAGAGATAGATCGCAATCATCGAATCCGAATTCTTTAACGATGGAGATACTACCGCTACCAGTCTTTGGAGCGGGTAGTGACGATTGAGGATAAAAGAACTATTGGAGTTGGCAAATATTTTGGGAACCCTTGTTTCTCATATCGGGTACGCCCACATGAGCTTAGGGAAACCCAAGTATAATCCGACGACATGTGATGACCTCGATCCCCTGCAATGCGGTGTCTTTTAAATATTTAGGTTTTGGGATCATTTTAGGGCATATATATTGTGCTCCTTTTTTTTTATAGATCGTTGTAACGAATTGTAATGTGCTTAATGATAATTTATTAAGTTCAAGTCATGTCTTTTTATCCCCAAATTTAATTACAATTTATATTTAATTTTTTTTTATTTTCTTTTTTTTTTTCTTTTTCCTTTTTTTTTTGTTGTCTTCCTCCATCACGGGCCGACTAGGGCGGGGCATGAGGTCGAGGCCTCAGAGAGCCTCGCCGGCGTCGGGCGACTGGGCGAGGCTCACCACGGCCACGCCATCGCTCGCCCAGGCGAGGGCGAGCCTCGCCGGCGTCGGGCGAGGCTCGCCTCGCTCGCCCACCCTTAGGCGAGCCTCGCCCGACGCTGGCGAGGGCCAGTCGGTTCCGAACCAGTTCCGGTTCATTCTTGGCCACGAACCGGAACCGGTCGGTTCCGAACTGTGGCCATCTCTACTCGGCTGTCCTTTTCTGACTTTTACTTTTCATGCAAGAGATTTGACTTTATGAAGAGCCTTAAACCTCCGCATGGAGAGAAGGGAACGGGGCGACACAGAGCAAGTGCCCTAAGATTCGTTTACTCGGAAAAAAAAATCGTTTTCAAATGATTATTTTTCAACTTTCTGACATTTGGACAAAACTATTTTCCATTTATCGAAAATAACAAGTTATGGAAAACGACTTCTTCTTTTGGTAAGAAAGGAAATTACAAAACAAATAAAAAACTAACTATTTTTCTTAGAAATGAATTTCATGAAAAATATTTTTGTTTATTGTGAAGTTTTTCGTTAACCTAATCTAAGTTTGTTATTTTTAAGTCCATGAAAAACTTTTTCCATACATCGATTAATTTTCTGTCATCCAAATAATGTCGTAAAACGGTTTTCCTTCAAATAAATGATTGTCATCGCATTTCAGTTGATTGTCATAAAATCATTTGTTTAATTATGTTATTGATGATAACCCAATTTGTTATAAGGAATAAGACCACTTTTTAACTTTTGAAATCATACAACTTTTCTAAAAGTGAAACCGATTTTACTCTTTTAGCTGGATAAGTAAATACTTTTGCGACACGAATAATTAACCATTTTATTTTTAGAATACATTTCTGGCCATTCTTGGACTAGTTTCTGAAGAGAAATACGAGTTTAATAATGACATGAAATTTCTTTTTTAGGAATATAAATTCGTTTGATAACGAAACAAAATTTTTTCCTTTTACACTCTTCTCTATTCATCGACAGGCGGGAGAGGCAGCAATTAGTGAGGGGCGGTGAGGGATGGCGGTAGCTTCAACGGGAGGCGAAGGCGAGCGATGAGGAGTTTTTATTTTTTTCTTTTGTTCTAGAAACAAAAAAGGATAAAATTTTTTTACTTCATTTATATTCCGAGAAATGAATGCACGTTGATTACCACATTTATATGCTTTCTAGGTAAAATCTTCAGCCGTTGGAGGATAGGCAGGACGTGCATGATTACTTTGAATGGGACCCCTTCTAATTCGAATTTGAAACCTGCGAAGTCGGATCTAGAGCCTGACGACTCCGCCATCATTTTCTGACGTTTACTTTTCATGCAAGAGATTTGACTTTGTGAAGAGCCTCAAACCTCCTCATGGAGACAATACAAAGAGTAGATGAAAGGACTGCGGAAGGGAATGGGGCGACCGAAATGCCCTAAGATCCGTTGGTTCGGAAAAAAAATCGTTTTCGAATGATTGTTTTTCAACTTTGGATGGCGAAAAATTAATTCATCTATAAAAAAAAACATTCCCATAAATTGAAAGTCGAGGAAGACGATTTTTTAAGAAAATTATAAAATAAATGAAAACTAACTATTTTTATTAGAAATTATTTCCATGGGAAATGCTTTCATTTATCACAATTTTTTAGTGAACCCAATCTAAGTTTGTTGTTTTTAGTCCATGGAAAACTTTTTTGTACATCGATTAATTTTCTGTCATCCAAATACCGTAAAGTTGAAAAACAATATCTCGTAGAACGGTTTTCCTTCAAACAAACGAATCCTAAATTAAAAAGTCATCCCATTTCAGTTGATTGTCATAAAATCATTCTATTTAATCGTGTTATCGATCATAACCCAATTTGTTATAAGGAATAAGACGACTTTTTAACTTTTGAGATCATACAACTTTTATAAAAGTGAAACCAATTTACTCTTTTGGTTGGATAAATAAATACTTTGGGGGTATGAATGATAACCATTTTGTTTCTAGAATAGATTTCTGGTCATTCCTAAACAATTTTTTTGAAGAGAAATACGCATTTGATAATGACACAAAATTTCTCTTCTCAGAACAGAAATTTGTTTAATAACGACACAAAAATTCTCTCTCTTATGCTCTTTTCCATTCATAAACGGGCAACAGTTAGCCGGCGGCGATGAGGGGTTTTTACTTCTTCTTTTGTTCAAGAAACAGAAAAATATAAGAAATTTTACTTCTCATTTTTGTTTCAAACCTATTTACGGAGTAAATAAATGTTTTCAAAAATAGAAAAATGAAATAGCGCTACTAAACGAATTTCTATTCATAAATAAATTTCTATTTCAAACCGGTTTTTGAGAATAAAAAACTTAAAAAATTAAAAAATATAATAATTATCATGCGTACCCTTATAGACACGACATGATCAATCAAATTTGGACTGGATTGGGATTTGACTCGCATACACTTGACCACGTGGTGCCTCAGTCCCCTCCAAGCCGACCGAGAAGACCGAGCGCCAACGCATTTTCCCACGACTCGGTCCACACGAGACGAAATGTCCCCACTACATCACTTCCAACAATATTGTCCCGCTCAAAACCCAAAAAAAGAAAAAAAGAAAAAAAGAAATGAATAACAATAATAATAATAATAATAATAATAATGTAGTTATAGCTCCGCTAATTTAGCGTATAACAAGTCAAGATTGGCGACCAACTCCACCTAAAGAGACCAACCGCACCCACGTTTGACCCCATCGGCCAATAAGAAAACCGCTTCGAAGAGCGTATAAATCGGGAATTCAAACTCGGTGGAATCCAGCCACACGAGAGAGAGAAAACCTCATAACCTGTCCCTCGGAATCTCCGGACCTCTTTTCACAAGCACGAGCCTCCCGGAGAAGATGGCGGTGCAGCACAAGACCCTCCTGACGTGGTTCGTCCTCGCGCTCCTCGTCCTCGCCGCCGCCGCCGCCGCCTCGTCGCCGCCCCACCCGGCCGCCGGGGGGATCCACCATCACATGCCGCAGAAGCACCGCGCCGGCGGGCGGCACCCGCACCGGCACCACCATCCGCACGGGGCGTGGCGGAGGAGGCCGTGGGGGCGCCGGGGAAGGCATGGCGGACCTCAGAAGCAGCACCTCGTCGAGACGGCGGCCTGCGAGCATAAGTTGCGGGCACCGCTGTAGCTCTCTTATGGCTTCCCAGCTCGCTCAAGTTTGAGCTCCAAAAATGTATCTTTCGATTCGCGGTGTGTTTTTGTAAGGGAAGGTTTTGATGTTCGGCGCATCGACGGCGGGCCAAGAGGAGGCTGGCGAGGCCGTCGCCGCCCTCGGTTTGTTTGTTTACTTTGGTGTAGTTTTTCTGGCAAATTATACTTTATGATAATATGAAATTCTGTGCTAGTCATGGCAGTCTTTACGGGGCCTTGCAATTTCTCAGCTTCATTGCAGATCTTTTTTCCAGTCTTGCATACTAAGTTGTTTTATCTTTCTACGAAGAAATACAAAGTGCTGCTCTTTTCTTTGCAATCACTTTTCTATCTCGTTCCGAGAAAAGTGACCTACAAACTTAATTTACAAAAACGGACGGGATAAATTATAGATGGATAATTAATAAATAACCAAAGTAAGCACGGGCCAGGCTAGCTCGAAGGGTAGCCCGAAGGGTAAATGAGACAGATGCGTATGGACAATTCGTTTTTTCCGAACTGGGTAAATGCACCTTGGCCCTTCCAAGCGTGCTTAGACAACATAGTTCCGCCAGTACTAGACTAACTAATAGAGTCCCTAATTGGGCTTGACCAACATATGACATTCAATCATTAGACTAAATTATGCCAAGATTACTTTGTAAATTGATTTCATAATTCTGTACTTATATGACATCATAATTTTCTGCTTATCATGTCTATTCTCTCAATTTATTTATCAAGAACCTTGTTTTTTTTTTTTTTTTTGTAATAGTCAAATCGAGATAAAAAATGCATTGAAATTTCGAACTCATGAATGATAAAATCAGGAGTCGAATTGAATCAAATTCGTAAAATATCCGAATGAAAATTCAAAAACTAAATCTGTAAATAGGTATACATACTAAATTGCGAACGTGTCGAATTGATAAACCGATGGGGAGTCAATAAATTTACGATTAGCACTTCATGGATCTATGTATTACTTACGCCTTGAATCAAATGGAATTTTAAGTTAGGGATCGAGAATCCACCAAATGTTAAAAACTAAGCTTTTTCCCACTTTACATCTCTTCAGTATTAAAAAAACATTTAATCATGCATATGAATTAAAGTTTCTCTTGCTACCGTCTTCGTTCACTTCGGTCGCCTTTTAGTTCCTCCACTCCATATTTTCTAGGGGTGGTCGGTTTTTGAGTTGGACCGATTCCCTCCTAGAATCGGGAACCGGATCAATTGGTCCCAATCCGGTTCTCGGGTTGATCCGGTTTCCGTATTAAATCGATCTGATTTAGAGTCTTGACAATTTCCTTTTCTTTACTCTTTACAAAAAATGAAAAAAAAACAAATTAGCCCAGTCCAATTTAGTTCTGCACTTTGCACAGGAAACTGGATCGATTATTCCCGGTTCCAAATTTTTGAAACTAGGAAATGCCGAACTGCTGAGCATCGGCCGGTTCAGTCTGATTTTCGTGTACACCCCTAATTTTCTCCCCCGAAGCCCGCCACTGGGGAGGAAAATAGAAAAAAAGGCAAACCATGGCGAGGCAAAAACCGAAATTAACTGAAATTCCAGGGCCAAACCGCAATTAACCATCTCCTATTTCAGCCCATCGCCTCTCCTTCTCCTAAACCTCTCCGTCTCCCTCTCTCTCTCTCTCTCCTCTCCGTTCGCTCCTCCCATGGCGACACCGCGACGCGAAGCTCCGGAACTCACCGCCCCGACCTCCGCCGATCACCGCCGGGAGATATGACGATGGACGAAGACGGCGAAGGGTTCGAGGAGTGGGACGCCGATTTCCTCGACCAGGTCATCCAGGTCGAGGAGCGAGCTCTCTCCTCCGCCAATCCTTCCCAAACCCATCCTCAAGCCCCCTCTCCCCTTCCTCCTCCGGCCTCCTACTTCCCCCCTCCGCCTCGGCCCCCGCCGCCGCGGCCGCGCCAGCTCGCGTCGGCGGCGGCGGCGGCGGCCTCGGCCTCGGCCTCCTCCTCCTCGTCCTCACTCCCCTACTACGCTTCCGTCAGCTACTCGCCTCCCAGGGAGCTCTCCCAGAGGCCGGCGAATGGGGTCGCCAGGACCGCGTCCGCATTGCCCTCCTCGCCGTTGCCGGCATCGCGCTCCGGGAGTTTTGAGGAGCTCGAGATTGAGAGTCTAAAGGTAGGGCTTTTTGAGGTGATGGATATGGGTCTGCGTTACTTTCGGTTCGTATGGATAGCTTGTTTCGTAGCTTTCTCATCGCCTTTTGGTGAGTGATGTTTCGGTTGTCTTTCGATGTGACACAGGCAGAACTCGGGTATGTTCCGAAGGAGAGCACGTACCGGGTATGTTTCTTTTACTTTGATTAATTTGATTACGAATTAGCATGCATGGTTGCTAGAGTCTTCGAAGATGTTGTGGCTATAAGAAATATCTTTTAGTCTTGCTGTTGGATTGCTTTTGGTGTTTTCATTCTGGAAAGTTGAGTCTGATGATAATGTTAGCCAACTGGATATTTGTATGTTTCTGCGATACCATATTGGTGTGTGGTTTAACACATAACACTGCTGACGTAGTATTCAATCGGTAAAGGGTTGTCTTTCCCTCTTCTTGTTGCGCGAGGTACTTTCCTCGTGTTCTTGAATTCTTCCCAGACTACTTATGCACTCATGAAGATAGCTGAACATCCATGTGTTATTCTTCTATTCTTGTTTTCTTCTTCACTATTTGTTGCTTTTATCTGCAGTCCTACTATACCACAATGCATTTCTTTTATAGTTGAATGAAGAAATGTTTTTTAATGAACTCTCAGGAGCCGGAACATGCTAAATTTAGGAAGGAAAGAGGAAAAAAGGAGGAGCAATTTAACTCTGTATCTTCTCGTGATGGAGGGAGACTTGCTGATAATCTCAGTTCAAAGAGAGTTAGCTTGTAAGTGAAGCTCTTTTTCCTGGTTCCTCAGTCATTGATTGCAAGTCTGATGCCTATGAAAGAGGCAAAGGCAATGAAAGTTGGATATATGTAATTTGCTACTAGCAGCAAGATGAAAAGTATTTGCGATATGGCTTTTCGTAATACTGGCATGCATGACCTAAAAGACAGCATGAGCTGTGTTTGTTCAGACCTATTCCTCTTAAGTTTTCTGGTACTTTTCATGCTTTGATGTGATGAGCAATGTACCTTGAGAGCTGATACAGTTCCTAGCAGATGAGTCTTAGTCCTTAAAACAGACATAAGGTAAGCAGAGTCAACATAAGGCCATTCTTTTTTATTAGTCACGGGCAGCATAAGTCAAACTACCTTGGAGTATCTGACATGCATGTGTATATTTATGATGCATGCAGCATATCTGAATATATACTGCAGCTTAAAATGATCTTGCGACTGCTAATGGTTATTTTCAGAATTTAGTTATCTGTATCTGTCTTTCGACTGCTAAAATAACTTTTTGAATGCTCTCTTCATATCTCTACAAAGGTAAACCTAGTTGCTTCAAATACTGCCACACGATTTATTTTCTCCACCTGTGAATGGCAAACGATTTACAATTTTCAGAAATGGCATATGTAGCCTTTTCCTTTTGGCCAGAACAATATGTAGTCTTGTACTTTCTATAACCAGCAGAGCTTCTGAAAAATTTCATTTTAAAGACATTGTAAGCATTTGCAAACCAAACGCTTTGCAGAGTCTTATTTAGTTGAATTAAAACGACTCTTCACTAGGTGTGTTCTGGTGGTTGTCATGCTTGGTTTGTGAGTCATGAACTAAGTAGCACCGACACGATACGATAAGCCGAAATATTATTTCTCAAAAAATAGAGAATTCTGACACGTTGGGACACATTTATTAAATATATATATTTTTATATATACATGATAAATTATTATTTTTATGATTATTTCAATAAAATTAATTTGATTTAAATCCACAAATAAATAAATAATAAAAAAAGAGCCTATAATGAATTTACAGTAAAAACATCAATCCACCATTTGTTAATATCATTCATTGTTTCGAATTGACAAATTCAACTACATTCCATTCCAATAATCCATAAAACTTTGAGTAAAAAAACAAGCAATCCACATTCCACCATTTAAATTAACATTTAACAATAAGTCAAAAAAAAAAAAACAATCCACATTTCACCATCGAATATAACAACAAGTCATTCATCTACAAATTCATCTATATTTTTGATAGATTTACATTTTGACCACTAATTTATTGAAAATGTTTAAAATTGACCTGTGCATGTTGGAATTGTGTGTTGTGATGCTGGACTCGCGTGTTGCTGGCGTGTTTGGAGTGTTGACCACGTGTCGGAGTGTGTTGGATGCGCGTTGGACGCGGAGGTCCCCCTGGGAGCGTCCGTGCTTCCTAGGTCATGAATGAGAAGCAACACATTGAAAGAGAATGAGAAGCAAATGATTGACAGAGAATGCCTTGGAGCACTTGTTATGTAATGCTGGTCTAGATACACATGCATTTTACAATTTTAATCATATAGGACAACGTTTAACTTGGAAAAGTAACTGTTTTGTTGGAGCCTTTACATGTCTGATTTTGCATATTGAGCAGTATGAATTTTAAGAAGTCTCTTATGGCAGGGATAAGGGAGTGCCTACTTCAGCTAATGTTGTGCTGGAAGTTGAAAATGCAAAATCGTTGAATATTCAGGCTAGGTCTCAGACTAAGATAGGTAGGCATTGATTTACGATATTTCTTAAAATGGTCCTAAAATTTCTTCAAGGTTTCGTTCTTTGGGCACAGGTTCGTGACAAATTTGTTTTGTGCCGTTCTCTTGGCAGAATCAACCTCTAAAACTGTTGGAGTTCAAACAGATGAAGCTGGTGAAACTACTGGCATTCAGCTCAATAATGATCTATATGCTCGTCGGGGTCTCTCTAGGAAGTTGCTATCTGTGTGGAGTCCTTCACTTGACCAAAATGCTGGAAGAAGTCTTCTTCCAAAGTTGTATGTTGCTTGTCATTCCCTTTTCAGATGCATGGGCATAGATGTATCCTCGAAAATCAAAATGGACTCTTTGGCAGATGGGAGCTCTACCGATTTTTCTTGGTTGTGCCATCTGCATCCTCTCACTGCTTCAGAAGCTGCTAAAATGTCTAAATTTCATTCTGTTTTCACAAAGGTAATAGATTATTCCTGCACATGCTGCATTTTTGTTAAGTTGTGAGCCTATAAACATGCAAGGCCACAAGAATTAATTGGCTGTTGGAGATAATGATATTTTTTTGGTTGTATTCTGTTGCCATATATTTCTTCATATATCATAAGTAAATGGGAAGATGGTATATCTCTCGCTCATCCTAAAGAAAAAATAAAGGTGTCAAGGTTGTGTTGTGCCCTCAGTCGAGTTTCGTATTGTCTGTTGTTTCCTTTGTTGGTTCCTTTGGATAAAAGAAAAAAACTTGAATGTTGATGTCATTTCTAGCGGTGATGCAGGTGAACAATGGAGTGTCCCAGTTAGAAGCCTTGATCCAACCCCTGTTTGATCTTTGTCATTTACACAACGTAAGTTATGAAGACTGCTTTAGTGGCAAAGTTTAAGTTTGTTCATGATCTAATTCTATAGTAAGAATTTACTCTTATTCAAATCTATTAGCAAATGTGAAAGGCAACTACTATTTAATAGCAGGAATGGTAATTCCAAGATAGTCATCTGCTGTAGGAGAACAAAAGTTTAAGAAGGTGCAATATGTAAAGATTGCATGTGTTCCATACTTCTAATTTGTTCTTTCTTTTTTTATTCCCTTGCTTTTCTTTTACACGGTTGGTCTATCTGAATGCCTCGAACCCATTGTCCTATCGAGTAACTCAAGGTGTATATTTATGAGAACGCTATATGTAAATGGATGCATAATCTTGTAAATAGGTTCCCGTGTAAGGCTTTTTGCCTAGGGGCAGTATAACCCTCGGTACCATTTTATTGAAACTTTGTTTATCATTAAAAAAGGAACAGAATTAGAATGGTGGTTCATAAAATGAATTGTCAAATTAAGTAAAAGTTTTCTATTTAAAGCCCTATGAGTCTGAATATTCTAGGTGATCTCGTCTGTTGTGATACAAACTTAGGATATTTTCTTTCATGACGTCCTTATTTATGGATCTCTGAGGGTAAAAAGTCATTCACATCCTTCAGGTCGGTGTCTGCACTTTCATTTGTGTTTTCATTCAAAGATATTTTCACGTCCCACCTTAACATGCTTTTGACTGGGAAGTCCCATATGTTTCTTTATGCCCTCTCAGTCACAGGTTTGGTGATCTTGATTAGTCATTTTGTCTTGTATGTTGTCCCTATTCAGCTTAGGGGTGAGGGAGGTTGATTGTGGGATGCTTCTTTCTCAATTCTTGTATATCTGTTACAAAAAGGAACTTGGTTTGCTTAATAGGGGTTAATACCTTCTTGACTGTGCATTTTTCAGCTGCCTCCTCTTTTTCCCATTTTCTTTCTGGCTCAAGTTGAATTTTTTTCCAGATGCATATTTTTAATCTATTTTATGTTGGGTGACCTTTTTTTCCTGGGTACAGGTCAATATTGTGCATAGGTCCCTCTGTATACTGCACCTGATTCTGAAGCATCTATGTAGTGTGGAAAGGAAATGTGGGGAAAGGTATATAATTGATTCTTCTCATCGATCATTTAACTTCAGTTCTCTGAATAGTAGTGTCTTCAATTTTTGACATCAGATGTTTGCTTGTTCTTTTCTGCCATGAAGTATTTTATCCGCGTTTATATATATGCTTGAAGAACTTCAGCAATGACTGCCAATAAAAGCAGATTTGAGTAGAGCATGAGCACGGAAAACTTGAAGTTTGATATTTGTGTTATTATTTACATGAACACTAATTAAATGCATGTTCTGGCATAACATTGACGGTGGTCATTTCTTTGGACATGCTTTCCTTTGATGTATCCATGGTGTTTCTGCGACATTGATTTCTGATTCTGTGCATGTTTTAAGACGGTCTCATTTTTGTAATGTGATGCAGGGTCGGATCATGTATTTGCTTATTCATTTTAAAATCAACCTATGCAATTATTGGCCTATCTAACTTATATGTTATTTCCACCACTTCAATGAAATTGTTTTAAAAATTTGTGGTGAGGTTACCTTTTCGTGTAGCATATGAGTGGTGACATAGAGAAAGTATTTGATGGGATGGATACACCACATGGCAGTGATGAAGTAGTGTAACCGACCGATTACTATTGCCCGTGTGATATGGATCTCATCTTATCGGTGCATGTGGGTATGTGTCTCACGTTTAATTGGTTCGTTACACTATTTGTAACTGCTGTGGTGTATCCCCCATATAAAATACCTACACGGTTTTATGATTGGTGCCGAAGATGCCGTGTACTTTGATGTTATGTTAACTCTGTTTAATTAAGCAATATCTAGATGCTTATGAGCTTTAATTTGATTTTTCCAGTGCACTCTACTCAGGGAAAATATCACAGTAGAGGGACTTCTATCCAAGAAGAGTTTTTCGTGCATACGTGAATATGGAAGTGGAATCAGTGGACACCCTCTTTCTGTGAATTGGGAAGAGAGATCTTACAGTGTCTATGGTTCACGGGGCTTAAGCTCTTCTGGTCCAGAGATACAGTTGATGAAGAGCCATAGCATGCTGTTTTTCTCCTTTCAAGACTGGGTTTCTGTCTTTGAACTTATCTGTCAACTCGTCCAGAAGAACACTGAAGAATGTGTAAGGGTAGAGGCTGTCTCCATCATGAATTTGATTCTGCTAAGGGGCAGTGCTTATGAGGACAGGGAAAAGTAAGCTCTGATTGCACCTGTCAGTTAAAATTAGAACAATTTAGGATTAGCTACTTATATACTGCCAAAGAAAAAGATGAGCAATGATTGGACTCTTTTTTAAACTTGACTTAATTGACTTCTATTGATCAGGTTTGGATGTCCACTGGTTCTTGAAAGTATTTCGACACTCCTAAAGAAGGAATCTGGATTATGTGTCCAAGAGCAAGCATTACATCTGCTGTTCCTTCTATTAAATAGTATGTGCAGTTTACTTGATCCTTTCCTTTTGAATTTATTCTTTGAGCATGGTTTGCTGAGACTTAAGAGATCAGATTGAGGTTAATTAGCAATGTTGCGTTAGCCATGGACGTTGAAAGTGGGGCTTGGTAGATGTGCTTCTTGCTAGCATAAGCTCATAACCCATCCTTACAATTTAAGTTTCTATTATTACATGTAGGTCCAAAAATCTTGGAGATGTTCTTCTGCAGTTTTAAAAATGGGGAATGTGCTTCCTCTGTGGATGGCAAGGATGACAAAAACATGACAATTTTTCGAGGATCTGACTTTATTTTTGAGGGCTTGGCAGATTGTGTATCTTCTAGGGGAAGTGGCATACAAGTAAGGATTGTTCTTCAGGTGTTTTTGTGTTCTATAGTTGCTTTGATATACATTGACATCGCACTTATATGATAAATCAGCCAAAAGCTTATTTCTTGTTCTTGTCATATATATTTGAAGTTAGCATTCCTATTAATGATAGTATGGACAAAATCATCTCTTCATTGGAATTCCACTTAATGTCCCCTCGTAGGACCTGAAGCTTCAAAGAAGAGCAACAATGCTTCTGGCATTTTTAGCCTCTTCTGGAGCAACTGGCTTTGAAATCCTTATGAATCACAAGCTATCCAGTGGAGCGAACTTCCTTATGTTGATCTTGCAAGCATTGATATCAGAGATGAATGTGGAAGCAGGAGGCCCTACCGAGCCACCAGAAATCTTGAAAGAGAGGTACTCGATTATGACCATCATCTTGATGTCTTTTTGGCTCTACTTCTTCCTTTGCACGAAGCTTGATTTATTGGTTTATTGTGGCAATTCCCTGTAGTATATATGAAGATGATATTTATTGTGAGACATTGCTTTTTCAATTTCCTCGCCTCTTTAGTTTGATCTTTGGTGCCTTTCATCTGAGTTCTCTAGAAGCCAGTAAGAAATAATTAATTGTGCAAATGGTGACAAGTCTCGCTGCATGCCAGTACAAGCATGATGTATTTCTGAAGTGGCTTCACTAACTGTAGTCGGTACCATGACAAAACTTACTAAAGATATTGCAAGGTTCTACAGAGTATTCTGGATGCAGTACTCTTCCTTTTATTGCTTCTCTGTTTGATGATTCATTTGTTAGATAGTTAAATTTAACACCTTGGCAGGGCCATTATCTTTGAGATTTGAAGGTGCTTGTGCTTGCATTTATTTGCAGATGTTATTCTTGAATAACCAGTTGATTATCAGTCCTGTAACATTCCTATCAGGGTCTTTGCTGTTGACCTAGTTTCTCTTGCCTTCCATTCTCGTGCACTAACCGGTACTATTTCTCAGGAGCTTACTGATGCGGGAAGCTTTGATATTACTCAACCGACTTGTGTCCAACCCTGCGTATTCTGCTGCTAGCTTACAAATGTTGACAAACAGCAGAGATATGGCCAGCTTGACCGTTAACGTAGCAAACCGGATGTCCCAAAGAAATATTAGGTTTATGCAGCTAGACAGCATGCATAGGCAGATGAGGGAATCTGAGGTCATTGAATTGGGAAGAGCATTTAAACGGAGAGTTTATGCTTATCTAGGTGATCATGTATCATGAGAGCCCTCATATAACCGAGTGTTATGAAAATTTTGATGGCATTGGCATTTATTGGAGCCAGCTAAAGAACCGAGCAAGCCAGGGCCCCTGCTCACCTTTTTGGGATGATGGATGGCATTAGATGGGGAGTTTTGGCACGCCTAAGTGGAGCATAATCAAGGTGGACAATTTTGGCGCTGAGGGGATTATACCCTGAAACTGCTGAAGTGAAAGCTGAGTTTTTGGTCGGTTCAAGATTCCAGCTTTTGTTCATATGCTCCAAAGGGTGTGGCTGATCGGTTTATGTAATTTGGCTACTATAAAAGCTGTCGGAAATGTAATTATCCCCGCCAATGTAACGGAGAACATTTTTTGGCATGCCGGGAAGTTTCGCAATCAATAAGAATGATTTTGTATGTGACACTGGTCGTTCATGCTGACATTTTCATGATTGGCTTCATCGAATTTTTTCCAACTACACTTTTTCTCGTCTCCTAGGATGGCTAGATGATATGATATCGTCAACAGCATTTTCAACATAAAGCTGCTCAGCGAAAAGGACAGGAGCCTTAGCGAGAAGCTTTGGTGCTATTCTCTCGCACCGATGCAGCAACTTCTCAGAATTTTTATATCGTGGACACCAGTCCTGCTGTGGATGCGTCCGGCCAATTGTTTGGAAATGACAGCATGCGGTTGGAGATGTTGCAAAAACGGATAGGAAATGAATGCTTACTGTCGGTTGTCACTGCCTGTCCAAGTTCCTTTTGAGTGCGAAAATCCTGGATCATATCTATATATATATATATATATATATAGAGAGAGAGAGAGAGAGAGAGAGAGAGAGAGAGAGAGGATTTTGTAGCACATTATGGAAGAAGCGTGTAAGTTCGAGAGAAACAAGACCTAGGACCTTCGGAAGTCTTGTATGCTAAAATTCCTGGCATAGGGACGGTGTACAACTGATACCACCGGAAGAGACTTGTCATGGTCAAGGCAGCAAAAACCATTTCTAAGTCTCTATACAAGGTGAAATTCAGTGAACTCCAGGAAGGTTGGCCTTTGTTTGAGACCAACACAGTAAGGATGGGCTAAGGTGTGCATCTTTCTTTTTCTTTGCCAACTGCGGATGCCGTTCGTAGAAGAGCAATGCCGAGACTATTCGACGGACGAAAGTGACCCTAATTGCAACACCTCAAGTCTCGACCAGACACGTTCCAATTGAGCCAAGCCAAGCCCGCAAAAGAAATATTCAAATAATCACACAAAGTGGTGACAAACATGTAATTGGTTTCTCATAATAGCAGATTTCCATCTTAAATCTGCATTCACTCCAAGAAGTTCAAAGCTAAATATACACCATCCCACTTGACCCTCCTCTTCTCTGAGGAAAAGGGATGTTGCAGGATAATGCAAACCATCTACGGAATGTCATTTACAGACCCCATAGTAAACTTAGACCATGCGTTTAAACTTTCATCACAAAATAACAACTATATTCTAGAATTTCATTCATTCTCGTACCTTGTGAGAAGTGTTATACTGCATTCTAGGCTTAGCCGTTCATTTCGTGCATTGAGAATATTTAAGGCTCCTCATTCGAATGCCCTTGTGAGCACGACGACATCCCATCTCCCATCTGTCCGGTAACCATGATATACTTCTGGAACATGTGCCACTTTCAGGTAATCATCGTCCCGTCCATCTCGCGTAAGTTTCTTCACTAACCCATCGGGCATGTCGATAAACTTCAGCACTTTCAGCTTTCCAAGGTGCTCAATGCCGGATGGAAGCTTCTCCATTTGCTTACAATTCCCAATAATTAACCCCTCAAGACAAGGCATTGATCCCTTCTCCACTTCCACGCATTTGAGTTTGTCAAAAGAATCAATGCCCAGAAACCGTAGCTTCAGAAAGTCGTCGGCATTTAATCGCAACTTGGTTCCTTCATAAGCCTGAACCAACTCGAGATTCACAAGATTAGGCAAATTCCCCAGAGACGACGGTGGATTATCCTTTAGCTGACTATATCTCAGGTGCAATACCAATAGGCTATCAAGAGATGATATCCAACGTGGTAATGCCTCAAGACGTCCTTTCAAGTAGATTCTCTGCAGAAATGGAGGTGGAAAAGTGAGGGGTTGTAGATCAATAATCTCATTTTCATCCGCTGAAGTTAGAGATATTGCTTGAAGCTTGGTTATTTTTTCAATCGACGAGCACAGTTCCCTTGCATCTTCTTTTCTCAACTTCAAGATGCCTAACCTATTCAATTGTTTCAACTTTCCAAGCTCTCTCATTAAGCTGCTGTTTTTCTTGTCACCTGCTTCTATGTAGCTGAGCTTTTGCAGGGACTGAAGAGCCCCT
Organism: Syzygium grande; assembly: GCA_024733475.1. Taxonomy (NCBI): domain Eukaryota; kingdom Viridiplantae; phylum Streptophyta; class Magnoliopsida; order Myrtales; family Myrtaceae; genus Syzygium; species Syzygium grande. The sequence continues at coordinate 33,271,355 of JAMXDD010000001.1, forward strand.
ATTCCATCTGGGGACTTGAAGCCATATTTACACCATGAGTATGGCGGGTCTGAATAACGATACACGAGTAGATGGCGAAGTTGTTGGAGCTTCAAGATCGCAATTGGCAATTCTGTGACATACGTGTGTTTAAGGTCTAGGGTCTCTAGGTTTTGAAGCTTCCCTATGGAATTTGGAACAGTTCTCACCTTGCTGTACCTGAGGCTTAGATATCTCAGGTAGCACCACTCAGCAACTTGAGCTGGGAACCTCGTCAAAGGAGCAGCTTGCAAGTCCAGAACAGTGAGCAGTCTCATTTCACTACCTAGAACAGTATCCATGGAAGATCTCTCTACCCCAAACATGTACATGTGTAAAGAACGTAGTTGAGACAATGACCTTTTCTGTTGTATAGCTTGCAGGCTGTTCTGTATAGATAGGCGACGAACTTTATCCGGCATTTTATGATGTTTTTCTAGTGCTGTTTCTGCAAAGCCTTGGTTGCTTGACTTTGAAGTAATAATATCCAGCAGAAAATCATGGACACGACAATACCCGATCCTCCCATCTCTTCTTTTAACGGCCACCTCTATCAGGCTTCTGTTAATGAGCTCATTTAAGTAGTCCCGGGCAACTTCTTCTACTGTCATGCCTTCTTTCTCATCTACAAATCCTTCTGCGATCCATATTCGAATTAATCTCCCACAGCTAATGAGGTAACCCCTGGGAAATACGCTCAAGTGCAGGAAGCAGGACTTCAAGTAATATGGCAGGTCATCAAAACTAAGTGAAAGGACTCTCTTCAAGGTTCTGAATTTGTCGTTGCAATCTATATCAGTACGAAGACTTCGATGAACCAGATCCCATTCATCTTTTTTTCTCATGTCTTTTGAAACCAAAACACCACTGATGGCCACAATAGCAAGTGGCAATCCCTCACACTTTCTCAGAATAAGCCCACAGGTCTCCTCCAGATGAGGAGGGCACAAGTTCCCCTGAAATGTCTTTGCGCAGAAAAGCTTCCATGACTCTTCAGCTGGCAGTGGCTCCATCTTGTAAACCTTACCCCTAAATTCTGTGCATGAGGTATGGGCTAAATCAGAATTCCTGGATGTGATGATTATTCGGCTGCCACAGGTGTTGTTAGGCAATGCATGTTTGATTGCATCCCATTCATTTATGCGCCACACATCATCTACAACGATTAGATACCTTGCTTTTTGTAGGAAGTCCTTGATAATCATCTTCAGGCATAACCTGTCCTTGTTGTCCTCTAGAGGAGGAACTAGTTCTTCAGTCTCACTCATAATTTGTCGAAACATGCCTTGGAGGATCTCTTCTATATTTGGAGATTGAGAAAGAGTTATCCAAGCACGTACCATGAAATGTTTCTTCACTTCTGGATCTTCGTAAACTTGCTTCACTAATGTAGTTTTCCCCAGTCCTCCCATCCCCGCGACTGCGATTACTTGCCGAGGGGAAGCGCCCTCAATCAGCCAGCCAACCAGCTTTTTTGTCGGCTCACTGATGCCCACGAGCTCAGCTTTGTCTAAAAGAAGGGCATTCCCTCGCTGGTCCTGCCACGTGTCGTCTGGCTTACTAGAGCCATTGTGATGTTCGACTTTATTTAATTTGTCTCGGATTCTCCAGTGTCCATCATAGATGTTTTTGATTCTGGAGTTGATGGATTTCATCTCCGAAGCAATTCGGTATCGACCTTTCATGTTCTTGATACAGCAGGACATCTTGGAGAGAAGACCGGCAAAACCAATTCCATGATCATGCGCCAGGAGAAGTTTGAACTCATCAAGAGCGTCTTCAGTGTCGTATGCGATTTCTCTCAGCTGCTTCACCCAAACTTTGACTTCCTCATCACTCTCTTCCAGGGAATCTGCAACCCTCAGGAATGCCACTATGTACTCCAATTGTCTCTTCACTGAATTAACTTCTTCCTTGGCACCTCCCAAGACTTGAACCCCATCCTCTAGAAAGTTCTTGAGCTTGCCAAGTAGGTAGGTTACAGTGGATTCTGCCATGCTCTATTTTGCATATTTCGAAGTTCTGGGGAATGCACTAGTTGGTCTCCTCTAAGTTAGTGCTTCAATAGGCTGGGTTTTGGTGTGGAATGCGTTAAGCTTCTGACGTCCAGTCATTGCATAAGTTTATGGCTGTTTGGTCATGATGTACACCCGAAACCTTACACTGTTTTTTTTTTTTTTTGGGTAAGGGCCGAAACCTTATTCTATGGCTGTTTGAATCGACTAAGTCGAAAATGACATTGTTGATATCTTTTAGTGTATTAACATATCTAATTCTGTGAATTTTTTATTAGATTGTTGTTTAACTTTTCAGATGACATAGTAGGAAACTTAATTAATTTCCAATCCACTTTGTTTTATATCTAGGAAACTTCTCGGAAACTTCTGATGTGGTTCAAATCATAATTCTTGTTTACTAGGCAAGTTCTCCGCAAGTGCTAAGTATATTTTCATATTAATGTTAATGAGAGCGATCCCTGAATGGCTATCGGCATCGGCCGGCTATTAATTTCAGATGATTGTTTCCGGTCAAAGTTACTGAACATTTGCAGTCAATCAACCCGTTCAATGATCATCTCTACCCTTGAGATACCTGTTAAACATATTTATCGAGGAAATAATCAATTTTGAAGCATTATTATGCATATCAAGAAAACAATTAGTGCATTGAAAAGTATACTGTTTTCTTATTTGATTGTTAATTGTTGAAAATTGAAAATTGAACACTTAATGGAATTAAACTTATTTAATAACGTTAATTAGCATTGACCTAAGATTCTCAGTTAAGTCAAATATTCACTTCATATGATAAGTAAGGAAGAGGTTACTTAATTACTTCAAAAAAAAATTGCTGATAACAAGTAGAATCTTACCAAATGTTCTAAAACCAACCAATAATGATCATTGCCATATGTTTTGAAAGAAATTAGTAATATTCCAACTATTGATTTTCAATTATTATCAAATAAGTGTGTTTATTGTCACTTTCTAAACTTAGTAATATCAACACTTCATATTCAGTACTTGAATTTCACTTTTTGGTAACCTTATTTAGCATTGACTTAAAAGATTCAATTAAGCCAAGAATTTACTTTGTATTTCTTAATTCATTCAACAAAAACAATAATTCGTGGCAAGTAGAAGCTTGCCAAATATATTGTTTAACCTTCCAAAAATAAACATTGTTCTATATTACAGAATACAGTGTACCTTTATGAGAAAACGAGGCAAGAAGCAGGGAAGCCTAGTCAATAGAAGAGCAGGCTCGTCGAGAGTGGTACCAAACAAGGAATATATTCAACATTCACAGCTGGGGTGCTTTAAGAAGAACAAAATTCAAGGCCAATTTCAATAACCAAAAGCATACAGCTCAAATTATAAGACAGACCAAATCTTTTTCAAGCAAACTTGTCACATATAATGTATCACAGCAGATGGAGGTTAGTTGAAATCTCTAAGTCTAAAACTAATAAGCCAACCAGACTGAAAGGACCTATAATGGCAGTCTTTAGCAGGCATATTTTCAAATTCATACTAAAAGAGGGAATTCGACACAAATGTTCACTTACAATCTCATCACTGTGATTCTATCTACAACCCTTCCACCTTTTCTGCATAAACAAAGTAGTAGAATCTGCAATATCCTAATGGTTAGTGATTGATAAATAGGAAGGATCTATTAAAATGAAGTTGATTTTGAGAGCAGGTGCTGATGTGTAGTAATGCGTCCACAGTGATTCAGATTGAGGATTTTAGATCGTAACAAGTAAGTTATTCCCTTCATATCTTTACATATAACAGAGCTCAGTGGAGGAGCTTTTATTACCTCTCTTCTTCCGAATTGACCCCACATGAAACACCAGCGACAATTTCTTAAACTTATCCAAAAGGGTACCGACATTTTAAAAGTTATTAAGGTATCTGTTGATGCCCCTGTATTTCTAAAGCTACCGTCGCCAGCCATGGACGAGAAATGGTTTTGCAAACTGTTGTCTAAGGATTTTTAAGTATACTATAAACAGAAACTTATTTTTGCAAGATATTGAATTGAGTGAAGTACAATGATTTACGACATTAAAAGAACATCAAATATGTAAATCACATTCATAAGTACATGACCTCAGTTGCTTGTTTAGTCATGGTAGGTGAAAGTAACCTCCACTTTCTCAACTGTACATGACATTACTGGCATCTCAGCAATGAGTCACTGGATCTTCTTACACCTTCATGACAACACTTACTCCACCAACAAGTTGCACAGAAATTGCAACGTGAATGCCGCTGAACTTCTTTTTGCCTGAGCTTCTGGGGAGGAGACAGTTCAAAAGTCTGGTCCGCTATAAAGTTCTGTATGAAGTTAAGTTGCTTCATTATCATAAACCCCCGACCGATTCTTTTACTCGACAAAGCAAGCTTTAGAAAGCTTTTAAAACAATGGTATTTTGAAACAGAATAATTGAAACTTCGCACTTTCAAAGTGGCAAAATAATTGAAGACACTACATGGACAAGCATTAAGTGTTGGAGAGTAAAAGTCAAAGGTTGCTCAATAGAATTGTCTGGTATCAAGAGAAGCCAGATGATATATAGTAGCTACAACCCATAAGTTTAAGTTAACTTTTGAGCAAGAACTCTTGAGAGATGAAGACAGAGTTGAACCTCCCTTATTGTAATTGTATTGATCTACTCAACTGAAATTTTCATGTTACCGATCAAAAAACAGGACAACATAAAATGAGAACAAAGCAATTAGCTCCTATACATGTTTTAGGTTTTAGGGATCACACAATAGAGGGAGAGCGAGAGCAATCACAGAAAGACTATATCTTTACTAAATGGCTTACCAATACATTACATACGAGCCCTATATATAGAACATCAAGAAACACAACTAAAACCCTAACTGCCTTAATTAATATCACCAAACAACTAACTAAAGTTTCTTTTTTTCCCTCTGAAACATGATACATAGGTGTTAAAAAAAGAATAATATGAAAAGATATGTATTCTCTTTACATAAGAAGAAATATGAAGCGAATACCTTGTGTTTTTCAGTCAGTTTCCGTAGTTGTTCGGCTTATCATTGAAGTAGAAACTAGATTTTGATGTCTCGTTACCCACCTTTAGCTTCGTCAAATCAAGTACATTTGTTTTCTCATATGGGAACTCTTCATGATCTCTCTCCATTGTACAGAAAACTACTAAACCAAACCAACTCGTTCAATATGGGTATTTTGACAACTAAAAACAACTAATAGAATTGAAAACAACAAATTAAAAGACTAATCTTGCTGCTGTGCAATGAAAGCTCCAGGCGTCCTCTAGTGGAGAGAAAGAAAAAAAGAGAAACGGAAAAGAGAATGGAGAAATAGGAGGAAGAAATAGGCGAAATACACAAATTTGAAGGCAATGCCAAGTCAGAGACGTTGCATGACAAAAGGGTGTTCTGCCAGTGCCATTTACTAAATATGAATGGGTAATGATTTTGACAAAGGTGTTTGACTTTCTACTCTTCGGCCTTAAAAAAAGAATTTGTCTATTTGCATATAATAACTTACGTGAGGTGGACGACAGAAGAGAAGAAGAAAATGGGATAGGTGTTATAACAAATAAAGAAAGAAGAAGCCGGTGATCACTGTCCGGTTAAAATATGTATTCTCTTCACATGAGAAGAAATATGAAGCAAATATTTTGTGTTTTTTAGCTAGTTTCAGTAGTCGTTCGGGCTTATCACAGAAGTAGAAACTAGATTTCGATGTCTCATTATCCACCTCTAATTTCATCAAATCAGGCATATCCGTTTTTTCATATGGGAACTCTTCATGATCTCTCTCCATTGTACAAAAAACACTAAACCAGACCCAACTCGCTCAATATGGGCATTTTAACAACTAAAAATAACTAATAAAATTGAAAACAATAAACTAAAAGACTAACCTTGCTGCTGTGCAATTAAAGTTCTTGGCGTCTTCTAGTGAAGAGAAAGAGAAAAGAGAGAAATAGAGAAGAGAATGGAGAAAGAGGAAGAAGAAATAGGCGAAAAACTCAAATTTGAAGGCATTGCAGAATCGGAATTGCTACATGACAGAGGGGTGCTCTGCTAGTGCCATTTACTAAATATCAACGGGTAATGATTTTGGGGAAGGTGTTTGACTTTCTACTCTTCAGCCCTAATAAAATTTTTTTGTCTTCACATATAATGACTTACTTGAAGTGGACATCAAAAGAGAAGAAGAAGAGTGGGATAGGCGATATACCAAACAAAAAAAGTAGAAATTGGTGATCACCGTCTGGTTAATGCCATCTCCGGTCATCATTATATATTTTTTGTCATTTGGAATCGTCACATATTCCTCGTATATACCGGCGGTCATATGTATTAAGCAGTACCTCTTCATGATTTGCACATGGCTTGCATGGAATTTGCACGTGACCTGCACGCAGCTTGCATGTGAGACAGGTGTTGAAGTATTGTGCTAAATCGATTGACATACAGTCAACACATAGGCAGTCATATAGTCAACATATAGGATGTCATATATTCCTCAAGGCTATCGTATTCCATTCGCGAAACTAGATGAACATATCACAGAAGTAGAAGGTCGTCGTGACATTTAGAGATCTTGATGTCCGGTTAACCCTTTCTTCTTTATACTTATTCCTCACCGCTAGCACGTTTGTATAAAACATAACATGAAAAGTTAATCTTTCACACATTCCCCTTTTTATGCACTATCATTCCTTCTCGAAATTTCTTCTTTTGGGGAATCTCTTCGCCCTTCTTCTTCCACCAGACAGTTCATCACATTTAATAATCTCTTCATATATACAATTTCTAATTCTAGGATATATTTTTCAAGATGGTACTTTTTCTTTTGAATTAGCATGTGGTAGAGTTCTACCTTTTCCCTTTGAAACATGATACATAATTGTTAAAAAAGAATAATATGAAAATATATGTATTGTTAAAAAAGAATAATATAAAAAGATATGTATTCTCTTCACATGAGAAGAAATATGAAGCGAATACCTTGTGTTTTTCGGCTAGTTTCCATAGTCGTTCGGCTTATCACAGAAGTAGAAACTAGATTTTGATGTCTCGTTACTCAACTCTAGCTTTGTCAAATCGGGTACATTTGTTCTCTTTTATGGAAACTCTTCATGATCTCTCTTCATTGTACAAAAAACCACTAAACTAGATCCAACTCGTTCAATATGAGTATTTTGACAACTAAAAATAACTAATAGAATTGAAAACAACAAACTAAAAGACTAACATTGTTGCTGCGCAATTAAAGCTCCCAGCATCCTTTAGTGGAGAGAAAGAGAAAAGAGAAAAAAGGAGAAGAGAATGGAGAAAGAGGAAGAAGAAATAGGTGAAAGACTAAAATTTGAAGACAATACAAAATCGGAATCGCTGCATGACAAAGGGTTCCTCTGCCAATGCCATTTACTAAATATGAATGGGTAATGATTTTGGTGAAGGTGTTTGACTTTCTAGTTTTTGGCCCTAATAAAAAAATTTGTCTCTTTGCATATAATGACTTACTTGAAGTGCATATCAGAAGAGAAGAAGAAGAGTGGGATAGGTGTTATACCAAACAAAGAAAGTAGAAATTGATGATCACTGACTGATTAATACCATCTCTGGTCATCATTAGATATTTTTTGTCATTCGGAATCATCACTTACTCCTCGTACATACCGGCGACCATATGTATTATGAAGTACCACTTCGTGACCTGCACATAATCTGCACGTGACTTGTACAGAACTTACACGTGACCTACACGCAGCTTGCATGTGAGACAGGTGTTGAAGTATTATCCTCAATCGGTTGACAAACGGTCAATACATAGGTCGTCATATAGTCAATACATAGGGTGTCATATATTCCTCATGTTTATTGCATTCTATTCATGAAGTTAGATGAACATATCACAGAAATAGAAAATCGTCGTGATATTTAGAGACTTTGATGTTAGGTTACCCCTATCTTCTATGTGCTTATTCCTCACCTCTAGTATGTTTGCATAAAACATAACATAAAAAGCTAACTTTTCACACATTTTCCTTCTTCATGCACTATCATTCCTTTTTGGAATTTCTTCTTCCAGGGAATCTCTTCGCCCCTCTTCTTCCACTAGGTGGTTCATCACATTCAATAATCTCCTCATATATGCAATTTCTAATTCTAGGATATGTTTTTTAAGAAGCTGCTTTTTCTTTTGAATTAGCATGCGGTAGAGTTCCACCTTTTCCCTTTGAAACATGATACATAGTTGTTAAATAAAGAATAACATGAAAAGATATGTATTCTCTTCAAATGAGAAGAAATATGAAACGAATACCTTGTGTTTTTCAGCTAGTTTCCGTAGTCGTTCGGCTTATCACAGTAGTAAAAACTAGACTTTGATATCTCATTACCCACCTCTAGCTTCATCAAATCAGGCACATCCTTTTTCTCATATGGGAACTCTTCATGATCTCTCTCTATTGTACAGAAAACCACTAAATCAAAACCAACTCGTTCAATATGGGTAATTTAATAACTAAATACAACTAATATAATTGAAAATAACAAACTAAAAGACTAACCTCGCTGCTGCGTAATTAAAGCTGACGTTCTCTAGTGGAGAGAAAGAGAGGAATGGAGAAGAGAATGGAGAAAGAGGAAGAATAAATAGGCAAAAGACTCAACTTTGAAGGCAATGCAGAATCAGAATTGCTGCATGACAGAGGGGCGCTTTGCCAGTGCCATTTGCTCAATATGAATGGGTAAAGATTTTTGTGAAGGTGTTTGTCTTTCTACTCTTCAGCCCAAATAAAAGAATTTGTCCTTTTGTATATTATGACTTACTTGAAGTGGATATCAAAAGAGAAGAAGAGTAGTGGGATATACATTATACCAAACAAAGAACGTAGAAATTGGTGATCACCATTTGGTTAATGTTATCTTTGGTCATCATTAGATATTTTTTGTCATTCGGAATCATTACGTACTCCTTGTATACACTGGCGACCGTATGTATTAAGAAGTACCATTTCGTGACCTGCACGTGGCTTGTACGGAACTTGCACGTGACCTGCATGCAGCTTGCATGTGAGACGGGCGTTGAAGCATTGTCCTAAATCGGTTAACATGCAGTTAACACATAGGCCATCATATAGTCAACACATAATGTGTCATATTTTCCTCAAGGCTATCGTGTTCCATTCATGAAGCTAGATGGACATATCACAGAAGTAGAAAGTCGTCGTGACATTCAAAGACGTTGATGTTTGTTTATCCCTTTCTTCTATGTACTTATTCCTCACCTCTAGAATGTTTGTATAAAACATAACATGAAAAGCTAACCTTTCACTCATTCCCCTCTTCATGCACCATCATTCCTTCTCGGAATTTCTTCTTCCGGGGAATCTCTTTGCCCCTCTCTTCTTCCATCGAGTGGTTTATCACATTCAACAATCTCCTCATATATGCAATTTCTAATTCTAGGATATGTTTCACAAGAAGCTGCATTTCCTTTTGAATTAGCATGCGGTAGGGTTCCACCTTTTCCCTCTGAAACATGATACATAGTTGTTAAACAAAGAATAATATGAAAGATATGTATTCTTTTCACATGAGAAGAAATATAAAGCGAATACCTTGTGTTTTTTAGCTAGTTTCAGTAGTCGTTCGGCTTATCACAGAAGTAGAAAACTAGACTTTGATGTCTCGTTACGCATCTCTAGTTTCGTCCAATCAGGCACATTCATTTTTTCATATGGGAAATCTTCATGATCTCTCTCCCTTGTACAAAAAACCACTAAATCAGACCCAACTCATTCAACATGGGTATTTGGACAACTAAAAACAACTAATAGAATTGAAAACAACAAACTAAAAAACTAACCTTGCTGCTGTGCAATTAAAGCTCCCGGCATCTTCTAGTGGAGAAAAAGAGAAAAAACAGAAACGGAGAAGAGAATGGAGAAAGAGGAAGAAGAAATAGGCGAAAGAATCAAATTTAAGGCAACGTAGAGTCGGAGTTGCCGCATGACAGAAGGGTGCTCTGCCAGAGCCATTTACGAAATATGAACAAATAATAATTTTGGCGAAGATGTTTGACTTTCTACTCTTCGGCCCTAATAACAGAATTTGTCTCTTTGCATATAATGACTTGCTTGAAGTAGACGTCAAAAGAGAAGAAGAAGAGTGAGATAGGCGTTATACCAAAAAAATAAAGAAGAAGCCGATGATCAACGTCTGGTTAAAGCTGTCTCCAGTCATCATCATATAATTTTGTTATTCGGAATCATCACGTACTACTTATATATACTGGCAGCCTTATGTATTAAGAACTACCTCTTTGCGATATACACATTACCTACACAGAACTTGCACGTGACCTACACATAACTTACATGTGATACGGGTGTTGAAGTATTGTCTTAAAATGCTTGACATATAGTCAACACATAGGCCGTCATATAGTCAACATGTAGGTTGCCATACATTCTTCAAGGTTACTGCATTCCATTCATGAAGTTGCATGAACATATCACAGAAGTAGAAAGTCGTGACATTCAGAAACTTTGATATCTGGTTACGCCATTCTTCTATCTACTTATTCCTTAACTCTAGTATGTTTGTATATACTCTAACATAAAAAGCTAATTTTTCTCACATTCCCGTTTTCATGCAGCATCGTTCCTTCCCAGAAACCCTTTTTTCGGGAAATCTCTTGGTCCCTCTTCTTCTACTAGGTGGTTTGTCACATTCAACAATTCCCTCATATATGCAATTTCCAATTCCAGGATATGTTTTTCAAGAATGTGCATTTTCTTTTGAATTAGCATGTGGTAGAGTTCCATATTTTTCCTCTGAAACATGATACATAGTTGTTAGAAAAAGAATAATATGAAAAGATATGTATTATCTTCGCATGAGAAGAAATATGAAGCGAGTACCTTGTGTTTTTCAGCCAGTTGTTGGAGTCGTTCGGCTTATGATCACAAAAGTAGAAACTAGACTTTGATGTCTCGTTTCCCACCTCTAGCTTCGTCAAATCAGGCACATCCATTTTCTCATATTGGAGCTCTTCATGATCTCTCTTGATTGTACAAAAAACCGCTAAACCTGACCCAACTGTTCAATATGGGTATTTCGACAACTAAAAATAACTAATAGAATCGAAAACAACAAATGAAGAGACTAACCTTGTTGTTGCGCGATGAAAGCCCCCGACGTCCTCTAGTGGAGAGAAAGGGAAAAGAGAGAAACGGAGAAGAGAATGGAGAAAGAGAAAGAAGAAATATGGGAAAGACTCAAATTTGAAGGCAACGCAGAGTTGGAGTCGCCGCATGACAGGGGGTGCTTTGCCAGAGCATTATACAAATATGAACAGATAATGATTTTGGTGAAGGTATTTGACTTTCTACTCTTCAGTCCTAATAAAAGAATTTGTTTCTTTGCATATAATGACTTACTTGAAGTGGACATCAGAAGAGAAAAAAGAAGAGTGACATAGGCGTTATACCAAAAAAATAAAGAAGAATCTGGTGATCACCATGTGGTTAATGCCGTCTCCGATCCTCATCATATATTTTTGTCATTCGAAATCGTCATGTACTAGTTATATATACCGGCAGCCATGTGCATTAAGAAGTACCTCTTCGTGATTTGCACGTAACCTCCACGTAGTTTGCATGGAACTTGTACGTGACCAACACATAACTTGCATGTGAGACGGGTGTTTAAGTATTGTCCTAAATCGCTTGACATACGGTCAACGGGACGTCATATAGTCAACACACAGGCTGCCATGTGTTCTTTGTGAAGCTGCATGAACATATCACATAAGTAGAAAGTTGTCGTGACATTTAGAAACTTTGATGTCTGGTTATGCTATTTTTCTATGTACTTATTCCTCATCTTAAATGTTCAATTTTCAATTACAACATATGTTTTGCAATAGGCTGCTTTTCCATTTGAATTATCCCACGATAGAGTTCCTCCTTTTGCTTCTGAAACAGGTGTAAAAAAAGAATAATATGTAAAGATATGTATTCTCTTTACATGAAAAGAAATATGAAGCGAACAACTTATATTTTTTAGCCAGTTTCAAGACTCTTTTTAGCTTGTTGTAATTTCATAACAGACAATTTAAGTGGACGATTGTCCAAGGCATTTTGATGTAGAAAAGAAGTTAGCCTCACCAAATAATTGTGCTCTACAAAGCATGCATGACTAATCTAACAACACCTAAGTCTTATCACACAGGTAACATTCCATCATTCATGAAGGTCACAAAAGGAGAAACTTGCGACATTCATAGACTGATGTTTCGTTACTCACCTCTATTATGTTTGTCAAATCAGACACTTCCTCCATGATCTCCTTATTTGGTATGATTTTCTCAGATTGGTAATCTCGCTCTCTTTTTTGGGCAGAAGGAGATTGTTCCACTCTTCAGCTGTTCATGGTGATCTATTTCCATTGTTTTGGTACCAGAAAACCAGAATTGGAAAACTAGACCCAACTCGTTCAATATGGGTATCAAAATGAGGAAGTCTTATTGAATGTTGCACAGGTGATTGTGGTCCACTTGTCGACCACGCTCCGATATATGGTGATTATTGTTTGGTTAATGTCATCTACGGTCATCGTTGGTGTTGACACCCGGATACTTGTTTGACGCACTTTGACACACCTATCATACATTTTTTTGTAAAAATACATAAATGAATATAAATAAAAATTGGGGACCCTCGATTCAATCAAATTAGATGGGCTTAATCTAACTTCATAGGCCCATTATAATTTGCATAGCCCACGAGGTCATTCGTCCACTTAGGCTCCGTTTATTTCACGTAAAAACGAATGATTTGGAAAACATTTTCCTAAAAATGATCGCTCGTATTGCTTACGAAAATGAAAGAATGAAAATTATTTTCATCGCTCACGAAAATAATTGGACATAAATTGTTGTCAATAATGATAACATTTTTCATTAGCTAATTATTTCAATTGATGTAAGCGATCATTTTTGGGAAAAATATTTTTCAAATCGTTCGTTTTCCGCAAAACAAATGGAGCATTAATGCGAATTCGGTCAACTAATTTGGTCTAGGCATAGAAGCCCAGTCACAATAGAAGCCCATTAAGCCCAATCCGGCCCATGATTCCCCTCTATCATGTTTTCTCACGCGTCTAAGTTTGCAAGAAAAGAGGGGGGCGGTGACTGAAAAAAGGAAATGGCTAAGCGAACGCAGCGAAGGCGCCCGTGAGACACGAATGGGGTGACTTAATCAAAAAGGAGAGAGAGGAGAAGGAAAAGGTACGAGAGGAGAGTGCTCCGGCGCCTTCTTGATTGGAAAAAGGTGCTGGACAAACCTCTTCCCTTTCCAATTCCATTCATCGTCGCTGGAGGCCGCAGAGGACTTTTAGATCGCTCGCCAAAGTCCGAGTTCCCGAAGTGAATCGAATCTCGTCATTCTCGCATCCAAAATCACGTCAAATTCGCGGTTCGTCCACCAAGAAAGAGAAAAAAGCCTAACTGGACGCCCCCTCACTGTCGCTGATTGAATTTTGACTTGAGAATATAAATACTGTTGAGCACATAATGTCATGATTTGCTTATGAGAAACATCACAGTTGATCCCATTTTATTGCGATCGTATCACGATTCTCCCATTTATCCATGCCTTACGGAGGCTGTCATCGGTCGGGAACCTTTTGGCTCATGACATACGGATGTTAATCTATATTATGTGATGGTGCATTATCCGAGAGCACGTCTCCTTATCTTTCTTTTCCGAGATGATTGTGAGGTTCATAACGAGATGAATGATACATCGTGAAGCTCTTTGGGTGAGAATTGAATCAATCATGCCGGAAAACATTAACGAAATTTTTCAAAACTGTTTCTCAAAATACTTTCTATTTTGTTTTGCTTTAATCGCCCGTTTCTTCTCATAAGATTCAAAGATTTTCCTGAGGATATCAGATGGCAATGTCAAGTCTGGGAGCTATCTGAAATACATCCTACATTTGATCAATTGGACCTTTCTCTCGCGCAATTACGTACAGGGAAAAGGAAAATTTGATGTAAAAGGGGCGACGGAAAATTTCGGTCATATTCTCGTCCCTCAAACTGTGGTAACTTAACGGTCACGACAGCAATTTAGATCATGTTTTTGACATAAGGACCGTGATATAAAATGGATGTTTTATTTGAAAGTATTTTTGTCCATCAAACTAAAAAGAGCACTCACATGAAGTGAAACGCACGGAAACTTTTTCTTTTGTAGAAAAAAACACACGAAAACTTTGAAGGTGTTATGTATCAATCAGCCAATGCGCTGGCTCGTATTTATAAAACGCTCAACCTTCAAAAAAATAAAATTTCATTCAACCAAATTCATGTCCAACCGCAAGGGAGCACACTCAAGTGACTAGCAGGCCCGTCCTTCTCACTCAATGTCAGGGTTCGAGTTACTATAATCTCTTGAGTCACCACTAGAAGCATAAATCTATGACTACGTTTGATAGTCGGGATAAAATTCAGAATATGATAAAGTTTATTTTATTCCGTGTTTGTTGCCTACCCAAGACATGATAAAGTCGAATATATGAGGGATATAGCCCGGATAAAATTATCCCATGGGAGAGGTGGGATAAAGGTGGATGGGATTTTTAATATCCATAATATAAAAGTTATTTTTCTTGAATAACAAACTTGTTAAATTAATTAAATTAAAATAATATTTGAAAATAATTATATTTGAATTTTAATATAAAAAATTCAAACAAAAAAATAATTTCATTTTTAGTTATTCTTATTTTTATTTATATATTCAAATTTCTTTCTATCTTATGATATAAATTTCATATATATAAATGAATACATTTAGTATTTGTATTTATTACATATTTAGGTATATTAGTATAGTTTATTATTTAATAAAATTTTATTAGAGAATGATGGAAGGGGAAAAAAGAATTAAAAATAAAAGAATTAAAAAGAGAGATAAAAATAATAAAAAATAAGCAAAAAAAAGAAGAAGTAAGTAGCAGTGTCGTGAGAGATTTTTATCATATCCGTTTGTGCAATTTTTAGGTTTATTTACACTGATATGATGTTTATAGCAAATAATGGATATGGTAATATGTAAAAACATCCGACCTTATTATTACGATTCACCAAACAGTAGATAGGATATAGCAAATCTCTTAGATTTCATATCATATCCTATCAAATTCTATCTTAGTTAGAAATTTAGACGACCAAATGCAGCTTGTGTGTTTATGGTGATTATTCGGTAAATATGAGATAGGAGGGCTGCCACCCCGTCGAGGATTAGCTAGACATTCCATAAGAGTGCTCTTTTTTCCCATTGATTTCATCTCAAGTACGTAAATTTCAAGACAATGGATTGCTTTTCTTTTTCTTTTTTTCTTTTTGCTTATGCAATTACCGATTTTATTTGCGGGCATCCAAAGTTGTTTTCATATGAAAAACTATATTTTTTTTCATTCAAAAACAAAAGCCTAAATATATAATTGTAACCAACGGGTTCATTTCAAAACCGAAAGATCTCAATATATTGTGATAACAAAGATCAATACAATGGTATGCTCTTAGATATTGTAGCAACAACAGAAATTGAAAATTGAGATTAGATCTTCAGTTTTTATAATTTATAATGAACTTTTCAAGTTTTGAAACTTTCTGCCAATAGATATGCGGCTCTGCTGGTAAAGGGATTGGGGAGTGGGGATGCTAATATCACATGTGTGGGATTCGACTCCTGCGTTCTGCAAAAGGCAGAGCAAAAGTTAGAGATAAGACAGACAATTCAAACATCACATATGAGCATTTGCTACCCTATTTCCCAAAATATTCAGGCTTTCTTTTCCTGAGGACACGTTTGCCATTTTCATCTGAGTATCCATTATAGGACAAGAAGTTTGCTCGTTCAGTGAATTGGCAAAGGCTTGAAAATCTACGAATTCCTAAATGATTTTCTGATTTCTTTTGAAAAGCATCTTTCATTTAGCTCCGGACAAAGCAAACCAATATTTGCATTAATTTGGAAATTCTTATTGGTCTGTATCTTGGCTGGATAAACCGTAAATGTTTTTTGTTCTCTATTTTGAATGCAAAAAAGTTTCTCAAATGCATCCCTCTAATGAAAATAGCTATGCTGGGTCAAATGTGTTGGTGGCTCTCTTAGCGTCTTGGATACTAATGGATCATAAACATGACTTTCTTGAAAGACTAATCCAATATCTTCATAGAGAGACTAATAATAACTTCTATAAAAATAATAATTTAGCATCTATCTAACTGCATTAGAAGATAATGTCCTTTGTCATAGAAACAAAACATAAAAAATGACTTTTCGAAGAGGCTTTAATGTATGTCAACTTAAAAGAAATAATTAATGGACAACACCAATTCTGGATATGGTCGTGGTCGTGCATGAACCCATAGCAGCTCGTTCGGCTCTTTCGTAGTTTGTCAAACTGTCGGTCTTATCTTCTCCTTTTATTTTGTGTGCTCCATGGAAACCATCTTAATTTACGATAGATAAATGATGTGCAAAACTTTAAGATTGTTAATATGTTAGGTATAGCATTAATAAAGCACCTAATCTTTACATCAGCCAAAGAAAAGTGGATGATCTTTACACTTAATAATGCCCAGAAAAGCAAATTTATTAACGATTTAACCAAAAAATCCACGATTGATATGGTGTTGAGCTAGGGCTTGTCCAACTATACGTAAATATGAATGGACTATTTCTGTTTTTTTTTTTTTTGATAAATTATTCCAATAAACATTTTCCAAACATCATTCTGATTGGGGGTTTGTAGGTCGTGGGCATCACTTACATGCAAAAATTAATCGCATACATTTGTGGGCAATATCCATGATTGCAACCCATTAATCAAAAGTTTGGTTGGAAGAAGACATGGCTTATTCCCTGTAGAATAGATTAAGATGATATTTGTGGTGAGACATATCTACTTCTGCACTGACTTGGATTATCTCTCAGGAGCTTACTAATGCGGGAATCTTTTGATATTACTCAACCGGCTTGTGTCCAACCCTGCGTATTCTGCTGCTAGCTTACAAATTTTGACAAACAGCAGAGATATGGCCAGCTTGACCATTAACGTAGCAAACCACATGTCCCAAAGAAATATTAGGATTATGCAGCTAGACAGTATGCATAGGCAGATGAGGGAATCTGACGTCGTTGAATTGGGAAGAGCATTTAAACGAAGAGTTTATGTTTATTTAGGCGATCATGTATCATAAGAACCCTCATATAGCTGGGTGTAATGAAAATTTTGATGGCATCAGCATTTATTGAAGCCAGCTGAAAAACTAAGCAAGCAAGGGCCCCTGCTTACCTTTTTGGGATGATGGTTGCATGAGATGGGGAGTTTTAGCACGCTTAAGGGGAGCATAATCAAGGTAGACAATTTTGGCGCCGAGAGGATTATATAAGACAATCAATTTAAAATTCAAATTATCCTTCATAATTTCAGCCTTCTCATTATTGTAAATAGCTGTTAATTAGTTGAGATTTTCTCCATATTTTTAGTTGTTGCCATCCTTGCACATGTACTATAAATATCATTTAAATACAGCAATGAAAATCATCCTAGAAAATATTCTCTCATTCTCTTTTTTATATGGTGTTAGAGTGTGTCTGCTCCTAAGAGCCTCTCTCATCCCGTGTCTGCTCCTAGCCATGGCTGCCACAAACTCTGCTTCTGAAACAATCCTCCCCGAAATTCTTGTAGCCACTTCAACCGGACTTATCGCAATCTCTGCTGGTGCGTAGCTTCCCATGAAGCTGACTTCCACCAATTGTGCTTCTTGGCGGGCTCAATTCATGTCCTTGCTAGTCGGATATGACCTTAAAGGACTCATTGATGAAACGCGTCCTTGCCCATTGGAAGAGATCACTCGCAGCAATCAAATAGTCCCGAATGTCGCCTACTTTCATTGGATTAGACAAGACCAACTCTTGCTCAATGGGATTTTTGCTTCCACTTTCGAAGCCATCATTCCCCTTATTGTCTCTTGTGCAACATCTCAAAGTGCATGGAACAAACTTGCAACACTTTACACAAGCAAATCTTGATCCCACGTTATGCATCTCAAGGACCAATTATCAACGATTAAACGCAACTCTCACTCTATTTCTGATTTTTTACGACAACTAAAATCTATTGCAGATGAGTTGGCAATGATTGATTCACCTCTCCATGACGATGACCTTGTCATCCACACTCTTCGGGGATTAGGATCGGAATACCGTGGAATCGCAGCGGTGATTCGTACTTGTGAACACACAATCACTTTCGAGGAACTTTACGACAAATTAGTCGCCCATGAAATGTTCCTTCAACATGAAGAAACGGCAGCTGAAGTCCTACCGATAACAATCAATTTTCACACTTGAAACACTCGAGGTCTGAGAGCTCCATCCCGATGGAACAACCATTTTGGACAGCTTGCTGGAGACTCCAGAAATTCCCTTGGCACTCGCAATTCAGACCACCAGAGAGATCACAGAAGTAGTGACTCACAGTCTCCACAGCACAATAGTTCCCGGCTCGTTTGTCAATACTGTGATCACATGGGACACTCCACCGAAAATTGTTTCCGTATTCGAGACGCAATCCGTGCTCTAGTTGCAAATGTTGCGGCCGGCCCAAGTTCAACCCGAGAAGCGAGTTGGTTGATTGATTCGGGAGCCTCACATCATGTTGCAAGTGATCTCGCTAATTTATCTCTGCATAGCGAGTATGAAGGCCTGGATGAGATAGTCATTGGCGATGGCTCAGGTTTGAGTATCACTCACATTGGTTCTACTACATTAAATTATCCACATACTTCTTTCAATTGTCTAATGCTTTACGCACTCCTGACATAACCAAAAAATTAATTTCGGTTTCACAATTTTGTCCTACTAACCGAGCCTCGATTGAATTCTTTGCCTCTCATTTTTTGATGAAGGAACTTTGCACGGGGGTGACGCTACTCTAAGGAGAACTTAGAGACAGCGTTTATCGATGGTTGCCATTCTCATGGTAGCCACATGTCTCACACACGGCTTCGGTTGGTGAGTGGATGCGAGCAACTACGTGGCACGATGGATTAGGTCATCCATCCATCGATATTTTACGTCATACCATTAAGCATTTTTCACTTTCATCGTCAAATGAGTCTAGTCTAGGAAATAAGTAGCCACGTGCTTCTTGTCGTTGCAATAAAAGTCATAAACTACCATTTCATTCTTCAACTTTAGAAGGTAGACATCCACTTGACTTATTGTATACGGATGTTTGGGGTTCAGCATCTACTTTATCTATTGATGGTTTCTGTTATTATATTATTTTTGTCGACCATTTCACTCATTATATTTGGTTTTATCCCATCCACAACAAATTCGATGTTGCACCTATTTTTGAACGGTTCAAAACACTTGTCAAAAAATAATTTCAACAAAAAATACGAACTCATTATTCTGATGGGGCGAGGAATTCATTAAACTCAAACCATATTTAGCAAAACACGGAATTTCACACTTAACCACACCTTCATACACCCTACAACACAACGGTACTGCTAAAATGCGTCACCGGCACATCGTTGAAACCAAATTAACCCTACTCCTACCTCCCACTTTTTGGACCTACGCCTTCCAAACTGTCACATATCTCATAAATCGCTTACCCACAGATATCCTTAATCTTAAGTCTCTATATCACCGCCTCTTTGGCAAACCCCGAACTACCTAAAACTCCGAATTTTCGGATGCCTCTGCTACCTGTGGCTTCTGCCATACACAAAAAACAAGCTTTTACCACGCTCCCGCCCATGTATTTTTCTTGGTTATTCTTCAACTCAAAGTGTGTATAAGTGTTTTGATCCTATTACCAAAAAATATTTCTCTCACATCACGTTGTATTTGATGAAACTGCCTTCCCATACCCCTCTTTGAACCTACCCGAGTCCTCCTCCTCATTCTCGATTAAAACTCTTCTTCTTCAGTCACCCACTATGCCATATTTTACTCCTGCTTCGAACACGCCATCAACCGTGACAAGCGCTCTTCCTAGTAACCCCGTTGACGCGCAAGTTCTGCTAGCCAATCCACCAGATAACTTAGTAAGTGATCTCTCCTTTGACACTGCACACACACCTCTATTTGATGCACGTACCATTAGTGTCACACCTCAAACCTCACCAAGTAACAACCACCACCCAACTAGGAGCATCTCCACCGGAACCAATGTCCTACCAACCAGCTCCACACTCTCCCTACTCTTAACCAAACCACCCCCAAATGTGCAAAACTTGAATCACCCCACCCGCACCCATAACATGATCACATGTTCTCAAAACAACATTTTCAAGCCTAAACAAATACATACATTCACCACAAAGCATCCCCTACCGCAACCTAGGAACCAAGTGGACTTACTCAAGCTTTGAGTGATCCATAATGGCGCTCCGCTATGTCCGAGGATATTAATGCCTTAACTCAAAATGGAGCTTGGGAACTAACCCCAAAGAATTCTTCCATGAATATTGTTGGTTGTAGGTGGGTCTATAGGATCAATTGTTGATTCGATGGTAGCATCGAGAGATACAAGGCACGTCTAGTCGCCAAAGGATTTCACCAAAGATCGGAAATCGACTTTAAAGAAACCTTCAGCCCGATTGTCAAACCTACAACAATTCACATCATCCTCACTCTGGCACTCACTCAGAATCGGCCACTATGACAAATGGATGTAAACAACGCATTTTTGCAAGGAACGCGACAAGATGAAGTATTCATGGAACAACCTCTTGATTTCAAAGACCCTACAAAACCTGATCATGTGTGCAAACTGAGGAAAGCTATGTACGGGCTCAAACAAGCTCCTCATGCCTAGTACAATGAATTAAGTGCATTTATAATAGCTAATTCATTTACTAATTCCAAGGCCAATAGCTCTTTTTTTATCTACTCACACAATGGCATAGAGGCATATTTCTTGGTATATGTTGATGATCTTGTCATTACGGGCAACAACACTCAGTTTCTCAACGATTTCATGCAAAATTATCCAAGTGTTTTTCAATCAAAGATTTGGGGACCTTAAGCTACTTCCTTGGAATTGAAGTACTTTCCACTAAAAAGGGTCTTTTGCTCTCGCAGCATAAATACATACGGGATCTACTCGAAAGGCACAAAATGGCCGAAGCAAAGGATGTTGGATCTCCAATGGCAACCGGTAATACACTTACACTTCACGATAATTCGGGGTACACATCCGCAACTGAATTTTGGAGCCTCTTCGGTGCCCTTCAATGCCTCTTAATCACTCGACCCGATATTTCATTCGCTGTCAACAAATTATCTTAGTTCATGCATAAGCCAACATTACATCATTGGTCTGCTACCAAACGCCATCTTCGATATCTTAAAGGTACCCTATTCCATGGACTTCACTTGCGCTGAGATACAAAGCCCATTTTACATGCTTATTCCGATGTAGATTGGGCTGATGATTTAGATGATAGGATTTCCACATCCGGCTTTATTGTTTATCTTGGCGCCAATCCTATCTCTTGGAGCTCCCGCAAACAACGGTCCGTTGTCCGATCATCAACATAAGCCGAATGTAGAGCAGTTGCCGCCACCTCAGTGAAATTACTTTGGGTTCAAAACTTGCTCATTGAAGTGGGCATACACTCACTTGAAACACTCACGATATACTGTGCCACTTATGTGTGTACCAATCCGGTCTTCCACTCTCGCATGAAGCATGTTGCAATTGATTACCACTTTGTTCGTGAGCTCGTACAAGACGGACAATTGAGACTCTCTCACATTTCGACACATGACCAACTAGCGGACATCCTTACCAAGCCACTATCAAAACAACGTGTGCAAACACTTATAGTCAAGATTGGCGTTTCCGACGGAAACTCCATCTTGAGGGGGCATATAAGAGAATCGGTTTAAAATTCAAATTATCCTCCATAATTTCAGCCTTCTTATTTTTGTAAATAGCTGTCAATTAGTTGAGATTTTCTCTATATTTTTAGTTGTTTCCATCCTTGTACATGTACTATAAATATCATTGAAATACAACAATGAAAATCATCTTGGAAAATATTCTCTTAATCTTCTTTTTATAGATTATACCCTGAAACTGCTTAAGTGAAATTTGCGGTTTTGGTCGGTTCAAGATTCCAGCTTTTGTTCATATTCTCCTAAGGGTGTGGCTGATCGGTTTATGTAATTTGGCTCATATAAAAGCTGTCGGAAACGTAATTATCCCTGACAATGTAATGGAGAAAATTTTTCGGCATGCTGGGAAGTTTTTTCATCGATAAGAATGATTTTGTATGTGACACTGATCGCTCATGTTGACATTTTCATAACTGTCTTCATTGAAGTTTTTCGAACTACAAGTGTTCTGGTCCTCTAGAGTGGCTAGATGAAATGATCTTGTATACAGCATTCTCAATGCAATATTTGGCCTTTTATTTGACCAAGTCAAAGAGGTGGTGGGACCCACCTTTTATAAACAAAAAGAAAAATAAAAAGAAAAAGAAAAAGAAAAAGCAAAAGTGGGCATTTAGCCGTTAAAAAAGGAGAGGCACACCGAGAGAGCAGCGGCAGAGAAAGAAAAGGAAAGAAAAAGAAGAAAAGAAAGAAAGAAGAAAGAAGAAAGAAAAAGAGAAGGGAGCACACGCCACGGGGAGCCTCCCCAAGCCGGAGTTACTTCGTATCGCAACGTCCGGATTACGAGATCGTTGGTTTTGAGTGAGCGTCGTTGTTTGATTTTTGGGGATTCCAGATGAGTGGTCCTATTTTTTCTTTGAATTTCTAAACTCATGTCTTGAAAGCAAAAGATATTTGATATATTATGAGTTGTGAAAGAGCATATTTGTTGCATGAAAATATGAATAGGACATTTACTACATTTTGATATTTGTAAATGGTTTAAGATATGGTTTAGGAATGGTGTTGCAAAACAAGGTATATATATTGATTTGTGAACTTGGTTTATGAAATGGGAATGTGAAATGTATTATGGTTTAAGAAACAAGTTCTCAAATGATTTGAGAAATACTTTACGTAAAGGATTTTTGGTGGTTGAGTTGATTTGTGAAATGTTATATACTTAGTTTGTGAAATTTGTTCAGTTTGACAAACGAAGTTGAGAAAGATTATGTGTTTTGTTTTGTGAAATCAATTTGTGATATTGATTGTGAATTGGATTTATGGTATTGGAGGATTTGGGTTTTTGTGCTTAATATCGCTGTAAACCCATTAAGGGGTTTGGGGGGTATGCATACCGAGTTAGGAGATCCTTCTGGACAGAGCCACCGGCTTTGTAGGGGAGACGTTACCAAGAGGGGAATCTTGGTAGCCTTGTCACAAAGCTTTGTGTTGTGACTATGATTTGATATTGAGCAGTAGATTGGTCGATTGAATGGACTATCGACGTGTTATGTGATATAAGATTCATCAATGGAATAGACCATTGATGTGTGATTTAAGATTGGCCAAGGTAATGAACCATTGGCGTGGTTTTTAATAGAGATTAATCAATGGACTTGACCATTGATATTTGTCTTGTGACGGTGATTAGATGAGTATTTCTTATTGGTATAAAGCTTTATTGAAATGAAATAACTCGTATTTGATTTGATATGTATTTAAAAAGTTGGTTTGAAGCATGAGTTTTTGGTATTGCTTTATATATATATGCATAGTGGTTGCTTGATCTACTTAGAAGAGATACATATTATTTACTGAGTTGTGGTTGCTCACCCCTCTTTTTCCCCAATCTTTTTAAGTTCATTAATTAGTAGCCAAATAGAGCGAGAGCGGTGTCGTGGGGACTTTAGAGAGTTGGATTTCTTGTTAAGGTTTGAGGCTGTGTTTTTTGGGTGGAAGCACAGCCGTGTCATCCTCCATCCTAGTAGCTTTCGGGGTGTGACATTCAACATAAAACTACTTAGCGAAAAGGACTAGATCCTTAGCGAGAAGCTTTTGTGCTATTCTTTCACACCGATCCAGGAACTTCTCATCATCTTTATATTGTTGAGACCAGTCCTGTTGTGGATACGTCCGCCCAATACTTTGGGAAGAAACAACATGATGTTGAAGATGTTGCAAAAATTGTAGGAAATGAATGCAATTTCGTGATGGAAGAGCTTTTCCTCTCCATCGAGATTCCACCCTTACGTGAATGGATATTTGGATGGCCAAGGAAGTTGACGGTGGTCTCTTTCGTCTCCCTCCTCGCCAATTCAATATAGATCCTCCTCCTAGTCGGTGCTTATTGTCAGTTGTCTTTGCCTGCCTCAAGTTGCATTTGGGCGCACAATCCTGGAACATCCGATTCATGGTTGAAGTTGCTTGAGTTTTACTTTTGCCTCCATTTGTTTCGTGAAAAGTTTATTTTTTCAAAAAGTATTTTCCTTTGACATTTTGCTTGCTTAGGAAATTGAGGCAACATACGTTCTATGATTAAATTTAGAAAATTCTTCTCCTTTTTAAAAATCAAAAATCAATTTTCAAAAGATGACTAGACATCAAAGTTTGAACTAAAGACCTTAGGACTTGAAAATGGGTACCGCGAAGCCCGTACCAGGTCCTCAGTAGCCGCGACTAGGTCTTAGAGGCCGAACATGGGTCCACACAGGCCAAGAGTTGGAGGTCTTTCAAGGCCAGACGTGAGACACCGATGCCCATGCTTAGGGTAACTGGCTCCCACGCTCAAGTCATGGTAGCCGAGATTGGGTCCATTGAGGCGAGGCTCTAGAGATAGGTGCTCATGCTTGAGTCCCTGGCGGCTATCACTACAAAAAAACATGGATTTTGCGACGGAAATTTGCGACGAGAAATTTTTCGTCGCTAATTTGCGACGAAATTTGCGACGGAATTAGCCACGGAAAACAAATCTGTCGCAAATTTGCGACGGAACAAAAAACTTCGTCGCAAATTTGCGACGGGAAAAAAATTTTGCGACGGGAAAAAAATTTCCGTCGCAAATTTGCGACGGAAAAAAACTCCGTCGCAAATTTGCGACGGGAAAAAATTCGTCGCAAATTTGCGACGGAAAAAACTCCGTCGCATCGCAAATTTGCGACGGGGAAAAAACTCCGTCGCATCGCAAATTTGCAACGGGGAAAAAACTCCATCGCAAATTTGCGACGGGAAAAAAATTCCGTCGCAAATTTGCGACGGGAAAAAAAATCCGTCGCAAAGACGGGAAAAAAACTCGGTTGTAAATTTGCGACGGGAAAAAATTCCGTCGCAAATTTACGACAGGAAAAAAACTCCGTCGCAAAATTGCGACGGGAAAAAATGTCCGTCGCATCGCAAATTTGCGACGGGGAAAAAACTCCGTTGCAAAATTGCGACGGGAAAAAAACTCCGTCGCAAATTTGCGACGGGAAAAAAATTTCCGTCGCAAATTTGCGACGGGAAAAAAACTCCGTCGCATCGCAAATTTGCGACGGGGAAAAAACTCCGTCGCAAATTTGCGACGGAAGAAAAAAACTCCGTCGCAAAGACGGGAAAAAAACTCGGTTGTAAATTTGCGACGGGAAAAAATTCCGTCGCAAATTTGCGACGGAAAAAAATTCCGTCGCAAATTTACGACGGGAAAAAAACTCCGTCGCAAAATTGCGACGGGAAAAAAACTCCGTCGCGTTGCAAATTTGCGACGGGGAAAAAACTCCGTCGGAAATTTGCGACGGAAAAAAGTTCCGTCGCAAATTTGCGACCGGAAAAATCTCCCTCGCAAACTCCGTCGCAAATTTGCAACGGGAAAAAAGTCCGTCGCAAATTTGCGACGGATTTTGCGACAGATCTCTAAATTTCGTCCCCGCCAATCACTCAAATCTTCCCTCCTTGACCCCGGTTTCTCTCTCTCTCTTTGCTTTTCCTCATAACCAAATTGGCACAAATCCGACCGTGCACATCTCACGACAGCTCCGAAAAGCAGATTGCTCTTCTTCTTCTTCTTCTTCGTTTTTCTTCTTCTTCACTCTGTTCTTCGTTTGCATTCCCCTGCTTCCCTCGGACAGCTGCGGCTGCAAGATTCGGATTTTTCTTCTTAGCTGTTCAAGATTTGTGGTCGCATTTCCGGAGGTTTCTGCTGCGGTTCAAGAATAGAACTTGCGTTGATTCAGCGAGCTTTTGTCCTTGCGCGGCGGAGATGGAGAGGGATTTCCTCAGTTTGGTTTCGAAAGATCGTCGCGTTTCCGCGAAAGACGAAAAGGGTGGCGATCTTGCGGGCCCAAGTACGTCTCGCCCTTCTCCTTATCGGCTTTTCGTCTCTTTCGTCTCTTTGTTCTTTTGGGCTCTGCAAAGAATCATTCGATGGGTGTTTGTTCATTGGCGTCGACTTTCATTGTTGTCTGACTGCGGTCAACGAGTGTAATGCTGGGACGCGTGGAGCACTTCGAGTTCCATGAATTTCGGCGAGATCTTTCTTTTGCTTATAAAAAAAATTTGTTTTACGTTCTCGAAGTTTTGACTCCCGCGAAGATGCCGCTGAGCGAAACCGAGATGAATGCGCCTAGTTTGCTGACCATGTGCTTGCGAGTTTAAATCTGTAAAGTGAATTTTCAAGTTTATCTTTTGCGAATCAGATGGAAGTTGAATTGGTCAAAAGCTGAAGTTTATGAAGTAAGACGAGGTGTTCCAAACTGCCAATAGATTTTGTTGAGTTTCTTTTCAATTTCACAATCTTAAACATGAAATTTACTCAAAAGAAAGAATTTTTAAAATACCTTTTGACTTATGTCTAGATTAAGGAATAATCGGAAGTGCCCATTTCTTACAGCACCTAGCAGCATTTCTTGCAATGCGTGAGGTCCACACAATGCTTTATGATAGCCAACGCAAGAAATTGAAATATCGCTTGCCAAATGTCGTTCGTTGTTACAGCTACAACGCAACATACATTTGAAACAATAAAAGGCGGAGCAACGCCAGACGGAAGTGTCTTTCATTACCTTCTCCCTCAGTCTCTCTGTGTCTCTCCCTCAAACATTGTCCTCGTCACAACATAGCAGTGCATCTTTCTCCTGTCCGATTCCGGGTATGGAACATCATTCGATCCTGCGCCTACACGTTTCTTGCGATGCAAAGTTCTTGCTTTCTTCTTCTTCTTCTGTTTTTTATGTTGGATTCTTGAAACTGAGATGAAATCGGTGAATCTTCGAGCGGAATGTAATTGTGGGTATCTGAACATGGATTTGTCGCAGGGAGGTGATGCTGGAGAAACAGCTCACTGGGCATCGTGTGGATCGGTCCATATGCGCTTGGTATTGGGATCACGCCATTTCTCAAGGAGACCAGGTTCATGTTCTTCACATATTTATCTCACAAGCTCCTTTTCGTTCTTGTATCTGTAGCGGTACAGATGCGCTAGGCTTTTCTTTTTCTTCCGGGCAAATTACTTGGATTCCATTTCTCGGGGTGTTCTTTTCTCTGATGGGTTTTACCCTTCTTTTCCTGTGATTGGTTGATTGTTGCTCCCATACAGCTACAGCCCGTGATCGCTTCTCCAACGCATTACCTTTTCCAAATTGTTCGCGAGGCCATCACATTTTTAGCTTGTAGCCAAGTCGAGATGCCACCTTTGATGGGCATTGAGGTACGATACGTTTTAGGCCGGTATTGATGAGCCGCGGGATAGAGTGATATTGAGCGTCGAACAAGACGGGACTTTTTTGAGCTTTAATTGCTTGATTTTAGTTTCTATGCAGAGCAGCTGATGTCCTTGCAGATTACCTCGGAGGGCTATATGAGGATGTGATAAAGGATAATTTTGTTATTGTTTACGAGGTAATGTGTCTTGCTGATCGTGTGCTGTTTCTCCCCTCAAATTTTATGACTCGCTGTTTTGGGCGATTCGAGTTTATCTGCACGTTGTGGTGAGAGGCTTATATTCAAAATATACATTAGTGTATGATTTCGTTCTAGAAACATGGAGGATAAGATATGCAAGGGCTGGTTGATGTTTTCCCAAGGGCATTTAGTTCTCCTGTCACATGAATGGAGAAATGTAGATATTGAGTGAAGTTTGACATTGTTGATAAACTGACTTGCTGTAAATGGTGCCTTCATTTTATCTGTGACAAAATGACTTTAAGACTCAGTATTAACTAGGATGGAACATGGGGCCTTACATTCAGTTACTTCAGTGTATTACAGCCACTTGTAGCCAGATTTTGTGCATTATTGAAGCTATAGTTATCATATCTACTGAAGCTCATTGCCTGAACTTCTATCTGGTCGCATGTCTTTATCATTCTTATGAAACATTGGTGATCATCCGGTACTTTGTGGGTTTGATCGAGTCCCCGCTTGTGGTTCTTGACTCGATCCGCTTGGCGATGGGCATCTAATTGCTGCATTTCGAGCTCGTTGCGATTCTGGGTCCTCCTCTTTTTCGTGGTTTTCGTGAACATCTTTTTTGTCGTTATCGGTTTTGCGTTGCCTTGCCTTGATTTGCTTGGAGAAGGATGCTGCATTGCCTTTTCCTCCACTTTGTGCTTATTGTGCTTCTTGTTACCATATTTCGCTGACCTTTCTTGCTGGGCAATTTGTGGAAGTGGCAAAAAAGTAGAATTTCGAATTGCCGTTTTTCATCCTGTTTGTTTGTCTATTGGAAGTTCAGATCTTGTGCATTCATGTTTCGTTTGTCTTGTGCAAGTTCGGAACTTGAGTCCTGCAGCTAGAAGTTTAGTGGCTTACAGGCAAAACAAGAAGATAACATGATCCTTCTTGTGTGGAATGTTGGAGTTGTCGCTTATCAGGTGAATAATCACTGGAGTAGATGAAAGTTAAATCTCGGAATGCTGGTGTCAAAGTTTTGGTTTGACCATTAGTCTATTACATTTACATCAACATTCTCGCTGCTATATTTTGTGATCTATGCTGATTACCGAGGCTTTACTTTGATGTTTGAGTGTTGTTCTCCTTTCACTGATTAATTTATTGGAAGGGCTTTTAGGCTTTTTAAATAAAATGGCGTAGCATATTGAACTCAAGAGTACTGTCTTGGATTATGTCTTGTTCATTCCATAAGTTGGTGTTGTGTTGCAGCATGATCAAAATCTCTAGAGATTATGATAGTTATTGCACATGACCATATCATGTTGACTGATTACTTTGAAACTGCATTTTGAGTGAAGGAAAGAGTGGCATTCGTTTTGATTATACCATGGATCCATCTTGGTAGTCCATAGAAGTTTCACTTCAAGATTCTTTTTGCAGTCTTGATCCATCTCGGTTTTGAAAAGTAATGATGAAATTGGGGTGGAAATGGTTTGTTGGTGGGACAGAGGGGACACCAGAACTCGCTGGAGATGATGCCCATGTTCTTCATGCTGATGATAGTTGGGGGGTTGAGACACCCTTGCGCTTGCGCTTGTCTCGGACTCCTTTACATCGTCTCTCGCTTCTTCTACTTCAAAGGCTACGCCACTGGCGATCCCTAGAAGCGCCTCAAGATCAGGTTCGTGGTTCTTTTGTATCCTGCCATCTTGAGAGAGATTTTTAGGTGTTCTTAAATTAACACTTTGGAAGAATTTAACACATATACTTGATAAAATTTGGTTATGCGGTAATGCGGTATAAGAGCACCTAAAAGTTTCTGGTTAATTCGATTGGGTCTTTCATCACCAGTTTCAAAGCAAGGATTAAACACATATTGACCATCACTTTTGTTTGTTTGCAGATGGAAACAAGGAAGCAGAGCTTGAGACTAACCTTGCAACTAATCTCAAGAGGCAGAAGCAAGAGTATGAGGCTATTATGGCCTCATCAGAGACCGATTTGCATGAAAATGAAGCGGAATCAAAGTGGCAGGAGCTAAAAGATATTAAATCATTGGTCATTGATTCATTTCTATTGTCATTGTTTATTGTGCAAGATTAATTATTATGCAATATTATTTATTCTCTCATTATGTGTACTATAAAGAAAAATATTTATGTCATTCTTGTGGAAAATGTAGATGAATGTATTTCATTTTCATATTATTATAATATTTTGATGTTATTAAGTGCTTAATCAATGTTAAATATAAATTTCATAAATTAATTTACTTTTAATTAAGTTTAAAATCGAAAAATAAAATAAATGATTTTATTGTATGATCACAAATTATAAAAGTTCGTTAGAAAAAAATAAAATTTCGTTGCTAATTTCGTCCCTAAACGATATTCATTTGTAGAGTTTGTCGCTAAAGAATTAACAAAAATCGTTGCTAAATTTGTTCATGAATAATGTTCATGGCAAAAGTCAAAATTTTTCGTGACAAATTTGTGATTTAATTTTGTCACGTGTAAGTTTCGCCAAATTACAAAAAAAAAAATTTCGTGCCAAATTAGAGACGGATTTTGCGACGGAAAAATAAATCCGTCGCAAATTTTGCGACGGATTTTGCGACGGAAAATAAATCCGTCGCAAATTTTGCGACGGAAAATAAATTGTGACGGATTTTGCGACGGATTTTGCGACAGATTTTGTGACGGAAAATAAATCCGTCGCAAAATTTGCGACGGATTTTGCGACGGAAAATAAATCCGTCGCAAAATTTGCGACGGATGGTGTCCGTCGCAAACTTGCGACGGAACATTTGCGACGAATTTTGCGACGGACCATGTCCGTCGCAAATTTGCGACGAAATTTGCGACGGATAATGTTCGTCGCAAATTTGCGACGAATTTGTGAATTTTCCGTCGCAAAAATTTGCGACGCCCGAGTAGCGACGGAATTTTTTCCGTCGCAAAATCCGTCGCAAATTCGATTTGCGACGGATTTTTCCGAAATTTCCGTCGCAAATTTCGTCGCAAAAAACAAGTTTTTTTGTAGTGTATGCTCGATATCAAAACCTCGGCTTGGGTCCATTGAGGCTGGGCTTGGATCAATAAATGTTGCTCTCAAGACACCGGTACGTGTGGCTAGGTCTTTTGTATCTATGCCTATATACTTGGCTCTCGCATCTTGATAAGAGGCTCACCCAAGGCCTCAATGCATGTGCTTGGGTCCCGAGCAGCCATGCTTAGTTACTTGGCTCACACGCCCAAGTCACTTGCACCTGGTCCGGGTCTACAAAGGTTGCGCCTTGGTTCTTCGAGGTCGGGTCCAAGTGTAAAATGTGGGTTCTGAAAAAAAAAAAAGTCATCAGTCAACAAGTCAAAAAGAAGAACAGTGGTGTTTGGCTCTTTTTAAGAAGCCCAAAGAGCACGAAACAGAACAGAAAAATAGAGAGGAAAGAAGAGAAAGGAGAGGAAGAGAAGAAGAAGAAGAAGAAGAAGAAAAGGAGGATTTTGCGCCGCACGGACCTCGCCTAGCCAATTCGACTTCGAATCGCAACGCTTGGTAAGTACTCGCGCCTCTCGGTCGTTTGATCGGAGAAGTTTTCCGATTTAGGGTTTAAATTCGGAATTTTGGGAAATTCGAGCGGCGAAGTCTGATTTTTGAGTCATTCAGTTGCGTATTTTTATAGAATTGGTAGTTTATGGTGTTACGGAGCCGTGAGATTTTACGGAACCTGATTTGGACTTACGGTTTGCCGAATATGAATTTTTGAAGTTGAGTGCGTGCAGTGAACAGTGCGCGAGCAGTGATTTTTAGGCCGATTTTCGTCGATTTTCGGGCTACCAAGTTGGGGTTTATGTAGTGCTCTGAATAAGCTTTCTATTGACTATAAGTTTGCTTAGAACAGACTTTAGTGGAGAAAGTTACGGCGCAATTAAGTTTCACGCTCAAGTTTCGCGTCGTGGACGAATTTGGATAATCGCTTTGAACGAGTGTTTTGGGAGCGTCTTTTAGTCATTATATTAGTGTCTAAGCCTAGTTGAGCCGAATCATAATTGAAGTATCATTTTACTAGGTTTTGATACCGCTTTTGGGCTTGTTGTTAGGTGTTCGAGTGCGTCGGCTCGAGAAACCGCTATAGGTTAGTTTTCAACTTTTCAAGGTGAGTGGTACTATTTCTTCTTTGAATTTGTAAACTCATGTTTAGAAAATGATATGTATTAGATATGTTACCATATAAGAAATGGCATTTTGATTGCATAAAACTGGATTGAGCATTTACTGCCATTTTGAGTATTTAAAATGAAAGATTATCTTTTGATTTCGGTTTTAACTTACTGAATGCAAATAGGTTTGCGAAACCTTTTGAGAAAGACTCATGAGGAAATTCTTGCATTTGAATGTGACTTATGAAGGATTTTATATCGGTTTATGAAACAGTTTATGAAATGATTTCTGGAATGGGTTTTGTAGATTCGTGGATGATATTGCTGTGGATTTTGGTGCTCAGTGTCTCTGTGAACCCAAATGAGGGATTGTGGGTATGCGCATACTAGTCTAGGATATCCTTGTGGGCCAAGCCACCGGCTTATAATAGGTGGAGACCTTACCAAGGAGGGAATCTTGGTCGCCTTTCACAGGGCGTTATCCGTGATTATATTTAGATTTCTGAGTATGAGATTGGCCAATGGAATAGACCATTGGCGTGTGTTTTCGACGAGATTGGCCAATGAAATTGACCATCGGTTTTTCCTTTGATATTATTAATTAAAACGAGATTTCCTATTGTGAAAAGGTTATGTTTAAACTGGTATATAACGTATTTTGACTTTGAAGTTCGTGATATGTTGGAGTTGGGATTAATTGAGCTTTTGTTTGGTCTTATAACTGTGTACCTAGTGGGTGCTCGATCTACTTAGAAGAAATGTATTACTCACTGAGCCGTGGTAGCTCATTCCTCTCATTTTAATTGTTTTTCAGGTTCTTCACCGAGGCGCTAGTAGGCATGAGAGTCCTGGTGTCGAGGAGGGTATTTTGATAGTGGGATCTTTTTGGTACGAGTTCCACATGGATGTGGAGTTTAAGTTTTAGCTTGTTGCTGGTTATGCTTTTGGCCTTTTGATGGATTGTAGTTAACTCTGATATTGTAACCAAATAAACTTTATATCATGTATATATGTGGTTGCATATATTTTGATATCTTGTGAGTTTTGATTATGTTTAAGCTGCGTCCTTTTGTTAAAGGATGGTCGTGTCATGCCCTTATTCTTGTTGAGTTTAGGGTGTGACACCAAGACCTCGATATTTGTGTCGAGGTTCCCGACGGCCATGCTTAAGTAATCGACTCCTGCGCCCAAGTCACCAGCACTTGCACCCATGTCTCTTGAGGCCCCCTCAGGACCCTGGTGCCCTTACCTAGGTACTTGGCTACCACGTCCAAGTCATAGATGCTTAGGCCTGGGTCCATCGAGGCTTGGCCCAGGACCACAAAGGCCAAGCCCAGATCTACATAGGCTGGGTTTGGGAACCAGGTATTTGAAAATATTTTTCAAAAATGTCAAATTTTAAGCAAAACAAACGGATCATTGAAGTCGCTATCCGTTGGGGTTGGAGAGAGAGAGAGAGAGAGAGAGAGAGAGAGAGAGAGAGAGAGAGAGAGAGAGAGAGAGATTTTGTAACACATTATGGAAAAAGCATGGAAGTTCCTGGTAAACAATTTCAAAATTGCTGGCATAGGAACGGTATACGACTAACACAACTGTAAGAGACTTGCAATGGTCAAGGCAGAGAAAACAATTTTAAAGTCTCTACCCGAAGTGAAATTCAGTGGAGAATTCCAAGAAGGCTGGCATTTGTTTGAAAACAATACTAGTGAAGATGGGCTAAATGAGGAAAACATGGGAAAGTGTCTTCACTGACTTGTAGAAGAGCAAAAAGAGTCTAAGGTGTTCATCTTGCTTTTTCTTTGCCAACGGAGGACGCCATTCCTGAAAAGAGCAATGTTGAGACTCTACGACGGAAGAAAGTGGCGCATCGGATGCTTCATAAGTAAGACTATAACGACCTGACACGTACCATTTGGGCCTAGCCCGCGAAGGAATACTAAAATAATCATGTAAGGTGGTGACAAACATCTAAATTGTTTCTCATAGTTGCAGAATTTCATCTTAAGTCTGCATATACACCATCACTTGACCCTTCTCTTCACTGAGGAAAAGGGACGTTGCAGAATAATGCAAACCAGCTGCTACGGGTGCGTTTGGTGACTGGCCAAATAGCAAGTGATTCAATTTTTTTTATTTTCAGAATTAGTTTTGGAATAGAAATCCATTTGGTAAATTTTTGTTTCCCGGGCACAAATTTGCACAAATTTGTTGCCATAATTAGTTTTGAAACAGAATCAAGAAATAAAAAAAAGTTTGCTTCTTGATTCTAGGAACAAGAATTAGAAATGGAAAAGAAATTTTTTCTTCTTCTTGGTTTTCTTCTTGGTTTTCTTCCTGGTTTGTGGCCATTTGTCGATTGCCGGCCATCGGTGATCGGCCACAGGCCAGGGCCGCCCTTGCCGGATCTGGCATGGGCGACCCTCGCCCAAGTCGCCGAGGGTGGCCCTCACCCAAGCCGCTAGCTGCCCTAGCCAGATTTGGCGAGGGCGGCGGCAAGGGTCACGATGCTCTCGCCGGCCCTGGCCTGTGGCCGGTTGCCGGCGTCGGCGACCTGGCCATGGCCAAGGAAGGTGAAGAGGAAGAAAAAAAAAAGAAAAAAAAAGAAAAATAAATAAAGAAATATTAAAAAATTCAAAATATTATTAATAAAATGAAATTTTATTTTGTTACTAAACGCATTTATGTTCTTTTTCTATTTCAAGAATAGAAATTTTGGGCAGTTACCAAACTTCTTCAAATATTTAGAAATTATTTTCGGGAATGGAATAAAAAAGAATCATTTCTAAGCAGAAATTGTTTTTGGGAACAGAATGATTACCAAACGCATCCTAAATGTCATTTACAGACCCATAGTAACCTTTCACTATGCTTTTAAACTTTTATCACAAAGTAACGACTTTCTAAAAAAACAACGACTTTCTAGAATTACAGTCATTCAATCACTAATACGTCGTGAGAAGTATTATACTGCATCCTAGGCTAAAGCCACTCATTTCAAGCATGGAGGAAATTTAACGCTCCTCACACAAATGCCTTGGTGAGCACGTGGTCCCATCCCCCATCTCTCCGGTAACCGTAATATACTTCTGGAACATGGGCCACTTTCAGGTGACAATCGTCTTGTCCATCTCGCATAAGTTTCTTCACGAACTCATCAGGCATGCCAATAAACTTCAGCAATTTCAGCTTTTCCAGGTGCTCGATACCGGATGGAAGCTTCTCCAATAGCTTACAATTATCAATAAACAACTCCTCAAGACAAGGCATTGATCCCTTCTCCACTTCCACGCATTTGAGTTTATCCAAAGGACCAAGGCCCAGAAACCGTAGCTTCATAAAGTCGTTGGCTTTAAAACGCAGCTCGGTTCCTTCATAAGCCTGAAGCAAATTGAGACGCACAAGATTAGGCAATTTCCCGAGAGATGGCAGTGGATTATCCTTTAGCTGACTAAAACTCAGGTACAATGCCATTAGGCTATCAAGAGATGATACCCAATGAGGCAATGCCTCCATACGTCCTGTCAAGTATACTCTCTGGAGAAATGGAGGAGGAGAAGAGAGGGATTGTAGATCAATAATCTCATTTTCATCCACTGAATTTACAGATAATGCCTGAAGCTTGGTCAACTTTTCAATGGACGAGCACAGTTCCCTTGCATCTTCTTTTCTCAACTTCAAGATGCCTAACCTATTCAATTGTTTCAACTTTCCAAGCTCTCTCATTAAGCTGCTGTTTCTCTCGTTACCTGCTTCTATGTAGCAGAGCTTTTGCAGGGACTGTAGAGCCCCTATTCCTTCTGGGGACTTGAAGCCACACTTAAACCATGAGTAGGCTGCGTTTGCATAACGATATACGAGTAGATGGCGAAGTCGTTGGAGCTTCAAGATCACAACTGGCAATTCTGTGACATATGTGTGTTTCAGGTCTAGGGTCTCTAGGTTTTGAAGGTTCCCTATGGAATATGGAACAGTTCTCACCTTGCTGTACCTGAAACTTAGATATCTCAGGCAGCACCACGCAGCAACTTGAGCTGGGAACCTTGTCAAAGAAGCTGTTTGCAAGTCCAGAACAGTGAGCAGTCTCATTTCACTACCTAGAACAGCATCCATGGAAGATCTCTCTACCCCAAACAGGTATAAAGAACGTAGTTGAGACAATGACCTTTTCTGTTGTGGAGTTTGCAGGCTGTTCTGTATTGATAGACGACGAACTTTATCTGGCCATTTATCATGTTTTTCTGTTGCCGTTTCTGCAAAGCCTTGGTTACTCGACTTTGAAGTAATAATATCCAGCAGAAAATCATGGATACGGCAATCCCGGATCCTTCCATCGCTTGATTTAAAAGCCACCTCTATCAGGCTTCTGTTCAGGAGCTCATATAGATAGTCCTGGGCTACTTCTTCTACTGTCATGCCTTCTTTCTCGTCTACAAATCCTTCTGCAATCCATAATCGAATTAAGCTCCCACAGCTAATGATAGAACCCCTGGGAAATACGCTCAAGTGCAGGAAACAGGACTTCAAGTAGTATGGCAGGTCATCAAAACTAAGTGAAAGAACCCTCTTCAAGGTTCTGAATTTGTCGTTGCAATCTATTTCAGTACGAAGACTTCGACGAACTAGATCCCATTCATCCTTTTTTCTCGTGTCTTTTGAAACCAAAATTCCACTGATGGCCACAATAGCAAGTGGCAGTCCCTTGCACTTTTTTAGAATAAGCCTACAGGTCTCCTCTAGAAGAGGAGGGCAGGAATTCCCCTGAAATGTCTTTGCGCAGAAAAGCTTCCATGCCTGTTCAGGTGGCAGTGGCTCCATCTTGTAAACCATCTCTCTGAATTCCCCACATGAGGTATATGCTAAATCAGAATTCCTGGATGTGATAATTATTCGGCTGCCACAGGTGTTGTTAGGCAACGCATATTTGATCGCATCCCAATCATTTATGCGCCATGCATCATCTACAACAATCAGGTACCTTGCTTTTTGTAGCAAGTCCTTGACAATCATCTTCTGGCATAATCTGTCCATGTTGTCCTCTGGAGGAGAAACTTTTGCTTGGGTCTCCCTCATAATTTGTCGAACCATGCCTTGGAGGAGCTCTTCTATATTTGGAGATTGAGAAAGAGTTATCCAAGTACGTATCATGAAATGTTTCTTCACTTCTGGATCTTCGTAAACTTGCTTGACTAACGTAGTTTTCCCCAGTCCTCCCATCCCCACGACTGAGATTACTTCCCGCGTGGAAGCGCCCCCAATGAGCCAGCCGACCAGCTTTTCTGTCGGTTCTCTGATGCCAACGAGCTCAGCTTTGTCTAAAAGTAGGGCATTCCCTCGCTGGTCCTGCCATGTGTCATCTGGCGTACTAGAGCCATAGAGATATTCGACTTTATTTAATTTGTCTCGGATTCTCCAGTGTCCATCATAAATGTTTTTGATTCTGGAGTTGATGGATTTCATCTCCGAAGCAATTCGGTATCGACCTTTCATGTTCTTGATACAACAGGACATCTTGGAGAGAAGACCGGGAAAACCAATTCCGTGGTCATGCGCCGGGAGAAGTTTGAACTCATCAAGAGCGTCTTCAGTGTCATGTGCGATTTCTCTCAGCTGCTTCACCCAAACTTTGACTTCCTCATCACTCTCTTCCAGGGAATCTGCAACCCTCAGGAATGCCCTTACGTACTCCAATTGTCTCTTCACTAAAGCAACTTCTTCCTCTGCACCTCTCAATAGAACCCCATTCTCTAGAAGATCCTTGAGCTTGTCAAGTAGGCAGTTTACTGCAATTTCTGCCATGCTCTATTTTGCATGTCAATGTTCTGGAGAATGCACTTGCTGGTATCCACTACTTAGTGCTTCCACAGGCTGGGGGTTTGGTGTGAAATTGGTCAAGCTTCTGACGTCTAGTTGTTCCATCAGTTTATGGCTGTTTGGCCATAATGTACACCCGCTCAACATATTAAAAACCGTTACACTCTTTGTCTAGACTAAGTTGAAAATGACATTATCGATATCTTTTAGTATGATTGCACGCTACTTACTTTGCTTGGTTTGTGAATTAACATATCTAATTCTGTGGATTTTTATCAAATTGTTGTTTAACTTTTCAGATGACATATTAAGAAACTTAATTTGTCACACCCCGAGACCTACGAAGATGGGGGATGACACGGCCGTCCTTCCACCCGAAGGACGCAATCTCAAACCACAACAAGCAATCCAACTCTCAAAAGTCCCCATGACAATGCTCTCGCTCTACAGACTACTAACCAATGAACCTGAAAAGATTGGAGAAAGAGAAGAGTGAGTAACTACAGTTCAGTAAGTAGTACATACCTTATAAGCATATCAAGCTTCCACGATACCCAAGGGTATAACTCATTTATACCAATCAGAATATAACAAATTTACAAGAGTAAAATGAGTTATATAGCACTTCCATATAGCTATATTCATAGCATAAATATCCATTCATCCATAATATCAAAAGCATAATTACTGGTCCAGTTCAATAATCAAGCTCGTCAAATCACATGCCAATGGTCCATTCCTTGCGCAATATTCAACTTAAGGCTCTAGAGGTAGCTCCCATGAATGTACGTTATCGTGTAGCACTTAGTCCTTAATCAACGTATATCAATAGTACAAGGCTCTAGAGATGGCTCCCACGAATTTACGTTATCGTGTGGCACTTAGTCCTTTACTACTCATATTAATAGTACAAGGCCCTAGAGGTGGCTCCCATGTGACCCAAGTCGCCATGTAGCACTTAGTCCTTGACAACAAGGCTTTAGAGGTGGCCTTTACGAATTTACGTTATCGTGTAACACTTAGTCTTTCACCAACGCATATCAATGAGACAAGGCCTTAGAGGTGGCTACCACGAAGTTATGTTATCGCGTAGCACTTAGCCCTTTACCGGTCCATATCACAATCGATTTCAAAAACTGAATCAAATCACCTTTCATAAACCATACTCAGAGTCAATGTAATTCTTTCACAAAAAGGTCTCGCAAACCCAAAATATATCATCTTTCCCAACTCCATTCATGAGACAAAATATAATATCACAAGACATTTCTCACGCCATTTCGGAATTCATTTCATAAATTAGTAATATTTTGATAGAAACGTCTTTCATAAAACATTTCCCAAACCATTCACAAATAGTCAAAAAGTGGTAAATGTCCGATCCGAAATTATGCATCAAATATGCTATGAACATCACATTTGCCTTTTAGCCAAATCACACTTTGCACATAATATGCCTTGTACTTCTCATTTTGAAAATATGAGTTTATAAACTCAAAGAAAAGACAGCACCACTCACCTGGGATTGCGCCATAACCAAATAACATGGCTAAACTCACTGATGATCTTGTAATCCTATCAATTAAATGA
The DNA here is from genome assembly GCA_024733475.1 of Syzygium grande. Classification (NCBI taxonomy): domain Eukaryota; kingdom Viridiplantae; phylum Streptophyta; class Magnoliopsida; order Myrtales; family Myrtaceae; genus Syzygium; species Syzygium grande. Next base: position 33,310,811 of record JAMXDD010000001.1, read on the forward strand.
GAATCAACGTCAACACCAAGTAAAACACTGTTTTCACTAACGACTAGACTAAACCAAGCTTGGATGCTAACCAAAACGACTCAAACGCGCTCACAAATCGCTTGTCCAAGGCGATTATTCAAAGCCATTCGCAATGCGAAGTTTGAATACAAAACTTGGTCGTGCCATAAATCTCTCATCCGAACCCTGTTCCAAGCGATCTTACAGTTAGAATGAAGAGCTTTCGAAGCACTAGAAGACCCACAACTTGGGAGTTCCAAAATCGTGCCGAAAACCGACGAAAATCGGCCTAAAGGCCGCTGGTCGCGCACTGTTCACCACGCGTGCTCAATTTCAAAAATTCGTTTCGGGCAAACTGTAAGTTCAAATCAAGATCCGTAAAATCCCATGGCTCCACGACACCCTAAACTATTAATTATATATATATATATATATGCGTACCTCAACGACTCAAAAATCGGATTTTACGGCTTGAATTTCTCAAAATTCTGAATTTAAATCCTAAATTTGAAAATTTATTTAATCGGACAAACGAGGGCCGCGAGTCCTTACCGGGCATTGCTATACATAGTTGATCCGCATTAGCGTGGCTCCCATGATGTGAGCCCTTCTTCTCTCTTCTTTCCCCTTTTCTTGCCTTCCCTTTCTCTCTTTTTCTTTCCTCTCTTCTCTCCCCTGCTCTGCGTGAACTCTTGGTTGAAAAGAAAGGAGCTGAGCATTCACTGTTGCTGCTTTTTTGACTTTTCAACCATTTTCTTTTTTTTTCTTTTTGGTTAAAAAATTTCCAATTATTACATAATTAATTTCCAATCCACTCTTGTTTTATATCTCGGAAACTTCTCGGAAACTTCTGATTGGGTCTAAATTCTGGTTTACTAGGCAAGTTTCGTACTGGGAATATATTTTCATATTGATGTTAATGAGAGCTACATTTTCCTGAATGGCTATTGGCATTGGCCGGCTATTAATTTTAATTGATTGTTTCCGGTGAAAGTTACTGACCATTTGCAGTCAACTATTCCGTTTCAGCGTACCCTTGTTTTAAAAGCTTTCTAAAGTTTGCTTTGTCGAGTAAAAAAAATCTACGGGTGCTTTATGGTAATGAAGCAACTTAATTTCATACAAAACTTTATAGCGTACAAGACTTTTGAATCGCCACCTCTTCGGAAGCTCAGGCAAAAAGAAGTTATTGGTATTCACCTGGCAATTTCCGTGCAACTTGGTGTCGGAGTTAGTGTTGTCATGAAGGCATAAGATCTAGCGACTCATTGCTGAGATGCTGGTAACGTCCAGTACTGCTAAGAAAGTAGAGATTAGTTTCACCTTCTATGACTAGACAAGCAACTGAGGTCATGTACTTATAATTTTCATTGTGCTCATTATTTGATTCTTCCATGGCTTCTTGCTAATTGAAGCATCATTCAGTGACATCTTGGCTCCAGTCTCTAATAAAGTAGATTTCTTGCCCGTCTAAGGAGGACAAGTTTCCTTGTTTTGTCTGGGGCATGCGTGCATGCATTTGCTATATAAATGAGGTGAACAGTAATTAATGTGCCTCAGAAAATTTTGAATGCGATTTACATATTTAGTGTCCTTCTAATGTTGTGAATCACTGTACTTCACACGATTTATTATCTTGCAAAAAAGAGTTTCTCTTTATAGCATACTTAAAAATCCTTAGACAACAATTTGAGAAATCATTTTGTGTTCCATTGCTGGTGACAGTAGCTTTAGAAATACATGGGCATCAACGGATATGTTGAAATATGTCTCGAATTTGAGCCAGTTAAATAAATATCAAAATTAAAGCGTGCAAGTTTATCTCGATAAATGAAGTCTAAGTTGGACTTTTTACGATAGTCTATAATTTTGTTTAGCACGCTGGCCATACTTCCGACATTTAACGCTCTGCATGTGAAAGGAAGAAAGAAGGATGAAGACAAAGAAAGCAACGAACACACAAGCTAGCATTTAATGGAGCAGGTTGAACTTCTTGGAAGATGGAAGAAAGTGTAGCGATGGGTACTCATTGCATTAGTCAAAGAAAGAGGGAAGAAGGGTCCATTGCCGTCCATTTTCCTTCTGCCCTTCATTAATGCATTCACATGACATGGCCATGTGCATGCATGCCATGAAAGTGGAGGGCCCCGTTGCTACCTTCATTTAATGAGAATAGCATGCGAGTGGACTTCTTGACATAGAGAGAGAAGATGAAGTGCAGTGATGACCATTGAACGATGAAGACTCTTTCTTGTGTATTATAAAAGAGTCCAATGAGAGGGAAGGCCAAGTTCTTGGTGGCCGAGAGAGCGCTAAGTTTCATTCGATGGCCGAGAGAAGAGAGACTTCTTCTCATGAGGAATTTTCTTGTTGTAATTACATTCGAGTGATTTAGCTAGTTAAATTCTTGTGAATAGAATTTGTATATTCCTTGAGTGAGATTTCACTAGGATATTGTGAGGGGATAAACATTGAGTGAGATATTGAATGTAATTGGGGGGCTGAGAAGCATCGAGAGTATGTTTGAGTATTCGAGTGATTGTATCTCCGTTGTATCGCTTGTTTCTATAATGAAATTCCGTGCTACTCTTCCCGTGGACGTTGGTTCCGATATTCAGACCGAACCACGTAAATCCGGTGTTCAGTTTCCTTTCCTTCCTTCTGATTATTTTATTCGATTCGCTTGCTTTATATTCATAACAATTGGTATCAGAGCCAGCGTTGGCTGACTTGAAGCAAATCGGTAACAATGGAAAAGGAAAAGTGAGAATTGACCGATTTGATTGGAAAGATTTTGCTTTCTGGAAGATGCAGATTGAAAATCATCTGTTATCTGAAAAATTTGCACTTACCCCTATTCAAGGAGAAACCAGATTAGATGGAAGATGCTTAGTGAGAATTGATAAATAGACAAGCGATGAGTGTTATTTGGCTGATGTTGACTCGAAATGTCGCGTTTAACATCGTGAAGGAGAAAACCACTGCGGGATTGATGAAAGCCCAGTCAAATATATACGAGAAACCCTCTGCGATCAACAAGGTCTATTTGATGCAATGTTTGTTTCACTTAAAGATGGGTGAAGGTACGTTAGTTGCTGAACATATCAATGAATTCAATGTGGTCGTTAACCAATTGAATTAAGTTGAGATTAACTTTAAAGATAAGGTACGTGCGTTGATTCTATTATCCTCATTGCTTGATAGTTGGAATACTACCATTACTACTATTAGTTTTTCCTCTGAGTCAAGAAGCCTGATGTTTGACGAGGTTCGTGAACCAGTGCCTGCTGCTTTAGTAAGTGAGGGTAGAGGAAGAACTAGTTATCGTGTTAGCAAGAGTAGTACAAACATGAATAGACGTAGTCAGTCTATGACTGGTGGGATTGTCTGTTGGAATTGTGGCAAAAGTAGGCATCTTAGAAGAAATTGTTTAAAGCTGAAAGATGAAAAAGGTAAGGGAATTAGAGTTGAATCTACAGGTGATGTTGCAACTGTAGCTGAAAATAATTCTGATGGTGTTGATTGTATATTGTCTATCAATGAGGATTCATCATTTGATAGATAGATTATGGATTCTGGTTGTTCATTTCATGCTACACTAAATAAGAACTGGCTTACTATTTATCAATGTACTGGTAGTCATAAAGTCTAGTTAGGGAACAATGTTGGGTGCAATGTTGTAGGTGTTGGTGATGTTAAAATCATAATGCATGATGGTATTGTAAGGATATTGATTGGAGTGAGACACGTTCCAGAATTGAAAAAGAACTTAATTTCCTTGGGTATCCTAGATTTAGCTGGCTGCAGGCATTCTTCAAAAGGTAGAGTTTTGAAGGTTGTCTAAGGTACCTTGGTGATAATGAGAGGAATCACACACGATGGCCTATATCAACTTCAAGGTGAGATAGTGACAAGTTTTGCCCCGGAGATGTTGGATGCATCTGCTCGAGAGTCTAACAACAGCTCGAGGAAGACCTGAGTGTTTATGCTAAAGCACAAGTTTGATGTTGTTGTCAAGAACAAGCGGTCGAGAGCTGTTGCGACCGATCTCCAATTTTCTCAAAGAAAAGGGGTAAGGGGGGGGTCTCGCTAGGTACGTGCTAAGTCTAGGTCTGAGACTTAACTCAGGCTCTCCTAAGCTCATACCATATCGCGACTTGTGGTTTACGTTTTTAACTTGCAAGTGATTTTTATTTAGGAGTTGCCACTAATCAATTTGGGGTGGGTTGATTAGAAACCCAAGTAAGGTAACGGGAGAATTACCCTACTCCTACGAACAAGAGATTAAATGAGTTTGGGGACTTGGTTACACTAATTGAATAACTAGTATCCTTTCAGTACCTTTTATCCTGTTCATTTGAGAAAATATTTGTCAGGCAATTTGGATTGATTTTATGACCTTTTTCCTAACATGTGAGGTGATCAAACGAGTGTTTAATCGTTAACGATTAGCAATCAAGATGGATATGCAGCCTAGGGTCCTAACCCTAACTAAGGCGACAACATTTAAAATATGACAATTGAGGCAATTATATTCTAATTAAAAAAAATATGCATAATAATATAACAATAGTAAGAATAACATGCAAAACACTATGGCATAGCCTTATAGGATTATCCGATTTAGACATAATTATTAAACAAATAATTCACATAATTTAGAAAAATATTAAAAAATACTAATTTCTAAGCTATTTCCTAATTTTAAAAGAAAAATAAAAAATATTTTTTTTATTTTTTAATTAAAAATATAAAAAATTAATATAATAATCAATCGGGTCGGATCGGCGGACCCAGGTTGGGTCATTGGATTCAGATCGGGTTGGGTCATTAGATTCAGATCGGGTTGGGACCGACTCGGATCCATGAAACCGACCCGAATTGATTGATTCGGGTCAGGTTATCGGATCCGGATCGGTTCCAACTAACCCGAGCCAATGAACCGATTTTTGAACAGGACTAGGCTAGTTCAGCCGGCTCTCACGCTCAAACGTGGGGAAGCCGCTGATCGGATGAAATTTCGGCATTTTGCCGGTTGTTTTGTCCGATTAGTGGCTCGGCTCTCTTCAGCACACCAAATTGAAGAGAGCCCAGTGCTTGGTCATTGAAGGATTGACCAAAGTGGTCGTCGGCCAAGCCTCGAGCAGAGCTTGTTGAGTCCGAGCGCCAGTTAGATCTTGGCCGACGAACTCAGGCCAAGATTTGGCTTTTCTAGGTCCCATGCAGTCACCACAAGACTATCCTAGATTGATTAAGTCGCCGCCCGACCATATACTCACTGGTGAAAACCAGAACAAAACCAGTCTCATTGTGACATTTTATTGAACAGTAGGCGTGTGCACGTAAAACGGAGGTACTTTGACTTGTTTCAAGGCCCGACGATACCTGCTGACCGCGACTCACCTCCGCTGGCGATGCCTAGATCGAGAATGATGTCGGTATGGGCCGGGATTCGCGCGAAACGGCCAGTGGGAGTCTCGGCCATTCTGTACATAAAAATAGGGAAAAACAGGGGCCGGAGGAAGCTTACCGATCGGGGCCGTTTCTGGGGGTCGCCGGTCGACTCGCAAGCAACGGCGAGACTATGCTGGACCTCCTCATGCCCTGCACTCACTCACTCTCGCTCGGTTTTCCCTTTGAATCTCTCCTTTCTACCCATATCTCTCAGTCTCTCTCTGTGCTCTATTTTTCACCGACCCATCTGTCTCTCTTCTCTGCCGCTTATATAGCGATTGTTGGCTGCTGTTCTGCTCCATTGAATGCTCTGCGCCGACCTCTGCTCCTACCATGACTTTTGTGGTCAATTTTGCACGGTGGAGCGGGTATTCCGCATTGTCCTAGGTGCGGTCGGGACAGGGGAGGACAGGGGAGGAGGAGGAGAGAGGGAGAGAGGTCGGGTTGGTGGGGAGGAAGAGAGTGGGTTGGGTAGGGCCCAACTTTTGCGGAAGGAAAAAAATAAAAGGGAAGCGAGTTAGGCCCGCGATGGGGGGAAGAAAGAAAGGGCCGGGCCAACTCGGTTTGACCCAGCCCGAAATTTTTTAATATTTTTTTATAAAATTTTTCAATAATAAATTTTTGAAAATTAATTAAGAAAATATATTCTAATAGGCCCTATTAATGCAAATGTGCCTAATTTCTATATGCAATGCAATTAGATAAATTTTTTTTTTTGTTTTTGGAATTAAAGAAAATTAACTCCTAAATTGTGTAATTAATTTTGGGCAATTAAAAATAGGTGTCAACAATAGCTTTGATCGAGACGAAGATTGGTGAGTTGATTGGGCATGTGCGGACTGATAGTAGCATGGAGTTCTGCTTAGAGCTGGTAAATAAATTCTATAAGAAGCAGGGCATAGTGAAACACTGTACTAGTGCCAGTAAACTACAATAGTTTGCAGAATTGATGAGTACAAAATCACTAGAGACGACCTGTGAAATGATCTCTAGTGCTAGTGTGGCTAGGAGAATTTTAGCGGATATGCTTAGTATGGCGAGTTATGTGACATTCCGAAATTTCCGCAAATTGGAAATTATGAAATAATCGAGTTTTATGAAATGTGCTCGTAGTAAATTTCTCGCCCGGAACTGATCATTCATGGGAATGCTAACCATTAGGAAAGGCTAATAGGGGAATTAAATTCGCGCGCGACTAAAGAAAATTCGATTGTGAATGGATTTCGACCATTAAATCGTGGAAGTGATATTTTGAGCAACTGCTGGCAGATCTAAGGATAGTTAGGAGTCAGTTCGCCACTGTCCTAGTAGTGGATCGCGGGTGATTTCGTTGGACCACGAAACGACTTGACGAATGATTCTGAAATTATACCGAACGATTGTACCCCTCGGATCAAGTGATTGATCTTCACGATTTTAATGACAACCGAGGTCATCACGCACCGAACGAACTTGCATGTGACTCGATTCAGTATCAGTCATGAGTCGATTCAGCGAATTTCCCCAGCAAGCCGCCCGTTAGCTCGAGAAACGCTCGAGTTGCGTTTAATATAATTTAATTATTGAATTTTTGCCTAAATTGGACACCGGAAAATTAGGAAATCACGCCGGAACGTTAGGACGACATTGCACGTGACACGTGTGAATTTTTGGTATGCTCAATTCCTTCAGAAAAATTCGATTTGGGCAAGAAACGGAGAAAGTGACCAAAATACTCTTAGAATTTATTAAAGGATATGTTTTAAGGGTAAATGGTATTTTGGTAATTTTGCCCTAACTTTTTGATTAGACAATTTTACCCTTGGATTTTTGGAAAATTACAAGTATACCCTTAGATATTTTTGAACAAGAATCGATCTCGGCCGTTGGATCAAGATAAGATCGAATTGGGACCGTTGGATTAAAAATAAGAGGAAAGGGTATTATGGCCATTTCCACCTTTGATTCAATGGCACTATTTGAGTCAAAAATGTTGTCTTCCTTCCCATTCTGTCCTCTTTCTTCTTCACGATCAGCCCCCCCTCTCATTTGGTTTTTCCTTCTTTCCTCCACCGTAGGCTTTCTTTGGCCGTTCTTCCCCCACCGCCGGCACCGCCGCTCGCCGTCACACGCTGGGCCGCCACCAAGCCGTTGCCTAGCCGCCGTACCAGCCCCCAAGCCACCGTTTCTCTCCCTCTTTCTCTCTCTTTTCTCTCTTTCTCCCAAGTGGCCGTGAGCCCAAATCAAGAAGCCTGATTGCTGTCGCAAGTCGATCGCCATTGCCGAGCTTCGCCGCCGTCCCCGCCGTGTCTGTTTATGTGCCGCCGCTCCCCGTTCAAGCCGTTTTAGCCTAGAACTCGGGTAAGCCGCTTCCTAATCCTGATTTAGGATATTGGGTATCGCCGGATAATTTGATTTGGGGTGAAATTAGCATTATGCGGGTGCGAAATATTGGGGTTCATGATTGGAAATGTTTGGCGGGCCTTGAGGATTATTTTTGGAATTTTTGGAGGACAATTTGAGGTGAATTACAAGCTGCAATTTACTGTTCACAAGTTGCGAATTACTGTTCACAAGCTGCGGGTTACTGTTCACAAGGCTGTGATAACTTGTTCGGGACGCAAGTTGGATTTTTAGAATCGTTATTTAATGGTGAGAAAGTGTCGTGAAGGATCGGAATTGATCCGACGCCATTTGGGTGGAGAAAATTGGCAATTTACGTGTTTTAGGCATGTTTGAATTATTCTGGATGGGGTTGATTTAATTGAGTGTTTATTTGTGTGTTTATATAGTGGGCATATGTCTCGTTGGTGCACACGTGGGCCAGATCGAATTAATTGTTGATATTGGCCATGTGAATTGTTGAGTGAGCTCTGTTTCCGTGTGACTCGATGCGTGCATGGATCGCGTGTGATGGCCAGTTGCATGTGGTAAATACATATCGAGTATGTGCATGAGTAAGGAGAAGTTGTGGTGTGATAAGTGATTGTGGGAAAGTATGCGAAGGTGTGATAGTACGAGAATGGGATCGGGCCGGGTATCGTAAACTCGGGCAGCAATCACGTAGGTCTGTTACATTTGGCACAGGGTGAGGCTTGAAAAAGCAAGTATGAGAATCGGTCCGAGGCACGATCAGCTTGGGTGAGACCGGGAATGGACCGAGGCATCATAAGCTCGGGTTCCAATCATGTAGGCCTGTCGCATTTGGCGTGGGCTGAGTTGGGATCGAGCTTGGGGCGTGTGATGCTCAGGTCGCGATTGGGGCCTGAGGCGTGAACGGGTACGCGGGTCGGATGTGGTGAATGATCGCAGTGTGCCTGAGGCGTGTACTTCAATGCGGGTCACTGGCGAGTGTTGTGGAAAATGAATGGTCGCAGTGTGCCTAAGGCGTATACTTCAACGCGGGTCACTGGCGAGGAATGTGAGAGTGGAACGAGAAAGAAAGGAAGAGTGGGATGAGAATGGTACATGCGCGTGTTTGCATATGATGTAATTGTGATTGAGTGCAGGTGTGCGCATGATTGAGCCTGACCATATTAATTGGTGTGCCTGCTTTGTGATTACTTGAGGTACGTGAATGTGTGTGATTGCGTAATTGTCTGGAGGTACGTGATAGCCTAGGTTGGGTTTAGGGGTGTATTTACTAAGATATAATCTCATGGTTGTGTAAACCAACAATTTTCAGAGCCCCGACCTGAGCGATGAATCCTCCACCACCGCCACCAATATGTTTTGGAGTACCAGTGCATACGGAGTATGAGGTAGCTGAGTTTCCGATGGGTGACGGGATGACCTGGATAAGACACACGACGACCGTGTTTGTAGAAGTGGGAAAGCTTGCCTTGGATGAGAACCATTTTTTAGGTTGAGCGTCAGGTCATCGACTCCTTTTTTATTTTGGTAGTTTCAGTAAAGTGTGCACTGGTAGATTAAGGTTTGTTTTATTGTATATATGGTGGAACAAGTTGAACAAGAAATGGAAATGTATATTCTCCTAATTCTCCCCAGTTTAATTTGTCCGGGTGTTTAATGGTTTCCGTTTGCGCGATTAAATCTCTGATGTTTAGTTGAGGTCGGCGATAACCTGGGACGTCGCAACCGTTCGACCCTGAAGCAGGATGTCGCGGGCTCGACGGGGGTTTCGGGGTGTGACAAGTTACCTGGTGAATAGATCCCCATCGACTACTATTGATTATCGAACTCCCGATGAAGTGTGGTTAGATAATATTGCTGATTATTCTATTTTTAGAATGTTTGGTTGCCCGTGTTATTTTCGAGTGAGTGATGGTAAGCTCGATGTGAGGGCAAGGTGCACATTCCATGGCAATACATAAGGTGAGTGGGGCTCTCAGTTGTGGTGCCCGGATATAAATTCACTTGTTGATAGCAGAGAAGTTACCTTTGATGAGTCTCCAATACTTCTGGCTAGGAATGTTTGTGGCAGTGTTAATACGGATCTGGACGGTGTTCATCTTAAGATGAAGTTGCAACCAGAAACTTCTGAGGTAGTGAGTACTAGCTGAATAATCGACACAGATGATGCTTATAGCGAGGTGGAGCTTGTAGAGCCGACGGTTGCTGTACTGGATTTGACAAGGTGCGTGTTCGACCTTATGTTAGATATGAATACAATGATGGTTTTGCTTTATCTATAATACAGGAGGTTATATCGGAAAATTCTTATGGAGTAGCTAGTGTAGGTGGAGTTGGTGTCTTGATGAGGTCCATAGTAATGGCGAAATTTAAGCGCGGCTTGGACTTGAAATCACTTTGTGGCGGTTGAGCCCATTAGGGCTATAGGAGAGTAGCAGCAAGGTTCCAATGAAACAATTGTGACTTGGCTTAAATATCGAGTTAAGGTGAAGATTGTTAAAATATATCTTGAATTTAAGCCCATTGAGCAAATATCAAAATTAAAGCGTGCAAGTTTGTCTTGATAAATAAAGTCCAAGTTGGACTTTTTACGATAGTCTACAATTTTGTTTAGCATTCCTGCCGTACTTTCGACATTTAACGCTTTGCATGTGAAAGGAAGAAAGAAGGATGAAGACAAAAGAAAGCAACAAACATACAAGCTAGCATTTAATGGAGCAGGTTGAACTTCTTCGAAGATGGAAGAAAGCGCAATGAATGGGGTATTCATTGCATTAATCAAAGAAAGAGGGAAGAAGGGTCCATCTTCGTCCATTTTTCTTCTGTCCTTCATTAATGCATGCACATGACACGTCCATGTGCATGCATGCCATGAAAGTGGAGGGCGCCGTTGCTGCCTTCATTTAATGAGAATAGTGTTGAGAAAAATCCTTAATTAATTTTGAAGAATGACAAAACAATCCTTTTGACCAAAATTATGCTTAAATTATTTGATACAGTTAAATATTGAGTCATCAGACTTAGTCGATAAAAGGACTTTGTCATTAGACTCAAAATTCCTTGTCAGATTCAATAAATGTTATTTTTGGTAGGTTTATGCAGGAAGATCAAATTGATATATCAAGATATCTTATTTGGTAATCACAAGATTTTTTCTTAAATACGTAGAACTACACTTTTGAAAACCAAGATTTGATTGTATGGGCGATCAAATCACTCGTAGATAATGATTCTTTTTCTAACGGCTTTGTATATTCTTTTGGGAAGTTTTTCCAACGGGTTGATTTAGAGATAAATTCTCTGAATACTGTCCAACGGGTAGATTGGAAGTGGAGGAGTATAAAAGAAGTGCATACGTCGTACAAAGTAGAGAACTAGAATTGAGAATTCCAAAGTCTGAATAGAGCTTCAATCTTACACACTTGTGATTACTGTATTCCACATTGTGATTTTAGAGAGAGAATTACTTGAGTGTAGAGTGTACGTGATAGTGTAATTTATCATCTGAGAAGCATTGCTCTTGTAATCTCTTGGTGATTCGATAGTGAAAAATAGCCAATAGGCTACCAGCATGGAGAGTGGATGTAGGCTTGACAAAGCCGAACCAATATAAAGATCTATGTGCAGTATTCTCTATCCCTATACTTTCATTTATCATTGTTAACATTATACTGCATAATATTAATCAAACAAGTTCATCAAAACATCATCGTAGTCATCAGACGCATCCATCTAACGACAATTTGTCATCAGACGCAATCATCTTGACGACAATTTTATATACAAGTTCGTCAGATTCATCCATCTGAATTTGTCAATATAAATTGTTAATCATTACTATTCATTTCGCACGATTAATTTATCAAATTTGACACAATCACCTATACACCCCCCTTTAGGTGATAGCACTAGCCGTAATAAATAGCATATGAGTGGACTTCCTCACATAGAGAGAGAACGAGAAGATGAAGTGCAGTGATGACCATTGAATGGTCATGGCCACTGAATGATGAAGACTCTCTCTTGTGCTTTATAAGAGAGAGAGAGAGACGTCCAACGAATGAGAAGGCCAAGTTCTTAGTGGCCGAGAGAATGCCAAGTTCCATTTGTTGGCTGAGAGAAGCGAGAGTTCTTCTCGTGAGGGATTTTCTTGTTGTAATTACACCTGAGTGATTTAACGAGTTAAATTCTTGCGAGTAGAATTTGTATATTCCTTGAGTGAGATTTCACTAGGATATTGTGAGGGGCTAAACACTGAGTGAGATATTGAGTGTAATTGGGGGTTGAGAAACACCGAGAGGGTGTTTGAGTACTTGAGTGATTGTATCTCTATTGTATTGCTTGTTTCTATATTGGAATTTCGTACTGCTGTCTCCATGGACGTAGGTTTCGATATTCAGACCGAACCACGTAAATTCGGTGTTCGATTTCCTTTCCTTCCTTCTGACTAATTCGCTTGCTCTATATTTACAGCAAGATACCTTGATAATTATTAAATTGATGACACCCTTCTGCATAAGTTTAAGAAATTGTCGCCAGTGTTTCATGTGGGGTCGATTTGGATGAAGAGAGGCGGTAAAAGCTCCTTCAATGAGCTCAATTATGTGTGAAGATCTGAAGGGAATAACTTATTTGTTAGCACCTGAAATCCTCAATCCGAATCACTGTGGAGGCGTCACTACACAGCAGCACCAGCTCTCAAAATCAATTTCATTTTAATTGGTCCTTCCTATTTGTCAGGCACTTACCATTAGGAGATTGCAGATTATTATTACTTTGTTTTCATAAGAAAAGGTGGAAATCCTGTGTGATCATTCTTTGAATTGTGTAATGGATAGAATCAAAGTGATGGGATTGAAAGTGAACATGTTGTCGAATTCATTCTTTGAATATGAAATTGAAAAGATGTGCTTGCTTTAGACACGACCATTATCGGCCATTTCAGTCTTGTTGGCTGATTAGTCTAGGCTTTTGAGCAAGCTTCCAGGTTTGTTACCTTGTTTATACAACCACAAAAAAGAAAGGAGCGCATAGATAGAAGGACTAGGCTGCTCTTCTATTCCCTAGGCTTCCCTGCTTCTTGCACCATTTTGTTGTAATTTCTAGCAAGGACCACTATTGGAAGGTTGAACAATATACTTGGCAAGTTTCTACTTGCCATCAATTATTTTTTTCTATTGAATGAACTGTAACATCCCCGAATTTGGGCCTAGGAAGCCGATGATAAATGATAAAAAAATGACCAGGTAGTTCGAGTCGAGGGTCGGTAATGGAATGGACAATATGATCGGAACTGAAGGTTGGTCATGGTTCAATCGAAAGATTGTCCATGAATTGGCCTAGGGATCGACAGTGGAATGACTCTCCGATCACGTAAATCGATTAGAGTATATGGCTATGGATTGACCCTTCGACCATAAGGGCCGTTAGTGAGACAACCCGGGATAACTGTGGATCAGTGTTGTGTCAGCATGTGTCGGTTGCGGGTGATACCACATGACCATGCATTGGTCACGGATGACCATGAGTTGATTCCGAGGTATCAGATTCCACGAGGCTACATGACAACATAGGGTCGACCATGTGTCGTTCATACTCGAACGTGGACCGGTTGTGAATGGGCCACAGATCATTGCGTTAAGACGAATAGGCCATGGACAAGCCATGTGCCAGGTCATGAGCCTAGTGGCTTGGTTGCGGGCCAAGCAATGTGCCAGCCGCGCTAGCCAAGGCCTTGTGCCCGGTCATGACTGTCCATTGTGTCCATCAGCTAGGCCCACGGAATTTACGTGCACGGCGTGTGCGACCATTGGGCGACCTTGTGCGGTGTTGTGCCGGCCGGATCCGGCTTTGACCTAGTTCTGTGCCAAGAGACTTGGTCATGAGCCATGCATTGTGCCTATTCATAAGCCAATGCATGTGTCAAGCCCATGGACCGGCCCCTTACTTGTGCGGCTCGGCAATGTGCTCGGTGCACTGCTAGTGCAACTTAGCACGGCTCCCATGCGGCCCGGTGTAGTGCTCGTGTGGCTGGCCATGTGCCTGGCCGTGTGCCTGTGTAGCCCGGCCTTGCACTCGGCCAGGCTCGGTTGCATAGGCCACGCGCCAGGATAACCCGATTAGCTTTAGCTTGCACAATTGGATTTGGACTTTTGCTTGGGTTGTGTTTAGGCATATTTGGAGGTTTTTCTATACCAAACCTCAGATTGAAAGGGATAAATGAATATGTTTTAGGGTTAATACTACGAAAAACCCTAAACTGGTACACTTGCGACACATTTACCCCAAATTATTTTTTTGACCACAAAAAACCCCAAACTGGTACACCTGTGATAATTTTATCCCAAACTATTTTTTTTAATCACCAAAAATCCCAAATTAGTACACCTGTGACAATTTCAACCTGAACTTACCATAAAAAATCTCAAACTGGTACATGTGTGATAATTTTACCCTGAATTAAAGTTTTAATATTATTGTTTATTTTTTCAAATTTTTATTAATTTTTATTAATTTATTCTTTTTTTTTCCTCATCTTGAAGGGCCGCCCGCCCGACGGATGAACAACCTTGCCCGGTCGGCGAGGCACCTGGGCGGAAGGGCAACCCGGATCGACGCTGGTGAGAGATCTCGGCAATGTAGGGCCGCCGGGCTAGCTCCGGGCGAGGGATGTCTCGTCGCTACGGGCGAGGACAAACCTTCACCGACATCGCGAGGGCAGTCCTTAATGCTAGGACGCCGTGAGGGTCCGCCGATGTCAAGACAGGGTCGTTTCGACGTCGGCGCAGGGTTGTCTTGGCCGAACCGTGAGGCCGGGGGCAGCCGCTCGCGAGGGCCTTGTTTAACCTCGGGCCGATTGCCGGGTCCCATCCGAACGGTTAGAGGTTGAAGATGAAAAAATTCAAAAAAATAAGAAATAATATTAAAAAGTTAGTTCGGGGTAAAATTGTTACATGTGTACCAGTTTGGGATTTTTTGTGGAATGTTCGGGGTAAAATTGTCACAGGTGTACCAGTTTTGGATTTTTTGTGATAAAAAAAATAGTTTGGAGTAAATATATCATAAGTGTACAGGTTTAGGGTTTTTCGTGGTATTAACCCTATGTTTATTGTGGAAAACCCTCGGAAATCATGTGATTGAGTAGGATGCTGGGTTACGAATTAAGTGTCAATTAGTTGGTATTGTGTAGCCCGATCGAACCAAGTTTTTCACGGGTAGAACCAGCAATTTCAGACCACCAAGACAAGGCTTCATGTTCAGAATTGAGAGGGAACTCGGAGACAAAAGCTTGACCGAGACAAAAGCTTGACCGAGACAAAAGTCTATCTTAAAGCCACAACTATTGCTCATGCTTAGGTATTCCCCTTCAATAAATTTCTGACAAGCTGAGTTGTGCACCTCCTTAAATGAATCTTGATGACTCATGGTCACCAATTGTTAGCATAAAACAAGGAAGAGGGTCGGCCAAGGAGAGGAAACTCGAGAGAGAGAGACCGAGAAAGAGAGAAAGGGAGAGAAAGTCATGATTAAGAGCCATTAATGGCTTAGATATGCTAGGATCACCTTCATCATGGCTTTTGGCTCTTGTTCATAAATGACTTTATATTTTTGGGGCATTTCATGATGGCTTTGTCTCTTTTTCTTAATATCTCAAGTGAAGGCCATTATAAATAGAGAAGCCCAAGTGAATGAGACACGCCCATACACTCAAGCTCACAACCGGCCATCTCTCTTCCTCTTTCATGCCCAAGAGCCCACCGACCACCCCTTGTTCCTCTTATTTTGTTTGGCCAATTGACGAGACACGCCCAAGAACCGCCCGAGATTCCCGTGTTCACCACACACCTAGCACTTTCTAGTTTTTGTTTTATTTGTTTGTGTAAGTGAATTCCCTAATATTGGAAAAGAAAGTTAAGATGCGTTGTGATACGGTTTGCTTGGATTGTTTCTCGGTCACTTGGTTGATCATAGTTAGTTTTTTCCATGGTTTGCTCATGTTTAGTGTTTGGTGTTCACATGTTGAGATAAAAACCGGGACTTGACTGTGATGTTCACGTGTGGTAGCCATGCTTGAGGTTATCTTGTTATTCTTGGTTTAAACTTTGCTATTGATTTGCCATCAATGCCGATGCGGTAAGAGCTGACTCATGTTAATGGCGATTCTCTCATCCTCGCTTGATAGAAGTGAGTTTACTCATTGAGTCTCCTTGACTCATTCCCCCATTATTTCTCTCTTTTTAGGTTAATAGAATGGCATCTCCCCTAATCCGTTTTGGCAACCCTGTGGAGATGCGATCCGAGTTGCTCACTGTGATCGATGCCCAAGAAAATCGTGCCTACCGTCGAATCACAACTTATGTAATGGTGGATAAGGGTCGTGAGTAGTTGGTCCCCCACATGTGCGTGGCATGATATCATTTGGCTAACGAAGATTGGGTTGGACCCCTGCATGGGTTCAACGGCCCTTTTGGTGGGACAGGCGGGTTAGCTCCAGGGTATGCTGCGAGTGGGGCGTGAGATGGCTAGGCGGACGGGTCGCGAGGAGGAGTAGCACAAGTGGACGGGAGTGCGAGGAGAAGACGTAGTGGGAGTTAGGATCAACCCAAGCCGAAATTTTGTTGTTTATAGTCGGCCTTGTTCGGAAATGCCTTTGGAATAGGCATGTAAAATATTGTGTGGTTTGCAAAGGCCCTAGAGACGGGCTTGTCAAAATAAGCACGGATAATGTAAATACAACGTGCGATGTTTGCTTAAGATGTTTTGTGATGTCTCGTTTATTATTGCTTCCGCTTGCGCATTTAAAATGAACGGGACGTTCTAACTCATTTCCGCGAGTCACGGGCTCGTTCGGATCATGTTCGGTCATTAAGCATTGATCGTGATTTCAGGACGGGACGTGACATGAACTAAGTAATTACTACCTTATTCACCATGTTATGAAAATTCTAGATTTATTGGATCTTTTAAGTCAACGATAAATAAGGTTATTAAAATATTGAAAATTTAAGTACCGAATGTTAAGTGCGGGTAGTGTTGAATATAACGATAAAGAGTTGTATGATGATGATTGTAAATTAGTAGTTGAATATTAGTAAGCTCATACAAAACATAAGACAATGATCGTTATTGGTAGGTTTTAGAAATATATTTGGCAAGATTCTACTTGTCATCAATTAGTTTTTCTATCTATTGAAATGACTAACCCCTCTTTGAGAAAAAAAAATAAAGGGAAAAAGTGCATTGAAAGTTCTAAAACTTGTCATTAAAGTGCAATTGAGTACTAAAACTTTCAAGAAGTGCATTTAGGTCTTAAAACTTATCAAATTAGTCCAATCAAGTCATTCCGTTGATTGCATTTTATGAAAATTTTAGGACTCGATTGCACTTTTATGATAATTTTTAAGACTTGCTTGTACTGTTTAAAAGTTGTAAGACTCAATTGTACTTCCGCGACAAGTTTTAGGACTTTCAATGCACTTTTCGCAAAAAATAAAAAAATTAACTAACCCCTCCCTTATTCATCATATTAAGTGAATTTTTGACTCAATTAAGTCAATGCTTAGAAGGGAAAATGTACATCACAAGTGTTACTATTTTTATACGGCGCTTACTTGAGTGTCATAACATTTGTTGATCAATTGAGTGTCACATTGATTAACAATTGTTCACTTGATTGCCACACAACGATTTGTGTGGTAAAAGAAAACATGGCATTAATTTAATATAAACCAGCCAATGTCGCTACACCCGAAAAAATAACAATAGTAAAAAAAAGAACAATTCCAAGACACATGTTCTGAGTCACGCATACCTTTATGTATTTGCAATGTCTTCCGTTTCGTGCCTTCTTTTCCGTCTCCTGCTTGGCATTTTATCAAACATTTGGTGGACGGACTTGTGAGGAAAAGTAGGATACTCCATATTCAAACCCCTGCGGAACTTCCTTTTGTTGCTTAGCCTCATCCGGAACAGCTGGCTTTGACATCCTTACGTATCACGAGCTATCCAATGGAGCGAACTTCCTTATGTTGATCTTGCAAGCATTGATATCAGAGATGGATGTGGAAGCAGGAGGCCCTACTGAGCCATTAGAAGAAATCTTGATGTCTGTTTGGCTCTACCTTCCTTTGCACGTAGCTTGATTTATCGGTTTATCGTAGCAATTCCCTGTAGTATATATGAAGATGATATTTGTTGATAGACATTGCTACTTCAATTTCCCCGCCTCTTTAGTTTGATCTTTAAAAGCTGTTGGAAATGTAATTATCCCCGACAATGTAACGTAGAACATTTTTTTGGCATGCCAGGAAGTTTTGCAATCAATAAGAATGATTTTGTATGGAATACTGATTGTTCATGCTGGCATTTTCACAACCGACTTCATTGAATTTTTTTCGAACTACACATACGCTGCTCCCCTGGAATGGCTAGATGATATGATCTCGTCGATAGCATTTTTAAAATAAAACTACTCATCCAAAAGGATGGGAGCCTTAGTGAGAAGCTTTTGTGCTATTCTTTCACACCGATCCAGGAACTTCTCAGCATCTTTATACTGTTGCCGTTCAAGATGTTGCAAAATAAATAGGAAATGAATGCAATTATTTGATGGGATAAGGGCATCGAAAGTTTCAAAACTTGTTAGGAAAGTACAATGGAGTCTAAAACTTTCAAAAAGTGCAATCAAGTCCTTAAATTTGTTAGTAATTTCCATTTATCAATTTAGATGGAGTTAATGAAATGACTTGATTGCACCAATTTGATAACTTTTAGGACTTGATTGCACTTTTTGAAAGTTTTAAGACCCAATTGCAAATTTGTGACAAATTTTAAGACTTGATTACACTTTTTGAAAGTTTTAGGACTTACTTGCACTTGTAACAAATTTTAAGACTTTCAGTACATTTATTATCTCTTTTTTGATGGAAGAGCGTTTCCTCTGTGTCACACCCCCAACTCAAAAGAGTAAAGGCATAACACGGCCGTCCTATCAAGAAAGGACGCAGCCTCCACAAAATCAAAAGTCAACCTAATATCAAATATATACATATATATATGTGATAAAAAGTTCATCTGATTACAGTATCAGAGTTCACTATAACACATCAAAAAGATATATACATATCTACCACAACTAACTTAGAAGCTTACTAGCTATAGACATCTCATACCAAAATCCCCATTATCAAAAGTTCTCCCAAGAACGATATGCTCACGCTCTACTTGCGACTTACTGAAGAACCTGAAAAGCAAGTATGAAAAAAGGAGTGAGCTATCACGACTTAATGAGTAATACATTTATTCTAAGCATATCGAATAATCACTATGCAATGCTATAAAATGACATCATAACTCCTCGTTACAAATTCAATATATGGTATACGTAAAATATAAAAAATATATGATAGCTTTCCAACAAAACTTTGTAACGTACAAGATTAGTCAACAAGACCTACTCAACAACAACAACAACTATCAATGGTCTATCCATTGACTAATCTCATCAAATTACATGTCGATGGTCCACTCTATCGACTAATCTAATGCTTATTATCAAACTATGGTCACGTTTAACGCCTTGACAAAGTTGATCATGTTTATCCTCTTTGGCTAGGTCTACCACCTATATTAGCCGCCGGTTCGGCCCAGAAGGACGTCATGACAGTATGCATACTCCCCCTTAATGGGTTCTCATCATAGCGATATGAGCCATAACGATCAAAACAACTCACAATTAACAATAGAAAGTTATTTCATAAACTAATTTTACAAACCGAATCACAAAATCATTTTTTATCATCAAATAAAGTTCATTTCATAAAACATTTCGCATCCAATACAAACAACTTTTGCTAATTCCTTTCACAAAACATTTAAGCAAAACATTCACAAATACTCATTTCAAGCTACTTTGTGAGACTTTCCAATACATTGTCAATTGACTAAAAGATAGTAAAAATTCGATCCCATTTATGCAGAAAACATGCTCTTAATAACTCTTACTATATTATATCATTACCATTTTCAAAACATGAGCTTGTAAATTCGTAGAAGAAATAATACTACTTACTTGAAAAAAGCTGAAAACCAACTTATGATGGTTACTTGAGCTGACGCATTTGAATTTCTAACAATTAACCGAAATACGGTATCAAAAACCGAGTAAAATCTACTTTTAACTAACTACCCGACTTAACTATACTTATTTGTTGATAAAACGACTCCTAATGTTAATGAATAAACTCGGTTATAGCAGACGTTCACTTTTCCCCATTATGCGTATTATCCGATACGCATAACTCAAACGCGAAACCTTCGAAATTCATCCTGGACAAACCATAATACGACATAGTTACTCGACAAACCCCACCGCTTTACAACATCATAAATCATTATTCCACACGAAATCGTAGCTTAATAACTCCACAATCGAGCCTCGTAATTCAAAATCAATATTCCTTAAAATTTGTGCCCTAATTTCTGAAATCACTACGATTAGATGAATAGAGGTCTCGATTACTTACCCGGCGTTGCAAAACGGCGTTGATTCGGCTTGTCAAGTCGTTCGGATCATAAATACACAAAGATTTTCCCCCTTTTCCCTTTTCTTCTTCACTGCCTGTGTCCTCTTCTCTCTTTCTTGTTTTTGGTTGCCGAGGGTCTGCTCTTCAACCGTTGCGTTGAAGATAAATGGTGAATTAATGGGCTGGGCTCTATTAACAAAATAATGGGTTATTTAAGCCCATTATTACACTCTCCATCAAGATAACACCCTTTTGTGAATGAATTTTTGTATGGCCAAGGAAGTTGATTGTGGTAGCTTTTGTTTCGCTCCTTGCTGATTCAATATGGGTCCTCCATGTAATAGGCGCTTATTGTCAGTTGTGATTGCCTTCCTCAAGTTCCTTTTGAGCGCAAGATCCCGGAACATTCGGTTCATGTTTGGAGTTGTTCGACTTTCACTTTAAATTGCTGTTCGTTGGGGGGGGGGAGAGAGAGAGAGAGAGAGAGAGAGAGAGAGAATATCGTAACACTATAGAAAAAGCATGAAGTTCGAGGGAAACAAGACCTAGGACCTTCAACGGAAGTCCCATAAGGCTAAAATTCCAGGCATAGGGACGGTATACGACCAATACAACTGCAAGAGACTTGTCATGATAAGGCAGCAAAACCATTTTGAAGTCTCCACCTGAAGTGAAATTCCGTGGAGAACTCCAGGAGGGTTGGCATTTGTTTGAAACCAACTGTGCAGATGGGCTAAATGAGGAAAGCATGGGAGTGTCTTTACCTAAGTAGCACTGACACGCAATGCAACACAACACGACACGGCACGACACGACATGCGACATGTCATTTCTTAAAAAATAGATAATTCCGACACGTTGGGACACATTGTGTCCGAGCGTGTCGGAGTATGTCGGACACGCGACACGTGTCCGACACCGACTCGGACGCCTCCTCAACGTGTCGGTGCTTCCTAGGTCTTCACTGACTTGTAGAAGAATAAAAGACTCCAAGGTGCGAGTCTTTTTCTTTGCCAACTGAGGACACCATTGACGAGAAGAGCAATGTTGAGACTGTTCAGTGGACGAAAGCGACTCTAATTGCTACGCCCCAAGTCCCAAAGAGGTCTTCTTGAGGGATTCATAAGTAAGATTGCAACATCATGACATGTTCCATTAGGGCCAAGCTCGCAAAAGGAATACTCAAGTAACCATATATGGTGGTGACAAACATGTAATTGGTTTCTCATAAGAGCAGAGTTTCATCTTAAATCTGCATATACTCCAAGAAGTTTAAAGAGAACATCTCGACCTCTCTCTTATCTGAGGAAAAGGGACGTTGCACAATAATGCAAACCAGCTGCTAAATGTCATTTACAGACCCACAGAAACCTTAGACTAAGTGTTTATACTTTTATAACAAACTAACTATTTTCTATGATTACAGTCATTCAATCACGCATACCTCGTGGGAAGTATTATACGGGTTCTAGCCTCAGCCGCTCATTTTGAGCATGGAGGAAATTCAACACTCATACAAATGCCTTGGTAAGCACGACATCCCATCCCCCATCTCTCCGGTAACCATAATATACTTCTGGAACATGGGCCACTTTCAGGTAATCATCATCCTGTCCATCACGCCTAAGTTTCTTCACTAACTCATCAGGCATGTCAATAAACTTCAGCACTTTCAGCTTTTCCAGGTGCTCAATATTGGATGGAAGTATCTCCATTAGCTTACAACTCTCCATAGTCAACTCCTCAAGACAAGGCATCGATCCCTTTTCCACTTCCACGCACTTGAGTCTGTCAAACAGACCAAGGACCAGAATCCGTAGCTTCATGAAGTTGTTGGCTTTGAAACGAAACTTTGTTCCTTCATAAACCTGAAGCAACTTGAGATGTACAAGATTAGGCAAATTTCCCAGAGGCAGCAGTGGATTATCCTTTAGCTGACTGTATTTCAGCTCCAATTTCATTAGGCTATCAAGAGATGATATCCAATGTGGTAATGCCTCCAGACATCCTGCCAAGTAGATTCTCTGGAGAAATGGAGGAGGAGAAGAGAGGGGTTGAAGATCAATAATCTCACATTCATTGACTGAAGTTATAGATACTGATTGAAGCTTGGTTAATTTCTCAATTGACGAGCACAATTCCTTCCCATCTTCTTCTCTCAACTTCAAGATGCCTAACTTATTCAATTGTTTCAACTTTCCAAGCTCTCTCATTAAGCTGCTATTTCTCTGGTCACCAGTTTCTATGTAGGAGAGCTTTAGCAGGGATTGTAGAGCCCCTATTTCTTCTAGGGACTTGAAGCCGTACCTAAACCTTGGGTAGGGTGTGTTTCCAAAACGACATATGAGTAGATGTCGAAGTCGTTGGAGCTTCAGGATCACAACTGGCACTTCTGTGACATATGTGTATTTAAGGTCTAGGGTCTCTAGGTTTTGAAGCTTCCCTATGGAATCTGGAACAGTTCTCACCTTGCTGTACCTGAAACTTAAATATCTTAGGTAGCACCACTCAGCAACTTGAGCTGGGAACCTCGTCAAAGAAGGAGTTTGCAAGTCCAGAACTGTGAGCAGTCTCATTTCACTACCTAGAACACCATTTATGCAAGATCTCTCTACCCCAAACATGTATAAAGAACGTAGTTGAGACAATGACCTTTTCTGTTGGGTAGCTTGCAGGCTGTTCTGTATAGATAGGCGACGAACTTTGTCCGGCCATTTATGATGTTTTTCTGTGGCTATTTCTGCAAAGCCTTGGTTGCTCGACTTTGAAGTAATAATATCCAGCAGAAAATCATGGATACGGAAATACTCTATCCTTCCATCGCTTGTTTTAACAGCCATCTCCACCAGGCTTCTGTTTAGGAGCTCATTTAAGTAGTCCTGGGCTACTTCCTCTTCCGTCATGCCTTCTTTCTTGTCTACAAACCCTTCTGCAATCCATTGTCGAATTAATCTCCCACGCTTAATGAGGTAACCCCTGGGAAATATACTCAAGTGCAAGAAACAGGACTTCAAGTAGTATGGCAGGTCATTAAAACTAAGTGAAAGGACTCTCTTCAAGGCTTTGAATTTGTCGTTGCAATCGATTTCTGTACGAAGACTTCGACGGACCAGATCCCATTCATCCTTTTTTCTCGTATCTTTTGAAACCAGAACACCACTGATGGCCACAATAGCAAGTGGCAATCCCTCGCATTTTCTTAGAATAAGCCTACAGGTCTCCTCTAGATGACGAGGGCAGGAGTTACCCTGAAATGTCTTTGCGCAGAAAAGCTTCCATGCCTGTTCAGGTGGTAGTGGCTCCATCTTGTAAACCATCCCTCTGAATTCTCCGCAAGAGGTATATGCCAAATCAGAATTCCTGGAGGTGATGATTATTCGGCTACCACAGGTGTTGTTAGGCAATGCATGTTTGATCGCATCCCAGTCATTTATGTGCCATGCATCATCTACAATGATCAGGTATCTCGCATTTTGTAGCAAGTCCTTGATAATCATCTTCTGGCATAATCTATCCATTTTGTCCTCTAGAGGGGGAACTGGATCTTGGTTATTCCTCAAAATTTGTCGGACCATCCCTTGGAGGAGCTCTTCTGTGTTTGGAGATTGAGAAAGAGTTATCCAAGCACGTATCATGAAATGTTTCTTCGCTTCTGGATCTTCGTAAACTTGCTTCACCAATGTAGTTTTCCCCAGTCCTCCCATCCCCACCACTGAGATTACTTCTCGCGTTGGAACGCCCTCAATGAGCCAGCCAACCAGCTTTTTTGTCGGTTCATTGATGCCCACGAGCTCAGCTTTGTCTAAAAGAAGGGCATTCCCTCGCTGGTCCTGCCATGTCTCGTCTGGCTTACTAGAGCCACAGCGATGTTTGACTTCATTTAATTTGTCTTGGATTCTCCAGGGTCCATCATATATGCTTTTGATTCTGGAGTTGATGGATTTCATCTCCGAAGCAATTCGGTATCGACCTTTCATGTTCTTGATGCAGCAGGACATCTTGGAGAGAAGACCAGGAAAGCCAATTTCATGATCATGCGCCAGGAGAAGTTTGAACTCATCAAGAGCGTCTTCAGTGTCATATGCGATTTCTCTCAGCTGCTTCACCCAAACTTTAACTTCCTCATCACTCTCTTCCAGGGAATCTGCAACCCTCAGGAATGCCCTTATGTACTCCAATTGTCTCTTCACTAAATTAACTTCTTCCTCGGCACCTCTCAAGAATTGAACCCCATTCTCTAGAAAGTCCTTCAGCTTGTCAAGTAGGTAGTTTACTGCAATATCTGCCATGCTCTATTTTGCAGATATCGAAGTTCTGGAGTATACACTAGCTGGTATCCTCTAACATAGTGCTTCCACAGGCTGGGGGTTTGGTGTGGAATTGGTCAAGCTTCTGATGTCTAGTCATCCATCAGTTTACGGCTGTTTGGTCATGATGCACACCTGCTTAACAAATTAAAAAACCTTACTCTTTTTGTCACACCCTGTAACCAACCGGAATGGAAGAGTGACATGGCCGTCATTCCATCCGAAGGATGCAAGCTCAAATACAAAAAAAAAAAAAAAACCAACTCCAAAAGAGACCGTACCCAAAATCTAACTCCCAAAGTCTTCACGATAGCGCTCTTGTACTAACAGAAGCTAGGCGAGGAACCTGAAAAAATTGGGAAAGAGAGGGGTAAGCAATTATAACTTAGTGATTAGTACATATTTTCTAAGTAGATTGAGCAACTACTATGCATGTGTATAAAGTAATACCAAAACTTCAAAACCTAAAGTCAAGATATAAAATATATATTGCATCACATAAGAGTTGTTTCATTTCCACAAAACTTTGTACAAGTTAGAAATATTCATTTAAATCCACATCACAATT
Organism: Syzygium grande; assembly: GCA_024733475.1. NCBI lineage: Eukaryota > Viridiplantae > Streptophyta > Magnoliopsida > Myrtales > Myrtaceae > Syzygium > Syzygium grande. Next base: position 33,336,016 of record JAMXDD010000001.1, read on the forward strand.
CAAATATTAATGGTCAAGTCCATTGATCAATGCCTTGTAACAAGGCGATCAAGATTCCCCCTTGACAGGGTTTTCACCTCCAAAGCTTATGGTTCGGCCCATAAAGATATCCTAAATCGAGTTCACAGCAATAGTGAGCATCAAACCATCATCCTCAAATACCAAAAATTCAATCCATAATCAATCTTATAATCCACAATACATTTTACAAATCAATCATATAACCTTTCATAGCTCAGTTCATCCGATAAAAATACTTTTTCGTAAAGCATTTCTCATATCATTTCCTAAACCAAATTCACAAATCGATATGTACAACCTTTTTAAACTTTTTTATTAAATGTTTCTCAAATCATCTTAGAACTCATTCTGTAAAGCTGTTTGCAACATAATACATATATATCCGTTTACAATATCTTTCTTAAAGCCATTCTCAAATCGTTCCTAAATATTAAAAGGTAGCAATTGCCCGATTCAGACTTTTATGCAACAAACATGCTTTAATAACTCGTATGAAACTCATTTCTTTATCACTTCCAAGACATGAGTTTATAAATCCATAGAAGAGATAACACCACTTACCTGGAATGCCTAATAATCAAATAACGATACTCGAACCAACGATCTTGTAATCTTAACAATTAAACGAGAATCGATGTCAAAATCAAATAAAATATTACAAAAACTTAGAATAGGCTAAACAACGCTTAAACACTAACAAAATAACTCAAAGACACCCATAAATCGCTCACTCAAAGTTATCCGCAACGTGGAACTTGAGTGTGCCATAACTCTCTCCAACGAATTCCGTTTCAAGCAAATTTATAGTCAAATAGAAGATCTTTCGAAGCACTAAAAGACCCATAACTCAGCCAACCCAAAATTGAGCTGAAATCTGATGAAAATCAATTTGAAAGTTGTCGTCGCGTATTGTTCATCATTGAAACCAACTTCAAAATTTTGTTTCGGGCAAACCGTAAGTCAAAATTAAGATCCGTAAAATCCACGGCCCCAACACCTTAAACTATCATTTCCATATATATACGCAGCTTGACAACTCAAGAATCGGATTTCGTAGCTTGAATTTCACATAACTCCGAAATTATGCTCTAATTTCGAAAAATACTTTGATTAGACGAACAAGAGGCTCGAATACTTACCAGGTGTTATCATACAAGGTCGAATCGGCTTGGGGAGGCACCGTGGTGAGAACCCATTTTTTTCTGTTTCCCTTTCTTCCTCTTCTTTCCTCTCTTTCTATCCCCCTATCTTTCCTTTCTCTTCTTTTGGTCGCGTGAGGCCCCTTTTAATAACTTAGTCCACTATTCCCGTCTTTTGTTGACTTTTCGACCTTTCTTTTTCTGTTCTTTTTTTTTGGTCCCACCAATATTTGACTTGGTCAATTAAAATGCCAAATATTACACTCGTTGTCTTGTGTATAAGTGCACCAAATTCCGTGAATTTTTTTACTAAGATTGTTGTTTAACTTTTCAAAGGAAATGATAGGAAACTCAATTGATTTCCAGTCCACTCATGTTTTATTCTTGGAAACTTCTAATATGGTCCTAATAATTTTTTTTGTTTACTCAGCAAGTTCGCTGCAAGTGCTAAATATACTTATACTACTGTTAATGAGAGTGACTAATAAGATTCCTGTTATTAGGCAAGTTCATGGCAAGTACTGAATATATTTTTATACTAATGATACTGAGAGTGACTATTTCCTAAATGGTCAGTACATTTTTATACTAGTGTTAATGAGAGTGACGTTTTCCTGAATGGTCAAGATTCCTGTTATTAGGCAAGTTCATGGCAAGTACTGAATATATTTTTATACTAATGATAGTGAGAGTGACTATTTCCTGAATGGTCAGTACATTTTTATACTAGTGTTAATGAGAGTGACGTTTTCCTGAATGGTCAAGATTCCTGTTATTAGGCAAGTTCATGGCAAGTACTGAATATATTTTTATACTAATGTTACTAGAGTGACTATTTCCTGAATGGTACAAAGTTCCTGTTTACTAGGCAAGTTCGCTGCAAGTAATAAATATATTTTCATACTAATGAATGGTCATTTCCCTGAAGTACATTTTTATACTAGTGTTAATGAGAGTGACGTTTTCGTGGTCGGGATTCCTTCCTGAATGGTCAAGCAATTCCTGTTATTAGGCAAGTTCATGGCAAGTACTGAATATATTTTTATACTAATGTTACTAGAGTGACTATTTCCTGAATGGTACAAAGTTCCTGTTTACTAGGCAAGTTCGCTGCAAGTAATAAATATATTTTCATACTAATGTTAATGAGAATAACATTTCCCTGAATGGCTATCGGCCGGCTATTGATTTCAGATAATTGTTTCCAGTGAAACTCACCGAACCTTTGCAGGCAAACTATTCTGTTTCAGAATACCATTGTGTTAAAGCTTTCCAGAACTTTGCTTCGTCAGATAAAAGAATCGCCCGGGGGTTTATGGGAATGAAGCAGCTTAACTTCATACAGAACTTTGTAGCGGGACAAGACTTTGAACTGTCACCTCCTCAGCAGCTCAGGCAGAAAGAAGTTATCGGAATTCACCAAGAAATTTCTGCGCAACTTCTCGTTGGAGTTATTGTCGTCATGCAGGCGTAAGAAGATCAAGTGATGTATTGCTGAGATACTGGTAATGTCCATTATACGTGAGAAAGTGGAGAATAGTTCACCTACCGTGACTAGACAAGTAACTGAGGTCATGTATTTAAAATTTTCATCGTTCTCTTCTTTGATTCTTCCCTGGCGTCATCCTAATAGAAACATCATTCAGTGGCACTGATTCAGAGATTTGTATTTGTTTTTCTTCCTTCAAGCAATAATGTAGATTTCTACTCCTCCCCAGCCAGGTGAGAAGAAGACCAAGTCTAAGCAAGACAAGGAGATAAGAATATTAGAAGTGCTAAAAGTTATGTACGGCGTTCACTTTAATTCCAAAAGTTTACGCTGGATCACTTAATTACCAAATCGGAGAAAAAACAATCACTTAAGTGTTAACGGCAAGATATTCTGACCAAATTAATTACGTGACTTTTTAATTAAAAAACACCAAGTCCACATGGTATACAAAAACCATGTCAGATTTCTGGCCTACGTGGCTCGTTTCTTTTAAACGACGTTGCACAATGTCTTGCCAAAACAACGTCGCACAAAGCAAATCAAAATTGGGGCTTCGAGTTCCTGTTCTTGCACAACACTACAAACTCCTCCTTGCTCGCTTGTCGTCGCTCTCTAGTACTGTCACTCAAATTTGTCATCTTCTCTCCCTTGCTCAATTGGCCGGAAAAATTAGGGCTTCGAGGGAAAAATTAGGGATTTGAAGGAAAAATTAGGGCTCGGAGGAAGGGAAATAGGGTTCTTGGTAACATTGTGGGGACGACGGTAGTAGGGATTGCAAGATTAAGCTGGTAATTTTGGGGGCAAATCAAAATAGGGAGTGAATTTGGGTTAAATGGCCAGTTAAGATTTGAATTAGGGGCTTCTCTTTCGATTTGGGGATTTAGGATTCTTATTTGGGATAAAGGTACTAGACGGCGTAGTTTTAGGGTTTAGATGTTGACTGGTCTCTCTAGCGAGCCATGTCAGCTCAAGAAACTAATAAAAAAAGGCCGCATTAGATTTTCGGCCAAATATATCAGAGTTGGCACTGAAATGAGCGTTTTTAAAAAAAATTGGTATTTAAGTGATAGGAGAAAATTTTTGGTAATAAAGTAAATGCCGTACACAACTTTTATCACTTTTATTGTCCGTCTCCCCCTGGACAAGGCTCCTTAATTACAGTTCACCTCATTTATATAGCAAATGCGTGGACACATGCTCTAGACGAATGTTGTTAATCACCGTACTTCACTCAATTTAATGTCTAGCATAAACGAATCGCAAATAATCTTGTGTCAATCGCTGGTGACATTAGCTTTAGCAATAGCGGTGCATCAATAGATACCTTTTTAATATTCTGTTGATGGCACCCTCCTGGATAAGTTTAAGAAGTTATCACGTGTCATGTGGGGTCAATTCAGATAAGGAGAGGCGGCAAAAGCTCTCTATTATACATGTGATGAGTCAATCCGACGAAGGTGGGGAGTGATCGATAGGGGTGTCAAAAACCAAACTGAAAATCAAACAGAAATTGGAACAGAATCGAATCGAAATTTCGTGTATTTTCGGCTTGATAGTGAAAAGATAACTGTTATTTTTCTTCTGATTCGGGTTATTTCGATTTAGTTCGGTCTGGTTAATCAAACCGAATTGAAATTCTCAACAAAAATTGAATGCTCTTTTTCACTCCTCTTAAAATCACCATGAGAAACCCTAATGTCTAGTTTTCTCATCCGAACTGATCCGAAACGGGGTTTTTGGTTTGGTTTATATTCGGTTTGGCTCAGATTTTAAAAGAATCTGAGTCGAACCAAAATCCGAACCGAATCGAACCGTTGACACCCCTACGTGATCACTAGGGCTAGAATGACTGGGCAAGGACGGCTCTTGGTAGGCTTCTAAAATGGCAAAAGCGGTAAGAATTATCCGCATTGTGCACTAGGGAGAGTCCATTTGCCATATATATGTGAAACTGGAAATAAATCAAAAGATGTGCTTTTTGACGAAACGGCAACGCTTAGAATTGGACCTTCAATGTTAAGCGTGGTGGGGTGAGAGTATTATTGGGAAGGGTGATCTTTTGGAGAAGTGTCCACCTGTACGCCGAACGACAAAATAACGACGCTTGGTACTTGAGGTTAATCCAAGGGCGTCACAATATATAAAGATCTCAAGGTAATGACTATTAGGATCTGAAATTCTCAAACTGAATCACTGTGGAGGCATCACTAAACAGCATTACCAGCTCTCAAAATCAACTTCATTTAATCGGTCCTTCCTATTGATTGGGCACTCACCACTGGGGGATTGCCGATTGTTACTACTTTGTTTCTGCAAGAAAAGGTCGAAAACTTGTGCGGTCATTCTATCAACTATGTAGTAGATAGAATCACAACGATGGTATTGTAAGTGACCATGCTGTCGGATTCCCTCCTTGAATATAAATTTTGAAAACAAGCCTGCTTAAGACACGGCCATCATCAGCCCTTTCAGTCTTGTTGGCAGATGAGTTTTAGACTTCTAAGTAGGCCTTCCTGGTTTGTTACTTTGTTTATACTGCAGCCAAAAGAAAGGAGCGCATAGATAGATGGCAAGAATTACAGATTTCAAACTCACCTCCATCTGCCGTGACACATCCTACGTGACGAGATTGCTTGCAAAAGATTTGGTTGACTTACAGTTTGAGCTGTACACCCTCATCTTTTGGTTATTTCAAATTGGACCTCGAACTTCGTCGTTCTTTCAAAAAGCAGCCCAGCTGTGAATTTCGAATACATTCTTTATCTGATTTGCCTCTCGACAAGCCTGCTCTTCTGTTGACTAGGTTTCCCTGCGTGCGCTGTCTTCTCATGAAGGTATGCTGTAAGGTGTAATACAGAACAACAATCATTATTGGTAGGCTAAACAATATAATTGGTAACCTTCTACTTGCCATCAATTATTTTTTCTGTTGAATGAATTAAGTTGCTCCACCCTTACCTACCATACTAAATAAATTTAGGTCTTAATTGAATCTTTTAAGCCAATAATAATTAAGATTATAAAAGAAGTGGAAACTTAAGGACTGGTTTCAGTATGGATAATAGCAAGAATTGAAAATGACAATAAAAGGTTGTATGACAACTAAAAATTAACAGTTGAATATTATCAATTTCTCACAATATTGGTAGGTTTGAGCAAAATATTTAGCAAGATTCTACTAGCCATCAATTATTTTTTCTATTTAAAGAATTAAGTAACCCCTCCCCTACTTACCATGTTAAGTAAAATATTGACTTAATTGAGTCTTTTAAGTCAATACTAATTCAGGTTATCAAACAAGCTTAATCTCGTTAAGTATTTGAGTTTTCTAATTTCAGCGCTTAATTGAATTATGACATATGCCTTACATGAACTGAAAGTATTAATTATCAGCATTTGCAGTTATCAATCACACTTTTAATAGTTAGAATTTTGTTTCAACAAGCCCTATCGACACTTGTTAAGCAACAAAATAAGAAAGTTTTACAATTTTCAGTACACTAATTGTTTCATAATATGTATAATAAATGCTTTAAAAATTGACTATTTCCTTATTAAGTTTGTTTAATAACTAATAAGTGTCGCAAGGACAGAGGTGATCATTGGACGGGTTGACTTTAGGGCAAGAAGAATTGCAGATGATGGTAGCTCCAACCCTGAAAAAGCCAACAATTCTTTAACAAAAAGCTCCAAGAACATCAACGGAACATTCTGTCGATGGTTTAAGGAGGTGACTAAGTTAACAAGGTTTATCATACAAAAATGACCTAATCTCCTTTTTAAGCAATCAGGGAAAACATGACACTTGACATTTGCTAGAAAGTTCTTATAATTGCATCCGCCTACTACAGCAAAGCCATGGCTGCAAGAGCTGAAGGCTAGCATCAGAAACATCTCAAACCTGGAGGAAGCAATTAAATAGCGGGGGCATTAAATCTTCCGGTGTTGAAAATGCTTTTCAATAAGAACTCATTACAGGTTGAATCTTGACTATTATACCTACACCAATCTTTGGATACCTATAGTGGGCCTTACGAGTCACGATTGGGTTTAATGAACCCCTCTTATTGTAATTGTAATGATCCACTCTTATGAAATTTCACGACACCGATGAAAAAAGGGACATTGTAAAATGAGAACAAAGAAATTAGTTCTAGTAGATTTCAGGGATCACCTAACAGAGGGAGAACGAGAGCAATTACAAAATACTACATATTTACTAAATGGCTTACTAAAGCATTACATACGAGCTCTATTTATAAAGCATTGAGAGATGCAACTCAATCCCTTATTACAGACAGACTCGAAATCACAGCTACCTCACAACACATTCACAATTACAAGTCATCCATCAGTCACAAACACTAGGCAGGCTCACAATTATTCACTTATATAGTACGTTCCCTTCCAACATGGTGGGAACTCGTTGCTCCTCATGCTAGTGCCTTGGGCGGTGGCAACATCCCTCTGCACTGATCTCTTGATTAACTGGACGTCCCAACCTTCATCTCTCCAGTAGCCATAATATATTTCCGGAACATGCGCAACTTTCTGATAGTCATCATTTTGTCCACCTTGCACAAGCTTCTTGACGAGCTCATCTGGCATATCGAAAATCTCCAGCACTTTCAGCCTTGTCAGGTGTTCAATACCTGAAGGAAGCTTCCTTAGTAACTTCCAACGCTGAATGATAAGCTTCTCAAGAAAAGGCATTGCTCCCTTCTCCACTTCTACGCACCTGAGTTCATCGAAATGATGAAGACCCGGAGTCCTTGGCTTTTTAAAGGTTTTTGCTTTAAAGCACAACGAGCTTCCTTCGTAAACCTGATGCAACTTGAGATGCACAAGATTGGGCAGATTTTGGAGAGACACGAGAGGGTCATCCTTTAGGCGACTGCACCTCAGGTGCAATTTTATCAGGCTACTGAGAGAGGGTGGCCAGTGTGGTAAAGCCCCCAAGTGTCCTCTCAAGTAGATTCTCTGAAGGAATGGAGGTGGAGTAGAGAGGTGTTGCAGATCAATAATCTCATCATCATCAACAGAAGCTACAGATATTGCTCGAAGCCTTGTTAGTTTGGAGATTGTCAAGCACAAATCCCTTCCATCTTTTCTAAATTTCAGAATGGCCAATCTATCCAGTTGTGTCAACATTCCAAGCTCTCTCATCACAGTGCTGCTACTCTCCTCATCTGCCTCTATATAGCAGAGCTTTTGAAGGTATTGCAAAGCCCCTATTCCCCTAAGGGCCTTAAAGCCGAATTTGAAGGATGAATAGGATATGTTCTTGTAGCGATAAACAAGGAGATGACGAAGTCGTTGCAGTTTCAAGATCTCAACTGGTAATTCGGTGACATTGGTGTGTTTAAGCTTCCCAATAGAACTTGGAACTGTACTCACTTCAGTGAACCTGAAACTTAGATATCTCAGATGATACCAATCAGCAACTTGATCAGGGAACCTTGTTAAAGGAGCGCTTGCATATCCAAAACATTTCGCAGTTTCATATCACTAGCTAGAATTTTATTCACAATTGATCCATCTATCCCAAACATATATAAAGAGTGAAGTTGAGACAAGGACCAGTTCTGTTGCAGAGATTGCAGGGTATTCTGTATTGAAAGGCGACGGATTTTGTCTGGCCACTCACAATTTTCTTTTTTGGCTATTACTGCAAACCCCTGATCAGTCAACTTTGAAGTGATAATGTCCCGCAGAAAATCATGGATGCGGCAATACTTGACCCTTCCATCACTTCTTTTAGAAGCCACCTCTATCAGGCTTCGAGGGTCTTTCCTTCTTTCTTTTCAACAACTACTTCAGCAACCCATAACCGAATCAGTCTCCTACACTTAATGGGGTGACCCTCGGGAAATAAACTTAAGTGCAAGAAGCAGGCTTTCAGGTGGCGTGGCAGATCAGTAAAGCTAAGCGAAAGAACTCTCTTCAAATTTTTGAGTTTGTCGTTGCAGTCAATCTCAGTATGAATATTACGACGAACCAATTCCCATTCATCTATTCTGTGCTTGTCTTTTGTAGCCAAAACACCACTGATAGCCACTATAGCAAGTGGCAGTCCTTCACACTTTCTTAAAATTAACTTGCAGGTCTCCTTCAGATGGGAAGGACATGAACTCCCCTGAAATGTCTTCGTGCAGAAAAGCTTCCATGACTGTTCTACTGGCAGAGGCTCCATCCTGTAAACCTTTCCCTTGAATTCTCGGGCAGGAGGTATATGCTAGATCAGCGTTTCTGGTTGTGACGATTATTCGGCTGCCGCACTTGTTATTTGGCAGTGCGTGTTTTACAGCATCCCATTCATCTATTCCCCATGTGTCATCTAGAACAACCAGAAACCTCATTCTCCGTAGCAAGTCCTTGATTATCATCTTCAGCCAGTAGATATCCGTGGTGTCTGCACCAGAAGGAATCGTTTTTCTAATTACTCTCATAATTTGCCAAAGCATGTCCTGGAGGAGCGCTCCTACATTCAGAGAGCCAGAGAGAGTGATCCAAGCACATATCATGAAATGCTTTTTCACCTCTGGATCTTCATAAACTTGTTTTACCAGTGTGGTTTTGCCCAATCCTCCCATCCCAACAACTGAGATTACTCCCCGCCTAGAAGTGCCCTCAACCAACCATCCAACCAGCTGTGTCTTCGGTTCTTCCATGCCCACACGCTCAGTTTTATCTAAAAGAAGGGCATTACCTCGGTGTTCATGCCATGTGTTGTTAGAGTACTTGGAGCCTGGGCCGTGTTCATCTTTACTAAACTTGTAGCGTAGCATCTGCTGTCCACCACATATGCTTTTCATTCTGGAGTCAATGTTCTGTATCTCAGAAATGGTTCGACATCGAGCTTTCATGTTCTTCACACAGCAAGACATCCTACAGAGAAGACCAGCAAACCCAACCCCACGATCATGCGACAGGAGAATTTTGAACTCATCGAGAGCATCTTCAGTGTCATATTCAATCTCTCTGAGCTGCTTTACCCATACTTTGACTTCCTCGTGACTCTCTTCCAAGGAATCTGCGACCCTCAGGAATGCCCTTACGCACTCCAACTGTCCTCTCACTGAGCTAACTTCTTTCTCAGCACCTCTGAAGAATTGCACTTCATTCTCCAGAAAATTTTTGAGCTTGTCAATAAGGAAGTTTACAGCAGCTTCTGCCATGCTTTAATTGTGCATGTGCAGAAGTTGTGGATTCTAACTCTGGCAGCATCCTTTACATAGTGGCTCCAAAAGTTGGGGAGTCCAATGTGGAAATGGGGAAGCATATGATGTCCATGCCGAATTTTACATTTTGCATCTCTTTCCTGGTGGTCCATATCTTCTATACAATTGAGCAAATTGTATTTTTTTAGTCCTTTTCTCAATCACTGTAATTGTTATTTCCTTTCCTTTTTGTAGAAGTACCTCTTAATGCGAGAAATTATTAACTGTTTCAATCTTTTTAATGAAGTAACACAGAACTTATCAGATAACTTGATTTGCAGTTCCATTTTTTATTATGGAAACAATTGACGTAGTTTGAACCAGAAAAATCACTGATTAGGCAGCCCCCTGCAAGTTTTGAAGAAAATTTTTTATGATGTTACTGGTGTATATCATTTTAGCATTTCCATGAATGACAACTGAATTGGCTTTCTAGTCAAGTTTATTGAATTTATTTTGGGGGCTATTGCTGTTTGAGGTCGGCAAACCGATGCATTGTAGGCTTTCTCAAGCTTGCATTTCTACGTAAAAGTTTCGGACGGAGTTAGGTTTGAGCTGATGAAACAATTTAAGGTCATTTCATATGTTAAAAATTGATGGTTAAGACTTCACAACAATCACCTTCTCAGGGCCTAAGCTGAATGATACTTTCTCTAAACCTGGTGGAAACAGGAACAGCACAACCTGCGACCTGAACAACCTCCAAGCATGTACAAGTTACCCCATCTCCACTGTCCCATCTCGGCACCAAGCCAGTTCCTCAACCACTATATGCATCTACAACTTGGGATACCACTTTTATCTACAAGTCTCCGCACAATCTCTTCCGTTCAACAGTTTCCAACACCATGAGCATTTTGCTGGAAAGTACAAAATCAACTTCCATTTTTGCCAAAAAAAATACAAGATCAACTGATTAATCTTTTTGGTTGATTGACAGGAAATCTAAGGTCTTTACTAGATGACATTATTGAAAAGTCCAAAAAATTCTTGCTGTGAAATTGGGGTGAAAGTCATCTAAAACAGTTCTAAATAAGCAATTGAGGTCACATACTTGAAATTTTTTTTTTTGGTAAGGTATACTTGAAATTTTGATAGTTCTCTTTTCAATTTTTCTGCGCTTACCAGATTGGATCATCATTGAATAGGCTGATAAGAGAATTCTCTATCAAACTTTGTTATAAATACTTTGGGGTTAGTCTCCAAGAAAGCTGTTGCCCTTGTATAGTCGAGAGAACTGGACCAAGACTGAGTGGGACAACAACATATCAAAAAATGAAAAAGGACATTAATTACCACTGAGCTACTAAATATAACCAAATTGTCACACTGCATCGTCAATCACTAACGACACGGAACTTTAAAAACAGGGTCGCACCAATAGCCCTTTCAGAAACATTGAGCATTCACGAATTCGTCACCATCACTTAGGTGGAGTTGATTTGGATCCCATGAGGATCAAAAGGCTACTTTTACCAGCACCAATCTACTGAATGAACACAACCCGAAACAAGAAAACAATTCCAAGACGCATGTTCTGAGTCACTCATACCTTTGCGTGTATTTGCAATGTCGTCCGTTTTGTGCCTTCTTTTCTGTCTCCTGCTTGGCATTATATCAAACACTTGGTGGACATACTTATGAGGAAAAGCAGGAGCACTGCCCCTCGAAACCCCTGCGAGAATTTCAAAGGGTGAAATGTTCCAAGTCTGTCTCTATTCAAATTATATCCTGCGGTGATCTTTGAAAATTAGCTTGATGGCAACGTCTAGACTTTTTGACCATTTCAAGCACCAAGGAAATTGGATCATCATAATCAGCAAATTCAAGCTAATCTCCTCCTACTTCCACGGCTGCCTGGGACGTACACGTTACTTAAAGCTGAAATTAAATTGTTTTCCAGCTACGCGCGTAATCACTTTTAGAAAAACCCATGAAAAATCCTAAAATATGTTCTCTTGAACAGATCTACCCCGAAGTTTTCAACCCATCTTATCTACTATCTTCATTCTTTTCAATTAAGTAATTCAGGAACATTTCTATTGGTTGCATTAAAACTGTTCCAAATAGAAGATACCAATCTAAATTTTGTGAAAGAAGAAATAGTTTGATCTCACTTGGTACGTTCATTGAAACAAAGATTTGTTCATAGGAACTTTTAAAAGCTTTATCTATTATGAGAACAAACTACGCCCTGATACCAAAAACTAACATGATATATCTATGTAATCATACCAAATATCCTTACAAATGCATTCGAGACATAATGTAAAACATATTCATATTGTAAATGTGATATCTCTTGATTGATACAAGCCGGTTTCGTCCTTTGCTGTACCGGTAGACACTCTTTCAAGAGGTCACCTATCTTGGTGGTGCTCTCATATGAGCTCAATTGATATTGGAATGTCTTGTATGTTAATTCCAATTTATCATAATTAATCTAGGAATGTTCTCCCTCTTATTCAGTGCAAAATTTATTTCATTCCTTCGTCTTTTGCCATTTTAGAAGCCTACCAGGAGCTGCTCTTTGTCTTGGCCCTCTATCTCCACCAATCACTCTCGACCCTCGTCCGACCATGTTGCACGGGTCACAGGATTATTAGAAAGGGTGCACACTAAATAAGGGAAAACTACCCAAGTTATACAACTATTGCACTTTGTCTAGGCCCTCTCTCTCCACCAATCATTCTCGACCCTTGTCTAACTAGGTCGTACAGGTCACAGGATTATTGGAAAGGGCACACACTAAATAAGGGAAAACTATCCAATAAGTTATAAACCTATTGCACTTGTGTTGATTTAATACTAAACCTTTCAATATAGTCAATTTAGTCATAAACTTTTCAATTGTGCCAATTTAGTTATTCTGGAAAATTTTGCTCGGAAATAGCTAAAGTGAACAATTTTTTAAAAGTTTCCGAATTTATTATTATTATTATTATTTCTTTTTTCTTTTTGTTTTTTCTTCATTTCTTTTCCTTTCTTTTTTTTTTTCTAACCTTGGGCTAGTGAGGCTCACTATCCTATCGGTGAGGGCCGCGATGCCCTCATCTGGTCTAGGTGAGGGTTGCAACCGTCTCTCATTGGTCGGCGAGGTTGTCGCATCCCTTGCTTGGGTCTGGGTGAGGGCCGACGCCCTTGCTTGTGGTTGGCGATATGACTGATTATTTTTAGACAGTATTTCAAATCATTTATTTTTTTCAAAATAAAGGGAGCCTCGATAGCTATTATGACATTTTCTAGGAATAAAGAGGAAAGATTATTTTTGGAGATAGAAAAACTTTGCTGGAAGGTCTTTGGAGTAATATGATATCTGAGGATTCTAGGACATGCCTTCTCTTTTTTAGTTGATTCAAAGAAAGAACGGGCTAAATATAAATACTCTATATGCTTAACTTTTCGACCTGCTGTCTCAATCCACTTAGACACTATTCCTAAATTATCCAAAGAGCATTTTTCAATTAGGGTTGTACTGTCTCTGACTCGGACATATGAACTCTAGATTCTTATGACAAATCCTGGCTGAGAGGATGCACCTAAGTCAATTTTGGTCTCCTTTGAAGAGTACTTCTACTATCCTAATACATATTCTCCCCGTAAAAATTCTCTAGTTGAGAAATTTGGTAATGAATTTGATTCTCCTTTAATATATTCCATGCCAAAATCGAATGTTGATAGAATTGCTTGCCACTAGCAAATATCGGGGAAATTATCCAATCGGTCATAAACTTATTGTACTAATGCCAATTTAATTAGTTTAAAACTTTCTGATTTTGGCAATTTAATTTTAAACCTTTGCGCAAAACTTCAATTTAGTCTTTTAAACCAAATTTGCTAGCATTCGTTGATGTAATAGTGTGCCATGTAGGACAATTGGCAATGACTAAACTAAGATGTCAGCGATTTTTGGCGAAAATTGGCTCGAAAGGTCTACAGCATAATGGTTTAGGGTTAAATTAGCAAAGCTAAAAAATTATTGATTGAATTTGCATATGGACAATAGGTTTGTGACTGATTTGGTAATTTTACCAGCAATTATTTGTTTACACGTTAAGTTTTTTCTATATCTTTAAGCAAAACATCTTTTGTAATTATTCCAGGTTCTTACTTTTTTTGGCATTTATGATGACCTCCAACTAACATAATCTACAATCTTACTTAAAGAAAATACTTTCTCCAATTTCTATCTTACTTTCACTTTTTGATTCCTCGTCTATTCTCAGTACATTAATTTTTTTTTTCCTTTACCTTCATGTCCGGTGAGTTTCCCTAATCTGTTGACCGATTCTTGCATCAAATCAGTCATCTGATTTGGTTCCTAATTTGAAGTCTGGTTTTTTTGTTGGTACCTAATATCATCTGGTGTCTATAGTTTCTTCTCTTATGGTTTCTTCCCCCAATTTAATTTCCATTCTATCAAGTTGTTTACCTAATGAGTGTAAGAACATATACTATCATTGTTGTGTTCTATGCTGATCAACTTCTTCTAAAGTAGCAGGTTTATTCCTTTCTTCTTTCTTGCAGCTCACCTCATATGGTGATGCTTTAGTGTTCTCTTGTAGTTTCAATCCAACAGCAGGAGGATGGATTGATCTCCGAAGTTTTGCACTTATCGTAGTGTAAGTTGAATAATGATCTTCTATGTTATATATGCTTCCTTGTTTAACTATAGGTAGAACCGATTAAAGAAATTATATTGAATAATAGTTGTAAGTTATCTCATTATATTAGATATTAATGTCCCCTGTCAGATTAACAAAATATAAAAAAATGAATATACGAATGTAAGTCAACTTAAAAGAAATAATTGACGGGCAACACCAAAATTCTTGATATGGTCGTAGTCATGCATGAACCCACAGAAACTTCGTTCGGCTCTTTCCTAGTTTGTCAAATCGTCCGTCTTATCTTCTCCTGTTATTGCGTGTGCTCCATGGAAACCATCTTAATTTACGATAGATTAAATGATCTGCAAAACTTAAAGATTGGCAGTATGTTATGTATAGCATTAAATAAGTACCCAATCTTTACATCTACCAAAGAAAAGTAGATGATCTTTAGACTTTATAATGCCCAGAAAAGCGAGTTTATAATGATTTAACCAAAAACTCCACGACTGATATGATGTTGAGCTAGGACTTGACCAACTATTTGTAACAATGACTCGACTGTTTCTGTTTTGCATTTTTAATAAATTACTCCAATAAACATTTTCCAAACATATTTCTAATTGGTGGTTTATAGGTTGTGAGCATCACTCACATGCAAACTTAACTGAATATATATGTGGGCGATATAGATGATTGTAACCCATTAATCAAAAGGTTGGTTGGAAGAAAACATGGCTTATTCCTTGTAGAATAAATTAGGACGATATTTGTGGTGAGACATTGATAGTTCTACTTCCTCGCCTCTTTAGTTTTGATCTCTAGAGCCTCTCCCCTGAATTCTCGGGAAGCCAGTGAGAAATATTTTTATCGAACACATTTTCGGGTAAAGTTGACGAGTCCTGCTGAATGCCAGTACAAGAATGATATGTTTCTGTCAGCGTCTACACTAACTGTACTCTGTACCCTGACAAAACTAACAAAAGAAATTGCGGGTTCTACATTTTACACAAACAATATGCTTGATGCAGCACCCATTTCCTTTTAACTCTTCTATTATTCACACTTAACATCATAATCATATGGCGGTGTCATTATCTTTGGGATTTGGAGGTACTTGTGCTTGCATTTATTATCAGCCGTTTGTTTTAGAAATACCAGTTGATTATGAGTGTTTTAACATCCTATCGGGGTCTTTACTATTGACTTAGTCTCTCTTGCCTTCCATTCTCCTTCGCTAACTTGTACTATTTCTCAGGAGCTTACTAATGTGGGAAGCTTTGATGTTACTCAACCGGCCGGCTTGTGACCAACCCTGCGTATCCTGCTGCTAGCTTACAAATGTTAACAAGTAGCAGAGATACGGCCAGCTTGACCGTTGATGTAGCAAACCGGATGTCCCAAAGAAATATTGGATTTATGCAGCTAGGCGAGGGAATCTGAGGTCTTTGAATTAGGAAGAGCATTTAAACGGAGAGTTTATGCTTATTAGGCAATCATGTTTTATAAGAGCCCTTACATGTCCCAGTGTGTGGTAAATGCCGTAAATTTTGATGGCATCAGCATTAACTGAAGCTAGCTGAAAAACTGAGCAAGCAAGCGCCCCTGCTCACCGTTTTGGCATAATGGTGCAGTAGATGGGATGGGGAGTTTTGGCACACTTAAGTGGAGCATAATCTAGGTGGAAAATTTTCGCGCTGAGGGGATTATACCCTGAAACTGCTGAAGTAGATACTTTGTTTTTGATCGCTGCAAGATTCCAGCTTTTGTTCTTATGCTCCAAACTGTGTTGCTGGTCAGTTTATGTAATTTGACTTCCATAAAAGTGCAATAGATGAGCCCAGCAAGAAAAACCCAGCCCATGTTTTCTAAAGCCCAAGCTTAACCCATATAAATTAAGGAAAAAGCCATACAAACTCCAAAATATAGCAACTGGGATACATTTACCCTTTAATTTTTATTGTGACATAAAAAATTCTAAATTATGCCTATTATGACATATTTACCTTAAAATTTTTGTTGTGACATAAAGATATTAAATTTGTACGTATGTGACATATTTACTATTCATCAAGGTTCTGTCCGATGATTTTTTAGTCAAAATAATATTTTTTTTATTTCATTTAAGCTTCATAGGCGCCATGTCAACACCATTTGCCTTCTAGCATCTATGTAGACAGATTTGTAATGGTGCTCATTGACGGAATCTTGATGGAGGGTAAATGTGTCACACAGGTACATGTTTAGAATTTTTGGTGTCATAAAGAAAGGTTTATGGTAAATGTGCCATAGTAGGTATAATTTGGAGTTTTTGGTGGCTTTTTCCTCATAAATTAAGAAGATCTTTTGTTTCCACAAACTTCGTGAACGACAAGAATAAGAGGAAATGAAGGGAAAAGAGAGGAGAGAGAAAGCTTGCGTGTACATGCCATGGGGACCTTGTTAAGCGGAAATAGCTTCATTTCGCAGTGCTCATAACTAACCGAACTCGTTGTTCATATTATCGGAGTAATTTTTGAAGTTATGTCATAAATTCGAAGTTATACAAATTTTGAACTGCGAGGTCTAATTATAATCAAATTTGAAGTCATATACAAGTTAGAGATGTTCAAGGTTTTTTTTTTGGTCAAACATATGATAACAAGTTAATGTTTGCTATATTTGAGGCTGCATCCTTCGGGTAGGAGGACAGCCGTGTCATTACCTCTATACATGTAGGAGTCGGGGTGTGACAAAAAGATCTAGGCAATAGACTATTATTCACTTGAGTTTTGATATCGCTTCTCGCTTTATTGATAGGGTTTTGAATTCGTCCTTTTGAGTAGCGTTCGTTGTTTGGTTTGAGCATTCCAAGTAAGTGATCTTATCTCTTTTATGAAATTGTGAACTCATATATAAAAGTGATACAGATTATATACATTATCAGTATGAAAGGCACGGAATGACACTGCCCATAAAGAATGTAGTTGAGACAATGACCTTTTCTGTTGCATAACTTTCAGGCTGGTCTGTATACACAGGCGACGAACATTATCCGGCCATTTATGATGTTTATTATAGCTGTTTCTGCAAAGCCATGGTTGCTGGACTTTGAAGTGATAATATCCAGCAGAAAGTGATGGATACGGCAATGCATAATCCTTCCATCGCTTGTATTAACAGAGACCTCTATCAGGCTTCCGCTCAGGAGCTCATTTAAGTAGTCGTGGCTGCTACTTCAACCGTCATGCCTTCTTTCTCGTTTACAAATCTTTCTGCAATCCATAATTCAATTAATCTCCCACAGTTAATGAGGTAATCCTTGTGAAACACGCTCAACTGTAAGAAACAGGACTTCAAGCTGTATGGCAGGCCATCAAGACTAGGTGAAAGGACTCTCTTCAAGGTTTTGAATTTGTCATTGCAATTGATTTCAGTACGAAGACTGCGACGTACCAGATCCCATTTATCCTGTTTTCTTGTGTCTTTTGAAACCAAAACACCACTGATGGCCACAATATTAAGTGGCAACCCTTGCACAGTAATCAGAATTCCCCGTATCCATGCTTTCGGTTTTAGGGATCAACCAACAGAGGGAGAGTGAGAGCAAAGAGCAATTAAAAGACAACATTTTTACTGAATGGCTTACTGAAACTTACATGCGAGCTCTATTCATAGAGCATCGAGATGCACAACTAAAACACTAATTGCCTTATCTAATATTACTTAACAGCTAACTCCAAACATTAGTAACATATTTTTGATAGCTCCTGAATGGCATTTACGGACAGACGCAATCACAACTACATTGCAATACATTACCAATTACAAGTCACAAACATTTGGCTTACTCAGTCGTTAACTCGTACACTGATCTCTCAATTAATTGGACATCCCAACCACCATCTCTCCAGTAGCCATAATATACTTGTGGAACGTGCGCAACTTTCTGACAGTCATCGTCTTGTCCACCTTGCACAAGCTTCTTGACAAGCTCATCCGGCATATCGAAAATCTCCAGCACTTTCAGCCTTGTCAGGTGTTCAATACCTGATGGAAGCTTCTCTAATAACTTGCAACGCTGAATGATAAACTTCTCAAGATAAGGCATTGCTCCCTTCTCCACTTCTACGCACCTGAGCTTGTCGAAATGATCAAGACCCAGAGTCCTTAGCTTCTTAAAGGCTTTTGCTTTAAAGCACAATGAGCTTCCTTCGTAAACCTGAAGCAACTCGAGATGCACAAGATTGGGCATATTTTGGAGAGACATGAGAGGGTCATCCTTTAGGGGACTACCACTCAGGTGCAATTTCATCAGGCTACTGAGAGAGGGTATCCAGTGTGGTAATGCCCCCAACCGTCCTCTCAAGTAGATTCTCTGAATGAATGGAGGTGGACTGGAGAGGTGTTGCAGATCAATAATCTCGTCATCATCAACAGAAGCTACAGATTTTGCTCGAAGCCTGGTTAGTTTGGCGATTGACAAGCACAAATCCCTTCCACCTTCTTTTCTAAGTTTCAAAATGGCCAACCTATCCAGTTGTGTCAACATCCCAAGCTCTCTAATCACACTGTTGCTACTCTCGTCATCTGCCCCTATGTAGCAGAGCTTTTGAAGGGATTGCAAAGCCCCTATTTCCCTAAAAACCCGAAAGCCAAATTTGAAGGATGAATAGGATATATTCTTGTAACGATAAACGAGGAGATGACGAAGTCATCGAAGTTTCAAGATCTCAACTGGCAGCTTGGTGACATTAGTGTGTTTAAGGTCTAGAGTCTCTAAGTTTTGAAGCTTCCCAATAGAACTTGGAACTGTACTCACCTTAGTGAACCTGAAACTTAGATATCTTAGATAATACCAATCAGCAACTTGAGCAGGGAACCTCATTAATGGAGCCGCTTGCATATCCAAAACATTGAGTAGCTTCATATCACTAGCTAGAACTGTATTCATAAATGATCTCTGTATCCCACACATGTACAAAGAGCGAAGTTGAGACCAGGACAAGTTCTGTTGCAGAGCTTGCAGGGTGTTCTGTATTGACAGGTGACGGACTTTGTCTAGCAATTGACAATTTGCTTCTCTGGCTATTTCTGCAAAGCCTTGATTGGGCGACTTTGAAGTAATAATCTCCCGCAGAATATCATGGATGCGGCAATACTTGACCCTTCCATCACTTTGTTTAGAAGTCACCTCTATCAGGCTTCTGTTCAACAGCTCCACGAAGTAGTCCTTAGCAACTTCTTCGAGTGTCTTTCCTTCTTTCTTTTCCACAAAACCTTCTGCGACCCATAACTGAATCAGTCTCCTATGCTTAATAGGGTGACCCTCGGGAAATAAACTTAAGTGCAAGAAGCAGGATTTCAGGTAGTATGGCAGATCATTAAAGCTAAGGGAAAGAACTCTCTTCAAGTTTTTGAGTTTGTCGTTGCAGTCAATCTCAGTACAAAGACTGCGACAAACCAATTCCCAATCATAGATCCTCCGTTTGTCCTTTGCGGCCAGAGCACCACTAATGGCCACGATTGCAAGCGGAAGTCCTTCACACTTTCTCAAAATGTACTTACATATTTCCTCCAGGTGGGAAGGGCACGAGTTCCCCTGAATTGTCTTCCGACAGAAAAGCTCCCACGACTGCTCAGGATCGAGTGGCTCCATCTTTTTTTGCATGCCGATTGAACTCCTTGCGGGAGGTAGATGCCAGATCGGCATTCCGGGTAGTGATAATCACCCAGCTTCCGTGACCATTGGTAGTGAAAGACATAATGGGTGGACCGCCCGAGATGGGCCAAACCCGGCCCGTGAGCCACAAGGGCCCACAAGGTAGTTATTTCCCTATTTATAATAGAAGGCACTCTTTGCAAAGTGACGTGATATTCATACGCAAACACACTCCTTCAAGAACGACATCTTCTCTATTTCTCTTCGGAACGCACACTAGTATGAAAGACGATTGAAGAACTTTCAAGCGCAAAGTGGCACTTAATCTGTGACAATACCGGGTATGTTCATTGTGTGATATGCCTGTATGATCGGTGATACAAGTTTGATGGTTCTCGGGCACGTTTTCCGCACTAATCGAATTCGTTCCGAATACGTTTCGGACGAGACGATCGGGATTGAGTTTTCCCAACATTGGTATCAGAGCCCCATTTACTTGTTTCTCGATCATGCTTATGTATCGTCTGAAGTGTATACTGCTTGTTTTTCGTTTTGGCCTCGTTTTTGTTCGTTTTCGTCGCGTTGCCGAACTGTTCATGCATGTTTCGATATTTGTTTTTCGTCAAAACTTCAATTTTATTGCATAAACAGAAAGGGCTCGTTGAGACGAGCAAAATGGTGGGCCGCACGTTGCCAGAGGACGCCGCACGCACCCTCACGTGCCGGCAAAGGCCGTGTGAGCGACGGCGCGTGAATCCCATGCGCGGCCGTGCGAAACGGCGCATCGATTGCTGCCCCAACCGCCGATGATGACGTCATCGTGACGTCATCGGAGTCGACCCGATCCAACGACCCGACCCGGTTGACAGTTGACCCGACCCAGTTGACCGTTGACTCGACCCGGTTGACCGTTGACCCAACCCGTTGACCATTGACCCGACCTGTTGACCGGTCAACGGTCGGACTGGTCAACCCTGTCGGACCGGACCGGTTCAAACTGGCAGAATGACCCCTGTGTGTTCTCTCGGCCCGTTCGAGCTCATTTGAGCTCCGATTTGGGCGTTCTTGGTATCGATGTGCTCGTACCGGAATGTTCTACGTCATGGTATATTCATATTACATTTTTGCTGCACTTATAAATGTGAAAATGCACGATAAACCCTATATACACGTACTTAGGGGTATATTCTTTGGCATTTTCTCGAGTATTTTTTTGAAATACAAGTGTCAGATCATATGTATATGAATAAGCATTCCTTATCTTAATGTATCATGGATTATAAGTAATCCTTTGTTCTGCATTCGTTGCAGGAACAATGGTACATTTGAGACGCACTCTGATAATCCTAAGAATGGCAGCTCAAAAGGAGAAGCTTGAGAACCTAAGAATCAAGCTAGCTCTTTATCGATAGGACGCTAAAGATGATATGATGACACACATCATTAAGGTCAACAAAATAATACAGGATATCATTTGGAAAGGTTTTGTAATGCCGGAATATGTAATCGTCGGAGCCCTAAAATGCATTATTCATGAGGAGTTGGAAAGAATGCTTGATAAGGTTAGAGAAACCTTAAATGGTTCAAGCTATAAGATGCTTGCGGAGAATTTTGTGCAAGAATACATAAGGGTCGGGGCAAGAAGAACATCAACCTTTGCATTGAATGGGTCTCGGCGTAAACCATGTCCCGGATCTAGGGGTTTTCCGGGAGTCTCTGTTTATGTTTAGAAGAAAATAAAACTTTCTAAAGAATTTTATGAGTCCTTTTCCTGTCTATGTGTTGGATTGGTACACTTGATGTTGTCCTTTTGGGATTTGGAATCAATTCTGTACATGTTAACATTTGTGAATGTTTTATGATATATATATATATAGCTATGAATTTTTGGTGATTTCTCATTTTATATTACCATATTATGTGTTATGTTTTATGTGGGAAGTTCTTCAAAGTTTGTATAACTTTTGAAGAACCAATTTCATTACATAAATGATTAGGTTAATGGTAATTTCAAATTAGGTTTTTTAGATGATGATTGGGAACATAGTGAACTTTCGACTCTAAGACCTTTTGTGAAACTATTTATTAACATGATTAGTTTATGTAATCATGATGCTGATGAAGCATTTAGATAGGCTTTAATAACTCGTGCGTATGTGTTTGAAATGTTCAGATACGATGGCTTCAGCAACTAAAAACATAGTGGCTGAACTAAATAAGGGAGAAAAATTGAATGACGACAATTATGAGATTTGGAGTCTTAAGATTCAATATGTGCTGGAAGAGCAAGAGGCACTCGAAGCTCTTAACCAGATTATGGAAGAACCTGAGAATGGGACAACTACCCAACACAAGAGGGATAAAGATGCCTTTACTATTTGGAAAAGAAAGAACTCCCTTGCTCGCATTACGTTGCTAAGCAGCATGGACAATGACATCATGCGAGAGTTCGGACGTTTCCAAAACGCTAAAGAGATGTGGGCTGCACTGGCATCAAGATTTGGTCAAACTTCTATGACCAAACTGAGACAACTCACTATCCGTTTCGACTCATACAAGATGTCTCATGGAAAGACCATGAAACAACATTTGAGGCAGATGTCGAATATGATTAGTGAGCTAAAGGATGTTGGGCACATACTCACCGATAAACAGCGGGTATAGGCAGTAATCCGCTCCTTGCCTCAAAGCTGGGAGCATATGAAGATCCATTTGACCATAATGGGGGTATCAAGACCTTCGAGGATGCTATGCGGCATCTTGAGCTGGAAGAGGATCGCCTCATGGCGGCTAAGCCAGAAACTGATGTATACTTTGCTGGTTCTAGCTCATATGGAGTTTCGGGCTCCTAGAGGAAGCATCCTACTGGGTCAAAGAAGTGGAAAGGCGAAGGGCCAAGTTCTTCAGGGAAGAAGCCGAGGCTCAACCAACGGGAGAAAGGAAAGCGTCCTTTCAAAAAGAACATTTCAAGAGTGAAATGTTTTAACTGTGGCAAGACAGGTCACTTTACTTGCGACTGTGGCGAGCCAAAGAAGGTAGAAACCCTTAGCATTCATGAAAATGCTACTTATGTGTCTAGTCCAGTGTTTCTAACCGAATCTAATTCTTTGTGGACTATAGACTCGGGAGCCACAGACCATGTAGCGAAGGACAAAGAAGCTTTCGTGGAGTTCCGACGAGTTCCACAAGGAACGAAGTGGATATACGTGGGGAACAATTCAAGAGTGGAGGTCAGAGGCATTGGCACCTGTCAACTACTTATGCGCGGTGGACGCACATTGTTTCTACATGATGTGCTATTTGCTCCAGAGATTCGTCGGAACTTAGTTTCGGTGTTGGTTTTAATTAGACTTGATTTTAGTGTAAACTTCCATAACAATGGTGTAGACTTGTCTTTAGGAACAAGTTATTATGGTTCCGGATATTTCTTAGATAGTTTCATTGTATTAGATGTTGACTATTGTGAAGTTAATGTTAGTTATTCCTTATTTATATCATCTTGATTCTTATGAGAATGATGTGAACGTGTGGCATGCTAGACTTAGTCATATTGGCCAACAAAGAATGAATAGATTGGCTAAAGATGGCTTATTGGGCAATATTAAAAAGGTTGATTTGCCCATATGTGAGCATTGCCTAGAAGAAAAACAACACGGAAACCATTTGGAAAAGGAACAAGAGCTGAATTTCCTTTGCAGTTAATCCATACTGACATCTGTGGTCCAATGAATATAAAAGAAATGCACGGGTCTGTTTATTTCATCACATTCATTGATGATTATACTCGGTTTGGACATGTCGATTTGATTTCTCATAAGTTTGAGGCCCTAAATTGCTTTAAAAGATTTATGAGCTTAGTGGAAAATCAATTAGACAAGAAAATAAAAGCATTAAGATCCGATCGAGGTCGAGAATATCTGTTTGATCAGTTCAGAAATTTGTGTAATGAAAAGGGAATAGAAAGACAACTGACTATTTCATATACTCCTCAACAAAATGGTGTTGCGGAAAGAAGAAACAGAACTCTAATGGAAATGGTTAGATCAATGATGGCATATGCTAACTTGCCAGTCACCTTTTGGGGTGATGCTTTGTTGAATGCTGCCTACATACTTAACCGTGTGCTTTCTAAATCAATTGCTTCTACTCCATATGAATTATGGACAGGCAGAAAGCTTGATTTAAGC
The DNA here is from genome assembly GCA_024733475.1 of Syzygium grande. NCBI lineage: Eukaryota > Viridiplantae > Streptophyta > Magnoliopsida > Myrtales > Myrtaceae > Syzygium > Syzygium grande. The sequence goes on from JAMXDD010000001.1 coordinate 33,360,326, forward strand.
TTTCTAAAACCTTAGGATTGTGCTGCCTATACTCGTGAGTCTTCTCACAAGTATGGAAAATTAGGCCCAAGAGGCAAAAAGAGTATTTTTATAAGATACTCAGAGCACTCAAAAGGATATGTATTCATAGGTGAGCAAGAAAGCGGAAGTATAACTGAATATGAATCACGGGATGTCACATTCTTAGAGAATGAATTTCCTAAAAAGGGCAAGGTAGGTGGTGATTACTCACTCTACGAATCTGTGGATCGTGATAGTGAAGTTAGTGGGAGCATTGTAACAAATGGAGAGTTGAATGCAATCCAGTCTCAATTGCAACCACTTAAAGAGACGACACCACCATTATCTCATTCGAGTGGGAGCGCAATGGAACATGGTGAATCATCAAGAGTACAGCGTTCCATACGACAGTCGAGTCGTAATAGGATTCCCCGTCGACGTTTTGACACTGAAGGAGAAGCCTTCATGATCGCCCCACAAGATGAAGATGAGCGAAGAATGTGAATGATGCTCTAAAGTGCCCTGATAAGGAAGAATGGGTACATGCAATGGAAGAGGAAATGGAGTTATTAAGATCAAACCAAGTTTGGGAATTGGTTGACCTCCAAAAGGACGCAAAGCCATTGGGAACTAGTGGGTTCTCAAAATAAAGCGTAAGCTGATGGCTCAATAGAGAGGTATAAGGCTCGCCTTGTGGCGAAAGGATATAATCAACAGGAAGGAGTTGACTTTGAAGAAACTTTTTCTCCTGTGGCTAGATTTACCTCTATTCGCCTTATTCTGGCAATAGTAGCTAGTATGGATCTAGAATTATATCAAATGCATGTAAAGACTGCATTCTTCAATGGAAAATTAGAGGAAGAAATTTATATGGAGCAACCTATTGGCTTCATTACAAAAGGCCGGGAGCATAAAGTGTGTCGACTATTGAGGTTGATATATGGTCTTAAGCAGTCTTCGAGACTGTGGTATATACATTTTCACAATGCAATAATGGCATATGATTTTGCAATGATTAGTGAAGAGAATTGTGTATATATCAAAAGATCCAAAGATCAATTTGTGATTTTATCATTATATGTTGATGATATACTAATTGCCGGAAGTAGTATGGAGTTGGTTAATACAGTCAAGAATTGGTTATCTTCTAATTTTGAGATGAAAGATATGGGTGAAGCTGCATACATTCTTGGAGTTAAGATTTCAAGAGATTGCTCAAAGAAATCTATCTCTCTCACAAGAGACGTATGTGAATAAAATCCTTGAGCGATTTCGTATGCAAGACTGTAAACCAATAGATACTCCTATTGCAAAGGGGGAAGCATTAAGCGACAGAATGTGTCCTAAGACTTCACAAGAAAAGGAGCAGATGGAACAAGTTCCATATGCTAGTGTTGTCGGAAGCTTGATGCACGCTATGATGTGTACAAGACCTGACATTTGTTATGCAGTTGGAATGGTAAGTAGATACCAATCCAATCCAAGTCAAGCACATTGGATCGCCGTCAAAAGGGTCCTGAGATATCTAAAGGGAAGTGCCGACTATGTGCTGACTTATCAAGGAAGTGATCTACACCTTGAAGGCTATATTGATGCTGACTGGGGAGGAGATTTAAAAGAAAGGAAATTTACTTCTGGATACGTATTCTTACTGAATAATGGCGTCATATCTTGGAGCAGTAAGAAACAACAGTGCGTAGCCTTATCTACAATGGAAGCTGAGTTCGTGGTTCTGTCAGCAGCGGCACAAGAAGCTGTTTGGCTTAGAAGATTTTTGGATCACTTAGGTGTAATTGAGAATGCTGCAAATCCAGTATTGGTCTATTGTGATAGCCAAGCAGCAATAACGTACACTAAGGATCCCAAATACCATGGAAAGACCAAACATATAGATATCAAATATAACTATGTCAAGGACATGGTTGCACGAAAGGAAGTGAACATGAAGTACATATCTATACAAAGGATGATAGCAGATCCTATGACGAAGCCGATTCCTAAAGAAATTTTTCATGGTCATGTGAGATCTCTAGGACTGTGTAGAATATGATGTACTGAATATTGTAATTTTCCCAGAATGTTCATTATTAATGAAGTTTGTTATTATCAATGCCTATAAGTTTGTATGACGTTTGTGAATGTCGATGCTGAGTGCATTATATTGAAAAGGTATGTCGGACAGATGAGAGATTTGCCTACTCACACGGGTAATCACCTCTATTCACTATGTGCTAAATAAAGATGAGACAGTTTTAAGCTTATTATCTCGGTGATAATTGAGAGCTCAAACTTATAACATGGACGTCGCCTTAACATAATGTTAAGATGAGGACATATAGATTATTATGTCCGAAAGTGAAATGGCCCACATATTTCACTTTACCTGCCTTTAATGTCAGATGTAAGTTCTGATAAATGCTTATGAATAGTGTAACAACCCGAATTTCGACTAATTTTTGGGATTTATTGAGCGCGTGATTTGTCAGTGTGCTTGTAGTAAAAATCTCGCCCGGGAACTGATCACTCTCGGTTATTATTTTAAATTAGAGATTTCGCTAGAATCGCTTTTCGATCAAATTTTGTCGTTATTTAGACCCCGAACTTGGCGATCGATTTTTGGGAGTTTCAGAATGAAATAAATTGGATGGTGTCAATATTATTGTGGCCAACGTCGAGATTATTAGGGATAGTGAAAAAGTGAAATTTTAGACCGGGTGCAAATTTGGATTGGTAGACCGCCCTCGTAGTGTGACCGGAATTATTTTATTTCCGTCAATTGCCTTAGAATATTATTCGGGACTTTTCGGGAATTATTAGGCCTTTTTCCGGATTTAAATCGGCACCGATAAGCCGATTTTTATTTTGGACCGTGTCCATCGGTTCGCGCTTAGAGATTAAAATTTGAATTTTAATCTCTCTCTCTCTCTCCTCTGCCGGGTACCCTCCCCGCGTGTCCCCCTCTCTCTCCTCCCCTCTCTCTTTCTTTCTTTCTCTCTCCCTCTCTCTTTTTCCTCTCTCTCTCTCTCTCCTCTCTCCCCTGCCTTCCCCCCTGGCGTCTCCCTTCCCCATGCAACTTTCCCCTCTCCCCTCCGTCTCCCTCTGCTTTGCCCATCTTCTTCGACCTCTCTCTTCCGGGGTATTAAGCTAATTTAGGGCTTATTAGTGTGGGAAAGTGCATGGGCTGATTATAGGACCAAATTGGGACTTAATAATGTTGTTTAAGTGTGTTATAGAGACAAATTTATGGCTGTTGGGTACTGTTCTTGCCCAAAACCGAATTTGGGAAAAATTGGCTTAAGTTGGGAGAAATTGGATTCCTATTGTAATTGTTCCCGTTGGGTGATCCAGGGGCTGAGTGTGACTTGATTGGATTAAACTGTGTGATACCATGTTTGGGGGACTAACGACTGAGGTTGAACCGCGAGTGGTGGACCCTAAGGGTATGGAATTATGTCGCGAAATACTTGAAATAATTGCTTGAAATTGGGCGTGCCGATAATATCTGGAATTGGGCGAGTAGCGAACAATCTCACTTGGCACATGTTGACATTAGTGACTACCTTGGGTCCCTTGATTTGTGATTTGCATATCATGTTGTAGTACGACTGAGATTGGGTGCATTGATGACATGTGTGGCACCTATCGCACTGTTGGCCTTCGGTTTGGGCCGGGTCTACGGGTCGTAATATCACGCTGTTGGCCTTCGGGCCGGGCCTACGGGTCGTATTATCGCACTGTTGGCCTTCGGGCCGGGCCTACGGGTCGTAATATCGCACTGTTGGCCTTCGGGCCGGGCCTACGGGTCGTATTATCGCACTGTTGGCCTTCGGGCCGGGCCTACGGGTCGTAATATCACACTGTTGGCCTTCGGGCCGGGCCTACGGGTCGTGTTATCGCACTGTTGGCCTTCGGGCCGGGCCTACGAGTCGTTTTAATTAATTGTGGACCTTTAGGTCGTTATAATTGTGTGTGCATCACATTATTGATAAATGCCTAACCTGCAGGAATAGAGATGACATATTGGGCCTTGGGCCCGGGTGAATTGACATTTATTGTTGCACTGGTTCTTTTAATTACGCATTTTATTTACCCTCTGGAGGTACACTTAGTCTAGTTTGGGATTAGAGATTTGTTACTTGCTGAGTTTTCTCACGGTTGTGGTAAAACCGAAAATTTTCAGATCCCCGACCATGAGGACGGCAGGCGTACCGATGCAATTTTTGGGAAGAGCCCCCGGCTAGTAGTAGAGCCTGAACCTGAGCCACTTACCCCTTTTTGTTAGTAGTGGCCTTGACCTGCTTTTGGATTTTTAGAAGTTTGGGGCTGTATAAGAATATTGTATAAGATTTTCCAGCACGGGTACAAGTGTTCATTTCAGTGGTTACCCTTGGTTATGTGTTCTTATAAGCACGGGTGGTTTTGGTTATTTCCGCTTGCGATGAGTTTTCTCTGATTGGGTTGTATGGGTCGGTGACGCATTCCTGGGAGCGTCGCACTTCGTATCGACCCTAGGCGGATGATCGTCCTCCCGTTGGGTGCGGGGCGTGACAAATAGAGTAGATTTGTGAACTCAAGTTGGACATTGAGTATGTCTAAACTATCATCTGTACGGTATTGAAAGTAAAGACATTTGCTTTATGGGAAAAGGAGAGAATACCGTAAGACGTATTTCATATTACGTATGCATAGGACGACCGATAAGAGTTGACAAAAAATTATGATCTCAATTTTTAAGTCGTGTGAGACTCTTGAGGAAAATAGTTTTTCTCATTTAAAGTGCCCTCACGACTCTTACTTATTTTCAAAATTTCTGTTCAGTATTTGCTATCTTAGGATGTTGCCGATGATCATGATAATTCGGTCTAACAGGGCATTTCTAGAAAAGCGAGTTGGATTGATATGGAGAGGTTTAAGGAAAGAGGAAGATCAATTTAATTTATGATGTCACATTCTATATTTATATTCACAGGTCGACTAATTATGATTTTGAGTAAATCATAGTTGTGAATAAAATATATGAGATACTAAAAGAGATCAAGAGAGATAAAAATGTGATCGATTGATCTAGGGAATTGCATACTAATTCTACTCTGGATAATGCCCAAATTTGAGCTGTTATATATTCCTAACAGATGTATAACAACAAGCTCTCGTAGTATGCTGGTCACACGGATTATTTGCCGATATGAACTTTGCAAGGAAGAGAGTTGTGTTTAGCCCATCGTGGGTGAGTGGGAGATGAAAGACATAATGGGTGGACCGCCCGAGATGGGCCAAACCCGGCCCGTGAGCCACAAGGGCCCACAAGGTAGTTATTTCCCTATTTATAATAGAAGGCACCCTTTGGAAAGTGACGTGATATTCATACGCAAACACACTCCTTCAAGAACGACGTCTTCGGAACGCACACTAGTACGAAAGACGATCGAAGAACTTTCAAGCGCAAAGTGGCACTTAATCTGTGACAATACCGGGTATGTTCATTGTGTGATATGCCTGTACGATCGGTGATATAAATTTGATGGTTCTCGGGCACGTTTTCCGCATTAATCGAATTCGTTTCGAATATGTTTCGGACGAGACGATCGGGATTAAGTTTTCCCAACAGGTAGGAAAGGCATGCTTGACAGCATCCCACTCGTTCATGTGCCATGCGTCATCGAGGACGATTAGGTACCTCCTCCTCTGAAGCAGGTCCTTGATAATCATCTTCAACCAGTAGCTATTCATAGTGTTGACTCCATGATGTACCGGTTTCCTGATCACTCTCATGATCTGATCAAGCATGTCTTTGAGGAGCTCTTCAATCTTTGAGGACCGAGAGAGAGTGATCCAAGCATGCACTGTGAAATGCTTCTTCACGGCGGGGTCTTCATAGACTTGCTTCACCAGAGTGGTTTTTGCCCAACCCTCCCATTCCCACGATGGAGATGACCTCCCGCCTGAGAGCCCCGTCAAGTAACTGCCCAACCAGCTCGTTTTTTGGCTGCTCAATTCTCACTAGGTCAGTTTTATCTAGGAAAAGGGCATTGCCTCGGTGGTCCTGCCACGTGTCGTCCATGACAGTCGAGCTCGGATCTGGTTGAGCCCTGCTGAATTTATGGCACAGCCTTTGGTGCCCATCCCATATGCCCTTTACTCTGGAGTTGATGCGCTCTATCTTGGACATGACATGGTATCGAGCCTTCAAGTTCTTGATACAGCAGGACATCCTGCTGACAAGGCCAGTGAACCCGACTCCATGATCATGTCTCAGGACCAGTGACAACTCATCGAGCGCGTCCTCCATGTCGTAGGCTGTGTTTCTCAACTGCTTCACCCACGCTTTGACTTCGTCATCAGTTTCCTCAAGGGAATCTGCCACCCTGAGGGAGGCCCGGACACGCTCCAATTCTCCTTTCACCGAGAGAGCTTCTTTGAGAGCGCCCTTTAGGAACTGCACCTCGTTATCAAAGAATTGTGCGAGCTTGTTGAGTAGGAAAATCACCGGGCTCTCTGCCATAACTCTAGTCTGGTGAGTGGTGGTGAGGCTTTTGGTTTATGCATTGCCTAGAGGCTTTAGACTAAGGTTGCAAATGTTGAGGCTTTTCATATTGTCTACACTGTTAACTGTATAACTTTATTGAGTCTTATATTTATAGCTGCTTTGTGTCGGATTCATGTCTGCTAAGCACATTGCACAAGTTTTCGTTTAAATTCATGATATGCCTCTGAATTTTGCGTGATCCTGTTGAATATTTTTGCCTTTGACAGCAAGCTATTCAATTAGCTTGTTTCATGTAGAAAAGTCTGCACGTATGTTTAGTACTTTATTCTTTTGTAGTTTCATCTTATCTGAACAAGCTAAGTAAAGTTCTTAATTGTCAGAAGAAATAACTTGTATAACACTGTTTGGATATTATATATCTAATGCAAAATCATGGGAAGTTTCGTGTTTTATTTTGTTGGAGTAGATTCTTATCTAAATCCAGGCACAGCTAGATGTGCTTGTTGTGAGTCCACAACCATGTCATTTTCTCCAGGTAGCTTATTAAAATATATTTCAGCTACCAGTTCTTGCTCTTAAATTTTATTTAAAAATTGCATTGCAAGGTAAAAGAGCTGATTTATGACTGATAACGACGGAGGAAACTTCCAATCAATTCAGAATCTTATGATGGTCAAGAGTTCATTAGAATCAAGACTTCAACCCGAGGCCAGGATAATCCATCTGCGAATCGACATTCGAGTGAAATTCACGGACTTATCACTGAGTATCGCAAAAACCAAATGTATTTTTTGACCAGGTTACATGAAGGAAATTCAAGCAACGTTTCATTGCCAGCAAATAAAATAGACCATTAACTACAGTAAGGCGATGAACGAGCAGCCGAGTGCAGATCTTTTGTGAATTTCACTGTACACTGCTCTGATTACCATTACCAATGAAGCAATAGAGCATATAAAGTGAAGAGTCGCATGTCAGTCACTAAGGACAGATGGCATTAAAATATAGACTGACATCAACAAAACCTTAATAAAATACGAAATTATGGCGCCTTTTCAATATGAATAGAGCGGCTGTCAACATCTATTATGTGGAGTTGATTGGGATTCCATGAGGAGGAAAAGCTGGCTTTGACATGCCACTATTCCAAGTCAGTACATGAACTCCCTCCCAACATGTTTTGAAGAACATGCAACTAATTTAACAACCCCTTATTACATCCAAACTGTTAGGCCGCTGTCTCTAATCAGACTTGTTGTTTACTAGGCAAGTTCACTGCAAGTGCTGAATATATTTGCATAATAATGTTAATAAGGGAGACATTTTACTAAATGGCTATCGGCATCGGCCCGCTATCAATTTCAGATAATTTTTTCTGGGGAAAGTTACTGAACATTTGCAGGCAACTATTTTGTTTCAGAATACGAAAGCTTTCTAAAGCTCGCTTATTGTCAAATAAAAGAATCGGCCGGGGGTTTATGGTATTGAAGCAACTTGACTTCATACATAACTTTATGGTGGGACAAGACTTTGAACTGTCACCTCCTCGGAAGCTCAGGCAAAAGGAAGTTATCGGTATTCACCTAGCAATTTCTGCGCAACTTCTTGTTGGACTTACAGTTGTCATGCAGGCGTGAGAAGATCAAGTGACGTATTGCTGAGATACTGGTAATGTTCATCATGCCTGAGAATGTGGAGATTAGTTCACCTACCACCTATCCCCTTCTCAGGACCTCAAGCTGAATGATCCTCCCCCGGATCCTGGAGAAACCTGAGCAGCATAATCTGTGAATCGAACAACCTCCAAGTTAAACATTGCCGTTATGTCAAAAGGTGCCCTCATGAGTTCATTTCAGTTTTCACACACAGAAACATATATATATTTATATATATATCAAAATTGCTCTCTACCTATTTGGCGTACAATTTGCTTCATTCGTGCCTTGTCACCATCAATCATTTTAGAAATCTGCAAAGAAGTTAACAAGTCTGTCTCTTAATTCTCGGCAATATTTGAAAATGAGCTTGATTGGTGATAGCCGCGTCTAGACTTGACCATTCCAACCGCCAACGGATTTCGATGGTTGTTGTTATTTAATGCAAGCTGCTTTCAACCTAGCTGCATGGTTGCCTGGGACGTGCACGCTTACTCAAAGCAAAAATTATTTGTTTTCGTGATGTCGTGTGTAATTAATTTTAATGAAACCCGTGAAAAATACTAAGCTAAATTCTTTTAACCTTTGGACGCATCTTAAAAACTCCTGAACCGATGCCATTGAAACAAATCTACCCTGATGCCCCTAAACTCCATTAAATTCAGGAATATTTCTTCAAAACTTCCGGTTTGCTCCTCTAACGGAAAACTTCCAGTTTGCTCCTCTAACAGAGTGCTTCCATAGGCTGGAGGTTTGGTATGGAAATGTTCAACTTCTGTTGTCTAGCCATTTGGCCTAATTTCCTTAAAAAAATCCTCAATTTTTGTCTTAAAAAAACCCTAATTTAAGATTGAGTCCCAAATTTGTCCTAAACTTTTTTTTATAAAAAAATCACAAATTTTTACTATAGTTACAAATTTGCTCCGGTCAACCCTCCGTCCAAAATCGTCATTAGTCTTTCCTCATGTCAAAGGACGGTTTCATTTTGAAAATAATTTTTCATGTCACCTTGCTGATGTGGATATATTACCCGAAATGGAAATGCTACATCAAACAACTAATGATGATTTTTGGATAGAGGGTTAACAAGAGCAAATTTGAGACTAGATTGAAAGTTAATAATATATTTTAGACAAAGAAAAGTTTGAAACAAATTTGGGATTAGAGTTAAATGTTTGCAATTTTTTTAGACAAAAAAAATTTGAAGCAGATTTGGGATTAGACCTAAAGTTTGGGTTTTTTTTAGAAAAAAAAGTTCGGGGGAAAATTGAGGCTAAGTATAAAGTTCATGTTTTTTTTCGACAAAATAAAGTTCAGGGCAGATATGAGACTAAATTTAAAGTTGGGGTTTTTTTTAGGAAATTAGACCTTAGGCATTCTATTAGTGTATGACTATTTGCTAATGATCCACATGCGCTTTAACAAATTAAAAGTCCTTGCACTCTTTGTCTTGACTAACTTGAAAGTGACCATTATTGATATCTTTTAGAATGATTGCATGCTACTTAATTTGCTTGGTTAGTGTATTAACATACCTAACTCTGGATTTTTTTTTATTAAATTGTTGTTCAACTTTTCAAAGGAACTGATGGGAAACTTATGTAATTTCCAATCCCCTCTTGTTTAATATCTTGGAACTTGCACGTGACCTGCACGCAGTTTGCATGTGAGACGGCTGTTGAAGTATTGTCCTAAATTGATTGACCTACAGTCAACACATAGGCCGTCATATAGTCAATACATAGTGTTATATATTCCTCAAGGCTATTGCATTCCATTCATGAAGCTGGATGAACATATCACAAAAGTAGAAAGTCGTCGTGACATTTAGAGACTTTGATGTCTGGTTGCCCCTTTGTTCTACGTACTTATTCCTCACCTTTAGTATGTTTGTATAAAACATAACATAAAAAGCTAACCTTTCACACATTTCTCTCTTCATGCACTATCATTCCTTTTCGGAATTTCTTTTTCCGGGGAATCTCTTCGTCACTCATCTTCCACTAGGTGGTTCATCATATTCAACAATTTCCTCATATATGCAATTTCTAATTCTAGGATATGTTTTTCAAGAAGTTGCTATTCCTTTTGAATTAGCATGCGGTAGAGATCCACCTTTTCCCTCCGAAACATGATACATAGTTGTTAAATAAAGAACAACATGAAAAGAAATGTATTCTCTTCAAACATGAAGAAATATGAAACGAATACCTTGTGTTTTTCAGCTAGTTCCCATAGTTGTTCGGCTTATCATAGAAGTAGAAACTAGATTTTGATGTCTCGTTACCCACCTATAGTACGTCAAATCAGGTACATCCGTTTTCTCTTATGGAAACTCTTCATGATCTCTCTCCATTGTACAGAAAACCACTAAACCAGACCCAACTCGTTCAATATGGGCATTTTAACAAATAAAAAGAACTAATAGAATTGAAAACAACAAACTAAAAGATTGACCTCGCCACTGCGTAATTAAAACTCTCGGCGTCCTCAAGTGGAGAGAAAGAGAAAAGAGACAAATGGAGAAGAGAATAGAGAAAGAGGAAGAAGAAATAGGCTAAAGACTCAACTTTAAAGGCAATGCATAATCGGAATTGCGGCATGACAGAGGGCTGCTCTACCATTGCCATTCACTAAATATGAATGGGTAAGGATTTTGTTTAGGTATTTGACTTTCTACTTTTTAGCCCCAATAAAAGAATTTGTCTTTTTGCATATAATAACTTATTTGAAGTGGATATTAGAAGAGAAGAAGAAGAGTGGGATAGGTGTTATACCTAGACCTGTCAAATGGGTGGGTCGGATCATAAATGGTCCGACCCAAATCAACCCATTAACCCGTTTATGACTCATTTATGCGCAATGCAATTTTCTTGACCCATACCTAGCCTGACCCATACTCAACCCATATCCAATTGACCCATATTGCTAAAATACTTTCATATTTAATTACATATAGGAAAATTCGTACCCAAGTTGAAATGAGAGTGCAGAGTGAGTGAGTGCAAGATTGAGTGAGGGCGAGAGAGATGTGTTGAGTTTGAATCAATCGTAAACTTATTTATGACCCATTTATGATCCATTAAACACCAATATAAGACTTCTACCCATTTATGACCCATTTATTAAATATAACTAACCCATTTATGAGCCATTTACTAATATATGGGTTAAGAAATGGGTTTATGATCCATTTTGACAGGTCTAGTTATACCAAATAAAGAAAGTAGAAATTGGTGATCACCGTCTGGTTAATGCCGTCTCCGGTCATCATTAGATATTTTTTGTCATTCGGAATCGTCATGTACTCCTTGTATATATTGGCGGCCATATGTATTATGAAGTACCACTTCATGACCTGCACGTGGCTTGCACGGAACTTGCACGTGGCTTGCATGTGAGACGGACGTTGAAGTATTGTCCTAAATCGGTTGACATACAGTTAAACACATAGGCCATCATATAGTCAATACATAGGGTGTCATATATTTCTCAAGGCTATCGTATTCCATTCATGAAGCTGGATGGACATATTACAGAAGTAGAAAGTCGTCGTGACATTCGTAGATGTTAATGTTTGGTTACCCCTTTCTTCTATGTACTTATTTCTCACATTTAGAATGTTTGTATAAAACATAACATGAAAAGCTAACCTTTCACACATTCCCCTCTTCATGCACCATCATTCCTTCTCGGAATTTTTTCTTATGGGGAATCTCTTCGCCCCTTTTCTTCCACCAAGCGGTTCATCACATTTAACAATTTCCTCATATATGCAATTTCTAATTCTAGGATATGTTTTTCAAGAAGCTGCTTTTCCTTTTGAATTAGCATGCAGTGGAGTTCCACCTTTTCCCTCTGAAATATGATACATAGTTGTTAAATAAAAAATAATATGAAAAGATATGTATTCTCTTCACATGAGAAGAAATATGAAGTGAATACCCAGTGTTTTTCAGCTAGTTTTAGTAGTCGTTCGGCTTATCATAGAAGTAGAAACTAGACCTTGATGTCTTGTTACCCATCTCTAGCTTCGTCCAATCAAGCACATTCCTTTATTCATATGGGAACTCTTCATGATCTCTCTCCATTATATAAAAAACCACTAAATCAGACCCAACTTGTTCAATATGAGTATTTGGTCAACTAAAAACAACTAATAGAATTGAAAAACAACAAACTAAAAGAGAGAAACGGAGAAGAGAATGGAGAAAGAGGAAGAAGAAATAGGTGAAAGACTCAAATTTAAAGACAACACAGAGTCCGAGTCGTCGCATGACAGAGGGGTGCTTTGACAGAGCCATTTACGAAATATGAACGAATAATGATTTTGGCGAAGGTGTTTGACTTTCTACTCTTCGGCCCTAAAAAAAGAATTTGTCCCTTTGCATATAATGACTTGCTTGAAGTGGGCATAAGAAGAGAAGAAGAAGAGTGAGATAGGCGTTATACCAAAAAAAATAAACGAGAAGTCAGAGATCACCGTCTGGTTAATGCCGTCTCCGGGCATCATCATACATTTTTGTCATTCGGAATCATAACGTACTACTTGTATATACCAGCAGCCTTATGTATTAAGAAGTACTTCTTTGCGATTTACACGTAACCTGGACGGAACTTGCACGTGACCTGCACATAACTTGCATGTGAGATGGGTGTTGAAGTATTGTCCTAAATCGCTTGACATACAGTCAACACATAGGCTGTCATATAGTCAACACATAGGCTGCCATATATTCTTCAAGGTTACGACGTTCCATTCATGAAGCTATATAAACATATTATAGAAGTAGAAAGTCGTTGTGACATTCAGAGACTTTGATGTCTGGTTACGCCATTCTTCTATCTACTTATTCCTTAACTATAATATGTTTTTTTTTTGGTAAGTTAAGTATTGTATAAACTTTTCACAGCCATGCTTACCGGGATGTTAACCGAACACAAAAACCCCGCGCACATATAGCGACACCTTTATGTGTTCCAACAGGTGCAAAGGTGTTACGGCTAGACAAGGTATGAAAGTAGTACAAGAAGGCTTAAACATCAGCCAACTAACTATAGAAGTTACATATAAGGACGCAAAAGCAAGTTACACGCATATGGACGATGAAATGCCCCAATTAGTCTAGATCTTCATGCTGCGGCGAGTGTCTTGAACAGGATGCATGGATAACCCTTTGTCCTGAACAACCTTTACAAGGTGATTGCGCATGGCTGGTAAAAACAGGGGTTTGTTCCTAAAAGGATATGATTTCGTTCGGACCAAATAATATGACATAAGGCGCCAAGAGAGAATCGAGCAATCCGATGTTGGAAGTTGTCACCGCTAATGTATTTGCTTGCCCATCATAGATTATCTATCCATGGTTTATTCTGCCATGAGAGATTGCAAGTGTTTGCCCAAAACAATGCAAGGGAACCCGTGCATTGGTACCCAAAAAACAAATGATCTATAGAATCTGGTCTACATTTACAGAATGCATAGAGTCCTTCCGGGATTCTATTGTAGCTGAGTAAGACAACCTGAGTTGGAAGTCTATTTTATATAACATATGTTTGTATATAACATAACATACAAAGCTAATTTTTCTCACATTCTCTTCTTCATGCACCATCATTCCTTCCTAGAAACTCATTTTTCGGGAAAACTCTTGGCCCCTCTTCTTCTACTAGGTGGTTCATCACATTCAATAATTCACTCATATATGTAATTTCCAATTCCAGGATATGTTTTCAAGAAGGTGCTTTTTCTTTTGTATTAGCATGCGGTAGAGTTCCACCTTTTTCCTCTGAAACATGATACATAATTGTTAGAAAAAGAATAATACGAAAAGATATGTATTCTCTTCATATGATAAGAAATATAAAGCGAATTCCTTGTGTTTTTCAGCCAGCTGCAGGAGTCGTTCGGCTTATGATCACGTAAGTAGAAACTAGACTCTTATGTCTCGTTACCGACCTCTAACTCCGTCACATCAAGCACATCCATTTTCTCATATTGGAGCTTTTCATGATCTCTCTTCATTGTATAGAAAACCGCCAAACCTGACTCAACTCGTTCAATATGGGTATTTGGACAACTAAAAACAACTAATAGAATTGAAAACAACAAACTAAAAGATTAACCTTACTGTTGCGCAATTAAAGCTCCCTGCATCCTCTAGTGGAGAGAAAGAGGAAAGAGAGAAACGGAGAAGAGAATGGAGAAAGAGGAAGAAGAAATAGGCGAAAAACTCAAATTTAAAGACAACGCTGAGTTGGAGTAGCCGCATGACAGAGGGGTGCTCTGCCAGAGCCATTTACGAAATATGAACGGATAATGATTTTGGCGAAGGTGTTTGACTTTTTACTCTTCGGCCCTAATAAAAGAATCTCTCTTTGCATATAATAACTTGCTTGAAGTGGACATCAGAAGAGAAGAAGAAGAGTGAGATAGACGTTATATCAAAAAAATAAAGAAGAAGCCGATGGTCACCGTCTAGTTAATGCCGTCTCTGGTCATCATCATACATTTTTGTCATTCGGAATCATCACGTACTACTTGTATATACCGCAGCATTATGTATTAAGAAGTACCTCTTCACGATTTACACATAACCTGCACGGAACTTGCATGTGACCCGCACAGAACTTGCATGTGAGACGGGTGTTGAAGTATTGTCCTAAATCGCTTAACATACAATCAACACATTGGCCGTCATATAGTCAACACGTAGGCTGCCATTTATTCTTCAAGGTTATCGCATTCCAGTCATGAAGTTGCATGAACATATCATAGAAGTAGAAAGTCGTTGTGATCTTCATTAACTTTAATGTCTAGTTACGCCATTTTTTTTATGTATTTATTCCTCATCTTAAATTTCAATTTTCAATTCCAACATATGTTTTGCAATATGCTGCTTTTCCATTTGAATTATCTCTCGATAGAGTTCCTCCTTTTGCTTCTAAAACATGATGTGTGTAAAAAATGAATAATATGAAAAGATATGTATTCTCTTTACATGAAAATAAATATGAAGCAAACAACTTATATTTTTTAGCTAGTTTCAAGACTCTTTTCAGCTTGTTGTAATTTCAGAACAGCCAATTTAAGTGGACGATTGTCCAGGGCATCTGATGTAGAAAAGAAGTTAGCCTCACTAAATAATTGTGCTATACAAAGCATGCATAACTAATCTGACAACACCTAAGTCTTATCACACAGTCAACATTCCATCATTCATGAAGGTCACAAAAGGAGAAACTTGTGACATTCAGAGACTAGGATGTTTTGTTACTCACCTCTATTGTGTTTGTCAAATCAAGCACTTCCTCCGTGATCTCCTTATTTGGTATGATTTTCTTAGATTGGTGATCTCGCTCTCTCTTTTTTGGGCAGAAGGGGGTTGTTCCACTCTTCAACTCTTCATGGTGATCTCTTTCCATTGTTTTGGTACTAGAAAACCAGAATTGCAAAACTAGACCCAACTCGTTTAATATGGGTATCAAAATGAGGAAGTCTTATTGAACGTTTCGTAGGTGATCGTGGTCCACCTGTTGACCACGCTCCGATATCCCGTGATCATCATCTGGTTAATGCTGTCTACGATCATCATCGGTGTTGACACCCGGATTCTTGTTTGACGCAACTATCATACATTTTTTGTAAAAATACATAAAAGAATATAACTAAAAGTTGGGGAACCTCGATTCAATCAAATTAGATGGGCTTAATCTGACTTCATACGCCCATTATAATTTGCATAGCCCATGAGCTCATTCGTCCACTTAGGCTCCGTTTATTTCGCGTAAAAACGAATGAGTTGGAAAATATTTTTCTAAAAATGATCGCTTATATTGTTTATATCGCTTACGAAAATGAATGAACAAAAATTATTTTCATCGCTCACGAAAATAATTGAACACAAATTGTTGTTGATAATAACAACATCTTTCATTAGCTAATTATTTCAATCGATGCAAGCGATCGTTTTTGGAAAAATACTTTTCAAATCGTTCATTTTCCGTAAAACAAACGGAGCCTTAATGTGAATTCGGTTAGCTAATTTGGTCCAGGCATAGAGACCCAGTCACAATAGAAGCCCATTAAGCCCAATCCGGCCCATGATTCCCCTCTATTCATGTTTTCTCACGCGTCTAAGTTCGCAAGAAAAGAGGGGGGGCGGTGACTGAAAAAAGGAAATGGCTAAGCGAATGCAGCGAAGGCGCCCGTGAGACACGAATGGGGTGACTTAATCAAAAAGGAGAGAGAGGAGAGGAAAAGGTACGAGAGGAGAGCGCTCCGACGCCTTCTTGATCGGAAAAAGGTGCTGGCCAAACCTCTTCCCTTTCCTCTTCCATTCATCGTCGTTGGAGGCCGCTGAGGATTTTTAGATCGCTCGCCAAAGTCCGAGTTACCGAAGCGAATTGAATCTCATCATTCTCGCATCCAAATTCACATCAAAATCGCGGTTTGTCCACCAAGAAAGAGAAAAAAAGCCTAGCTGGATGCCCCTCGCCGTCGCTGATTGAATTTTGACTTGAGAATATAACTACAGTTGAGCACATAATGTCATGATTTGCTTATGAGAAACATCACATTGATCCCATTTCATTGCGATCGTATCACGATTCTCCTATTTATCCATGCCTTACTGAGGCTGTCATCGGTCGGGAAGTTTTTGGATCATGACATACGGATGTTAATCTATATTATGTGATGGTGCATTATCCGAGAGCACATCTCCTTAGCTTTCTTTTCCGATGATTGTGAGGTTCATAACGAGATGAATGATATATTGTGAAGCTCTTTGGGTGAGAATTGAATCAATCATGCTGGAAGACATTAGTGTTGTCATGAAGGCATAAGAAGATCTAGTGACTCATTGCTGAGATCCTGGTAACGTTTAGTACTGCTAAGAAAGTGGAGATTAGTTTCACCTTCTATGATTAGACAAGCAACTGAGGTCACGTACTTATAATTTTCATTGTTCTCTTTCTTTAATCCTTCCATGGCTTCTTGCTAATAGAAGCATTATTCAGTGACATCTTGGCTCTAGTCTCTAATTTATAGGGCACTTACCCCTAGGAGATTGCAGATTATTACTACTTTGTTTCTGCAAGAAAAGGTGGAAATTCTGTGTGATCATTCTATGAATTATGTAGTGGATAGAATCACAGTGATGGGATTGTAAGTGAACATGCTGTCGAAAATCTTCCTTGCATATGAAATTATAAATGTGCTTCCATAAGACACGGTCTTTATCGGCCCTTTCAGTCTTGTTAGCTGATTAGTCTAGGCTTTTAAGCAGGCCTTCCTGGTTTTTTGTTACCTTGCTTATACAGCAACAAAAAGAAAGGAGCACGTAGATAGAAGGACTAGGCCGCTCTTCTATTGACTAGGCCTTACTGCTTCTCGCACCATCTTGTCGTAATTCGTAACGGGGACCAATATTGGAAGGTTGAACATACATATTTGGCAAGTTTCTACTTGCCATCATTTATTTTTTCTGTTGGATGAATTAAGTAATTCCCTACCTTATTTACCATATTATGAAAATTCTGGATTTAATTGGATCTTTTAAGTCGACGATAAATAATGTTATTAAAATATTGAAATTTAAGTACCGAATTTTAAGTGATGTAGTGTTGAAAATAACAATAAAGAGTTGTTTGATGATTGTTAGAAATTAGTAATTGAATATTATTAAGCTCATACAAAACATAAGACGATGATAATCACTAGTAGGTTTTAGAAATATATTTGGCAAGATCGAAGATTCTTCTTGTCATCGATAAGTTTTTCTATTTATTGAATTAAGTAACCTCTCCCTTATTTATCGTATTAAGTGAATTTTTGACGTAATTGAATCAAATCAAGTCAATGCTTATAAAGAGAAAAGTATACCACCAGTATCATAAGACGACTCTCACTTGAATGCCATAACAGTTTTCGATCAATTGAGTGCCACATTGATAAAAAAATGTTCACTTGATTGCCAATTGGCAATTTGTGTGGTAAAAAAAAGATGGCATTAATTTAATATAAACAGGCCAATGTGACTATACCCGAAAAAATAGTAATAGTAAAAAAAAAAACACAATTCCAAGACACAGGTTCCGAGTCACGCATACCTTTGTGTACTCGCAATGTCTTCCGTTTTGTACCTTCTTTTCCGTCTTCTGCTTGGCATTTTATCAACCACGTGGTGGACGGACTTGTGAGGAAAAGTAGGACACTCCATTTTCAAACCCCTGCGAACTTCCTTACGTTCCTGAGCCTCATCTGGAACAACCGGCTTTGAAATCCTTACTAATCACCAGCTATCCAATGGAGCGAACTTCCTTACGTACCTTAGCCTCATCTGGAACAACTGGCTTTGAAATCCTTACGAATCGCCAGCTTTCCAATGGAGCGAACTTCCTTACATTGATCTTGCAAGCATTGACGTCAGAGAAGGATGTGGAAGCAGGAGTCCCTACCGAGCCATATGAAATCTTGATGTCTGTTTGGCTCTACTTCTTCCTTTGCACGTAGCTTGATTTATTGGTCTATTGTAGCAATTCCCTGTAGTATATATGAAGATGATATTTGTTGTGAGACATTGCTACTTCAATTTCCTCGCCTCTTTAGTTTTGATCTTTAGGGCCTCTCTCCTGATCTCTCTAAAAGCCAGCAAGAAATATTATTGCACAAACTTTCAGGGAAAGACGATAAGTCCTGCTGCGTGCCAGTACAAACTACACGTATTCTGGTCTCCTAGAGTAGCTAGTTGATATGATCTCGTCGACAGCATTTTCAACATAAAACTACTCAGCGAAAAGGACGGGAGCCATAGCGAGAAGCTTTTGCGTTGTTCTTTCACACCGATCTAGGATACTGCCAGACTGAATGTCTTTATATTGTTGAGACCGGTCCGGTTGTGGATTACGTCCGCCAGCATGCATGCTGTTGAAGACGTTGCGAAATATATGGAAATGAACGCAATTTTTTGATGGAAGATCTTTTCTTCTCCATCAAGATTCCGCTCTTATGTGAATGGATATTTGTATGGCCAAGGAAGTTGATTGTGGTCTCTTTTGTTTCGCTCCTTGCCGATTCTTTATGGATTCTCCTCCTAATCGGTGCTAGTAATTTTCAGTTGGCACTGCCTGCCTCCAGTTCCTTTTGAGTGCAAAATCCTGGAAGATTTGATTCAGGATTGAAGTTCAACTTTTACTTAAAATAACTGTTCGTTTGAGAGAGAGAGAGAGAGAGAGAGAGAGAGAGAGAGAGAGTTTTGTAACACTATGGAAAAAGAATGTAAGTTCGAGGGAAATCAAGACCCTCACCAGAAGTCTCACGCTAAAATTCCTGGCATGGGAACGGTAGACAACTAATACAACCGTGAGAGACTTGTCATGGTCAACGCAGCAAAAACCATTTAAATTCTCTATCCGACGGGAAATTCGGTGGAGAACTCCAGGAGGGTTGGCATTTGTTTGAAACCAACATTTTTGAAGACGGGCTGAATAAGGAAAACATGGGAAAGAATGTCTTCACCGACTTGTAGAAGAGCAAAAAGAGTTAAACCAGTGTTTCTTTTTCTTAGCTCACCGAGGACGCCATTCATGAGAAGAGCAATGTTGAGACTGCTCGATGGACGAATGCGACTCTAGTTGCTACCCCCAAAGTGTCTCATCGGATGGAAGAGGTCTTCTTGAGTGATTCATAAGTAAGACTACAATGACCTGACACGTTCCATTTGGGCCAAGCATGCAAAAGTAATCATACGAGGTGGTGACAAACATGTAATTGGTTTCTCATAATACCAGAATTTCATCTTAGATCTGCATATACTCCAACAAGCTCAAAGCTGAATACACACTATCCTGCTTGACCATTCTCTTATCTGAGGAAAAGGGCCGTCGCACATAAATGCTTACCAGATGCTAAATGCCATTTACAGACCCATAGTAACCTTAGACTATGCGTGTAAACTTTTATCACAAAGTAACAACTATTTTCTAGGATTACAGTCATTTAATCACTCATATCTAGTGAGAGGTATTATACTGCATTCTAGGCTCAGTCGCTCATTTTGAGCATGGAGGAAATTCAATGCTCCTCATACAAATGCCTTGGTGAGCACGACATCCCATCTCCTCTCTCTCCGGTAACCATAATATACTTCTGGGACATGTGCCACTTTCTGGTAATCATCATCTTGTCCATCTCGCCTAAGTTTCTTCACTAACTCATCAGGCATGTCAACAAACTTCAGCACTTTCAGCTTTTCCAGGTGCTCAATACCGGATGGAAGTTTCTCCAATAGCTTACAACTCTCAATAAACAACTCCTCAAGACAAGGCATTGATCCCTTCTCCACTTCCACGCATTTGAGTTTGTCAGAAGCACCAAGGCCCAGAAACCGTAGCTTCATAAAGTCGTTGGCTTTGAAACGCAGCTTGGTTCCTTCATAAACCTGAACCAACTCGAGATGTACAAGATTAGGCAAATTCCCAATAGACGACAGTGGATTATCCTTCAGCTGACTGTATCGTAGTTGCAATACCAGTAGGCTATCAAGAGAGGATATCCAGCGTGGTAATGCCTCCAGACGTCCATTCAAGTAGATTCTCTGCAGAAATGGAGGTGGAGAAGAGAGCTGTTGTAGATCAATAATCTCATCTTCATCCGCTGAAACTAAAGATAATGCTTGCAGCTTGGTTAACTTTCCAATTGACGAGCACAGTTCCGTTGCATCCTCTTTTCTCAACTTCACAATGCCTAACCTAATCAATTGTGTCAACTTTCCAAGCTCTCTCATTAAGCTGCTGTTTCTCTCGTTACCTGCTTCTATGCGGCAGAGCTTTTGCAGGGACTGTAAAGCTCCTATTCCTTCTGGGGACTTGAAGCCATGCTGAAACCTTGAGTAGGCTGTGTGTCCATAACGATATACGAGGAGATGGCGAAGTTGTTGGAGCTTCAAGATCACAACTGGCAATTCTGTGACATATGTGTGTTTAAGGTCTAGGGTCTCTAGGTTTTGAAGGTTCCCTATGGAATTTGGAACAGTTCTCACCTTGCTGTACCTGAAACTTAGATATCTCAGGTAAGACCACTCAGCAACTTGAGCTGGGAACCTTGTCAAAGAAGCAGTTCCCAAGTCCAGAACAGTGAGCAGTCTCATTTCACTACCTAGAACAGCATCCATGGATGATCTCTCTACCCCAAACATGTATAAAGAACGTAGTTGAGACAATGACCTCTTATGTTGCATAGCTTGCAGGTTGTTCTGTATAGATAGGCGACGAACTTTATCTGGCCATATATGATATTTTTCTATGGCCGTTTCTGCAAAGCCTTGGTGGCTCGACTTTGAAGTAATAACATCCAGCAGAAAATCATGGATACGGCAATACTTGATCCTTCCAATGGTTGTTTTAACAGCCACCTCTATCAGGCTTCTGTTCAGGAGCTCATATAGGTAGCCCTGGGCTGCTTCTTCTACTGTCATGCCTTCTTTCTTGTCTACAAATCCTTCTGCAATCCATAATCGAATTAATTTCCCACAGCTAATGGGGTAACCCCTGGGAAATACACTCAAGTGCAGGAAACAGGACTTCAAGTAGTATGGCAGGTCATCAAAACTAAGCAAAAGGACTCTCTTCAAGGTTCTGAATTTGTCATTGCAATCTATTTCAGTACAAAGACTTCGACGAACCAGATCCCATTCATCCTTTTTTCTTGTGTCTTTTGAAACCAAAACACCGCTGATGGCCACAATAGCAAGTGGCAATCCCTCACACTTTCTCAGAATAAGCCTACAGGTCTCCTCTAGATGAGGAGGGCAGGAGTTCCCCTGAAATGTCTTTGCACAGAAAAGCTTCCATGACTCATCAGCTGGCAGTGGCTCCATCTTGTAAACCATGCCCCTGAATTCCCCGCATGAGGTATGTGCTAAATCAGAATTCCTGGATGTGATGATTATTCGGCTGCCACAGGTGTTGTTAGGCAATGCGTGTTTGATTGAATCCCATTCATTTATGCGCCACACATCATCTACAACAATCAGGTACCTTGCTTTTTGTAGCAAGTCCTTGATAATCATCTTCTGGCATAACCTGTCCTTTTTGTCCTCTAGAGGAGAAACTAGTTCTTCGGTCTCCCTCATAATTTGTTGAAACATGCCTCGGAGGATCTCTTCTATATTTGGAGATTGAGAAAGAGTTATCCAAGCACGTACCATGAAATGTTTCTTCACTTCTGGATCTTCGTAAACTTGCTTCACTAATGTAGTTTTCCCCAGTCCTCCCATCCCCACGACCGAGATTACTCTCCGCAGGGAAGCACCCTCAATCAGCCAGCCTATCAGCTTTTTTGTCGGTTCTTTGATGCCCACGAGCTCAGCTTTGTCCAAAAGAAGGGCATTCCCTCGCTGGTCCTGCCATGTGTCGTCCGGCTTACTAGAGCCATAGCGATGTTCAACTTTATTTAATTTGTCTCGGATTCTCCAGGGTCCATCAGATATGCTTTTGATTCTGGAGTTGATGGATTTCATCTCCGAAGCAATTCGGTATCGAGCTTTCATGTTCTTGATACAGCAGGACATCTTGGAGAGAAGACCAGGAAAACCAAATTCATGATCATGTGCCAGGAGAAGTCTGAACTCATCAAGAGCGTCTTCAGTGTCATATGCGATTTCTCTCAGCTGCTTCACCCAAACTTTGACTTCCTCATCACTCTCTTCCAGGGAATCTGCAACCCTCAGGAATGCCGTTACATACTCCAATTGTCTCTTCACTAAAGTAACTTCTTCCTCGGCACCACTCATTAGAATCCCATTCTCTAGAAAGTCCTTGAGCTTGTCAAGTAGGCAGTTTACTGCAATTTCTGCCATGCTCTATTTTGCAGGTATTGAAGTTCTGGAGAATACACTAGCTGGTATCCTCTAAAATAGTGCTTCTACAGGCTTGGGGTTTGGTGTGGAAATGGTCAAGCTTCTGATGTCTAGTCATCCATTAGTTTATGGCTGTTTGGTCATGATGCACACCCGCTTAACAAATTAAAAAACCTTACTCTCTGTCTTGAGTAAGCTAAAAATGACCATTATTGATGTCTTTTAGTATGATTGGACGCAACTTAATTTGCTTGGCTTGTGTGTAAATGTACCTAATTCTGTGAATTTTTTTATTAAGATTGTTGTTTAACTTTTCAAAGGAAATGATAGGAAACTCAATTGATTTCCAGACCACTCATGTTTTATATCTTGGAAACTTCCGATATCGTTCTAATAAAATTTTTTGTTTACTCGGCAAGTTCACTGCAAGTGCTGAATATACTTTTATACTAATGTTAATGAGAGTGACTTTTCCTGAATGGTTAAGATTCCTGTTATCAGGCAAGTTTACGGCAAGTACCGAATATATTTTAATACTAATGTTACTGAGAGTGACTATTTACTGAGTGGTCAAAGTCCTTGTTTACTAGGCAAGTTCATTGCAAGTACTGAATATATTTTCATACTAATGTTAACAAGAGTTACACTTTCCTGAGTGGCTATCGGCCGGCAATTGATTTCAGATAATTGTTTCTAGTGAAAGTCACCGAAAATTTGCAGCTAAACTGCTCTGTTCAGAATACCATTGTGTTAAAGCTTTCTAATGCTTACTTCGTCAAATAAAAGAATCAGCCGGTGGTTTATGGTAATGAAGCAACTTAACTTCATACAGAACTTTATAGCGGGACAAGACTTTGAACTGTCACCTCCTTAGAAGCTCAGGCAAAAAGAAGTTATCGGTATTCACCTAGAAATTTCTGTGCTACTTCTTGTTGGTGTTATTGTTGTCATGCAGGCGTAAGAAGATCAAGTGATGTATTGCTGAAATACTATACATGAAAAAGTGGAGATTAGTTCGCCTACCATCACTAGACAAGCAACTGAGGTCATATACTTTAAATTTTCGTTGTGCTGTTCTTTGATTCTTCCATGGCTTCATCCTAAGAGAAACATCATTCAGTGGCAATGATACAGAGATTTTTATTTGTCTTCCTTCCTTCAAGCAATCTAGGCTCTAGTATCTGATAAAGTAGATTTCTAGCCCTGTCCAGCCAGGCGAGAAGTAGACCAAGTCTAAGTAGGACAAGGGCTCTCGTTACGTCTAGAGCATGTGTCCGCGCATTTGCTATGTAAACGAGGTGAACTGTAATTAACGTGCCTTGGGAAATTATAACTGTGATTTACATATTTGATGTTCTAGTAATGTTGTCAATCATCGTACTTCACTCAATTTAATATCTAGCAAAAACGAATCGTAAACTATTTTGTGTCAATCACTGGTGACATTAGCTTTAGCA
The DNA here is from genome assembly GCA_024733475.1 of Syzygium grande. Lineage (NCBI taxonomy): Eukaryota > Viridiplantae > Streptophyta > Magnoliopsida > Myrtales > Myrtaceae > Syzygium > Syzygium grande. Next base: position 33,384,786 of record JAMXDD010000001.1, read on the forward strand.
TTAGTGGGTCATCAACAGATACCTTCTTAATATTCAGTTGCTGGCACCCTTCTGGATAAGTTTAAGAACTTGTCACCGACGTGTCATGTGAGGTCAATTCAGATAATGAGAGGCGGTAAAAGCTGTCTATTATACACGTAATGACCCAGTCCGATGAAGGTGGGGAGTGAGTGCTGGGGCTAGACGGCCCAAGCAAGGATCGGCTCTTGACAAGTTTCTAAAATGGTGAAAGGGGTACAAATTAACCGGATTGTGAACCGGGGAGAGCGTTTTTGGCATATATATATATATATATGTGAAACTGGAATCGACTCAAAAGAGGTGCTTTTTGACGCTCAGAATTGGAACTTCAATGTTAAGTGTGGTGAGATGAGAGCATTACTAGAAGGGTGACTTTTGGGGAAGTGCCCGCCTATACTCCAAAGAATAAAAAAGTGGCGCTTGATATGCGACAGGTCAAAACGCACAATATCTCAGATTGAGTTAATCCAAGGGCGTCACCATATATAAAGATCTGAAGGGGATAACCAATCTAAAATCCTCAATCTGAATCACTGTGGAGGCATCACTAAACAGTAGCACCAGCTCTCAAAATCAACTTCATTTTAATCTGCCCTTCCTATTGATCAGGCACTCACCATTAGGAGATTGCAGATTGTTACTACTTTGTTTCTGCAAGAAAATGTGGAAATCTGGTGTGATCATTCTATCAACTGTGCGGTAGATGGAATCACAACGATGGGATTGTAAGTGACCATACTGTCGGATTCCCTCAAATATAAATTTTGAAAACAAGCCTGCTTAAGACAGGGCCATCATCAGCCCTTTCAGTCTTGTTGGCTGATTAGTTTTAGACTTCTAAGTAGGCCTTCCTCGTTTGTTACCTTGTTTATACCGCAGCCAAAAGAAAGGAGCGCATAGATAGATGGCAAGAATTACAGATTTCAAACTCACATCCATCTGCTGTAATACATCGTATGTGTTGACACCTAAATTTTGGAGATCCAATTAGTCATTCATTGCATAAAAATTAGGGATTGATCTCGGTCCCTAAAAAAAAAAAAAATTAATTAATTAATTAGTTGAAACTGCATATAAATTTTAGGAGCATTTATAGTAATAGGCTCACATAATAGCATTTGCATTAAATCAATGGCGAATGGACTTAGTTAAAAGCCCACGAATAGAAATTTTCGCCAAACTTGTTCATTATCGTGGGTGGAATTTTCGCACGTGAGATATGAAGAACTTTTGGAATATATGCATGATTCTCGGTCAATAAATTTTTGGTTGGGCATTTGTGCAGAAATATCTTTCATGATTTCCTGAAGATATCCACGATTTCATAGACTTTGATTTTCGGATATTTACGGAAATATGCAATATATCTTTCTCAAAACAAGAAAGAATATGCTGCCCAGAAGACCTCCTCGCGCCCATAATCGGAAAGAGAATATTTAAATTAGGTTGGGGGAAGGTCTCGGTTAAAGAAATAAAAGGAAGGGAGATGAGAATCAGTATAGAGGGAAAAAGACGAAGAAGAAAGGTCCACGTTTTGGACACACAGAAAAGACAAAAAGAAAAGAAAAGACTAGGTCAACAAGGGTGGGCTTCGGAGAATTTGAGAAATCAAATTGCTTAGAAAGAGGACGCGTAAGAGAGAGAGAGGCTCTGGTGGTCCCCTTTCACTAATTTTTTTAGTCTTTGTTCTTCTGGGAGCCCCTGCCTCCGAACGTGGGTATTACCTTCGTGCCATGCTCCTGTGTTGCTGACCTGCTGCTGTACACTGCGTCAAGGAGACCCGATCGTTGACTGCTGTTTCCTGTTTGGTGGTGATCCTTCCAACGAGCGTCAATCACTCAAGCAAATCCCCAGGGCGGCCACGAGTGCACCAGCGGATCTCTGCACCTAACCTAGGTCAGTCCCGACGTGTGGCCAGCCCCAAAGCTCATTCATCGGAGAAGACAGTCCTCAGTCCCTTCTCAACGTGCACCTCTCCTCACTGCCGTCCGCGCTGCTCCCACTGCGCCAACCATCTCCGCTGTTGTCTACCGTGTCATCGCCGCGAGCCACCGCCATGAATCGCCGCGCCCCAACGTCGCGCCGACACTCCCGACACACCGCTGGTCGCAATTCCGATCCGGGTGATTCAAATTTGGAAAGAAATCCACAAATCAGGTAAATATCTTATCCTAATTTGATTTAAATATTTTGTTGCTTAATTCGCGCTTAAATAATAAGCATTATCTCAATTAGGATTTATTTTCTTTTTTTTGAAATCTTGGATATCTGTTACTTATCAAATTTGGATAGAATTTAGAATTTTCAAAATCTTTTGAATATATCCAAAATCTTTGAAATATCTATTTTTTTTTAAGATATGATCAATTAGGAAAATTTCCTAATCCGCAACCGCACACGTGGAAATAAATCTATCTATCAAGTTTTAGATAGAGTTATTTACATAGCGGGTATTTCGAATTTTAGGATCGATCTGTCGGTCTTTAGATCGAAACTTAATTCGAAAGATTTAGCGGTTTTATATATATATTTTTTACTTGATTTAATTTCGAATTTCGATTAAAAAATACCAAAAATATTACTCTAGAATAGGTTAATTTCTTTAGTTTAAAATTGCATGTTCAGATAATTGGCATTTTTTTAATTCCGAATTTCATTAAAAAATACAAAAAATAATATGCCCGTCATTAGAAATAGGTCACGTCGTCGCATGACACATAGTTTGCATGTTAGGTTACATTAATCGCATGTTAATTTTTTGCACGTCATTACATATATGTTACCTTTCATTTTAATAAATAAAAAAAATCAAAAAAAGAAAATTTCTGCACATTTGAACTCTAAGTCAGGATTTATCAAAATTGTCAAATTGAGTATTTTCCTTGAAATTGGTACCGAAAGGGCGTTAGGGAATCTAGCGTAATCAAGTCCTCGAATTCATAATTTTCTGGTTCGTAAAAATAAAATAGTACTCCCGCTATTTTATTTAGGTTTCTAATCAACATACCCTAAATGATTAGTGGTGGCTCCTATCGAAAATATTTGCATGTTCATAATTAGACCTAAGTTGAGAATTGATAGAGTTTGGGAGAACTCGAGTTAGGTTAGTTAATTTAATTGATCTAGTAATCCATTAGCCTAAAATCGGACATCCCCAAATTTTTAGGTCGCGACACTATGTGACAAGTTTGCTTGCAAAAGATTTGGTTGTCTTACAGTTTGAGCCGTACACCCTCGTCTTTTGGTCATTTCAAATTGGTCCTTGAATTTTGTCGTTCTTTCAAGGAGCAACCCGGCTGTGAAATTCGAGTACATTCCTTGTTTGATACCCCTCTAGACCTGCTCTTCAGTTGACTAAGCTTCCCTGCGAGCACCGTCTTCTCATGAAGATATGCTGTAAACTGTTATACAGAACAACAATCATTATTGGAAGGCTAAACGATATAATTGGCAACCTTCTACTTGCCATCAATTATTTTTTCTGTTGAATGAATTAAGTTGCCCCACCCTTATTTACCATACTAAATAAATTTTGGATTTAACTGAATCTTTTAAGCCAATGCTGATTAAGGTTATAAAAGAAGTGGAAACTTAAGTACTGATTTCAGTGTGGATAATATTAAGAATGTAAATGACAATAAAAAGTTGTATCGTTAGGGATTCTTAAGTGTAGCGCTGTGGTGGTGGGTCCTGTGCTAGCGTCATCCCAGGTTTACCCCTCCGGCTATCGGCCGTGAGGGGGATTCCTGGGTTATAAATAAAAATAAAAATAAAAAGTTGTATGACAACTAAAATCAATAGTTGAATATTATTAATTTCTCACAAATCATAAGACAATGATCATTATTAGCAGGTTTAAGCAATATATTTGGCAAGATTCTATTAGCCATCAATTATTTTTTCTATTTAAAGAATTAAGTAAACCCTCCCTTACTTACCATATTAAGTAAAGTATTGACTTAATTGAGTCTTTTAAGTTGATAATAATGAAGGTTATCAAACAAGCTTAATCTCGTTAAGTATTTGAGTTTTCTATTTTCATTGCTTAATTGAATTATGACATATGCCTTGCATGATTGAAAGTATTAATTATCAGTAGTTGTGGTTATCAAATACACCTTTAATAGTTAGAATTTTGTTTCAAAAAGCCCCCTAGACACTTGTTAAGCAACCATATAAGAAAATTTTACAATTTTTCAATACGCTAGTTGTTTTCATGACATGCATAATCAATGCTTTCAAAATCGACTATTTCCTTATTAAGTATGTTTAATAAATAATAAGTGTCTCAAGGACAGAGGTGATCATTGGACGGGCTGACTTTCGAGCAAGAAGAATTTCAGACTTGGCACTTTTGAAGTGGCAAAAATAATTTAAGACATTACATGGACAAGCATCGAATATTGGAGAGTCAAATTCAAAGTTTGTGAAAATTCAAAGTTCGCTCTATAGGATTCTCTAGAATCAAGAGCAGGCAGATGATGGTAGCTACAACCCTGAAAAAGCCAACAATTCTTTAACAGAAAGCTCCAAGAACATCATCGGAACATTCTGTCGATGGTTTAAGGAGGTGCCTAAGTTAAGCAGGTTTATCGTACAAACATGACCTGATCTCCTTTTTATGAAATCAGGGCAAACATGAGACTTGACATTTGCTAGAAAGTTCTCATAATTGCATCTGCCTACTACAGCAAAGCCATAGCTGCAAGAGCTGAAGGCTAGCATCAGAAACATCTCAAACCTGGAGGAAGCAATTAAATAGCAGGGGCATTAAATCTTCCGGTGGTGAAAATGCTTTTCAAGAAGAACTCTTTACAGGTTGAATCTTGACTATTATACCTGCACCGATCTTTGGATACCTATAGTGGGCCTTACGAGATCATGACTGGGTTGAACGAACCCCTCCTATTGTAATTGTAATGATCCACTCTTATGAAATTTCACGACACCGATGAAAAAAGGGACATTGTAAAATGAGAACAAAGAAATTAGTTCTAGTACATGTTTTAGATTTCAGGGATCACCTAACAGAGGAAGAGCGAGAGAAATTACAAAATACTACATATTTACTAAATGGCTTACTAAAGCATTACATACGAGCTCTATTTATAAAGCATTGAGAGACGCAACTCAATCCCTTATTACTGACAGACTCGAAATCACAGCTACCTCACAACACATTCACAATTACAAGTTATCCATCAGTCACAAACACTTGGCAGGCTCACAGTTATTCACTTATATAGTACATTCCCTTCCAACATGGTGGGAACTTGTCGCTCCTCATGCTAGTGCCTTGGGCGGTAGCAACATCCCTCTGCACTGATCTCTCGATTAACTGGACATCCCAACCCTCATCTCTCCAGTAGCCATAATATATTTCTGGAACATGCGCAACTTTCTGATAGTCATCATCTTGTCCACCTTGCACAAGCTTCTGGATGAGGTCATCTGGCATATTGAAAATCTCCAGCACTTTCAGCCTTGTCAGGCGTTCAATACCTGATGGAAGCTTCTTTAGTAACTTGCAACGCTGAATGATAAGCTTCTCAAGAAAAGGCATTGCTCCCTTCTCCACTTCTACACACCTGAGTTCATCGAAATGATCAAGACCCAGAGTCCTCAGCTTTTTAAAGGCTTTTGCTTTAAAGCACAGCGAGCTTCCTTCGTAAACCTGAAGCAAAACGAGATGAAAAAGATTGGGCAGATTTTGGAGAGACATGAGAGGGTCATCCTTTAGGCGACTGCACCTCAGGGGCAATTTCATCAGGCTACTGAGAGAGGGTAGCCAGTGTGGTAATGCCCCCAACCGTCCTCTCAAGTAGATTCTCTGAAGGAATGGAGGTGGACTAGAGAGGCGTTGCAGATCAATAATCTCATCATCATCAACAGAAGCTACGGATATTGCTTGAAGCCTGGTTAGTTTGGAGATTGACAAGCACAAATCCCTTCCATCTTCTTTTCTAAATTTCAGAATGGCCAATCTATCCAGTTGGGTCAACATTCCAAGCTCTCTCATCACACTGCTGCTACTTTCCTCATCTGCCTCTATATAGCAGTGCTTTTGAAGGGACTGCAAAGCCCTTATTCCCCTAAGGGCCTTAAAACCGAATTTGAAGGATGAATAGGATATGTTCTTGTAGCGATAAACGAGGAGATGACAGGTCATCGCAGTTTCAAGATCTCAACTGGCAATTCGGTGACGTTGGTGTGTTTAAGGTCTAGGGTCTCCAAGTTTTGAAGCTTCCCAATAGAACTTGGAATTGTACTCACCTCAGTGAACCTGAAACTTCGATATCTCAGATAACACCAATCAGAAACTTGAGCAGGGAACCTTGTTAAAGGAGCCGCTTGCATATCCAAAACATTCAGCAGTTTTATATCACTAGCTAGAATTTTATTCACAATTGATCCATCGATCCCAAACATATATAAAGAGGGAAGTTGAGACAAGGACCAGTTCTGTTGCAGAGATTGCAGGGTGTTCTGTATTGAAAGGCAACGGACTTTGTCTGGCCACTCACAATTTTCTTCTTTGGCTATTACTGCAAACCCCTGATCAGTTGACTTTGGAGTGATAATGTCCCGCAGAAAATCACGGATGTGGCAATACTTGACCCTCCCATCACTTTGTTTAGAAGCCACCTCTATCAGGCTTCTGTTCAACAGCTCCACGGAGTAGTCCTTGGCAACTTCTTCGAGGGTCTTTCCTTCTTTCTTTTCAACAGATCCTTCAGCGACCCATAACTGAATCAGTCTCCTACGCTTAATGGGGTGACCCTCGGGAAATAAACTTAAGTGCAAGAAGCAGGCTTTCAGGTAGTATGGCACATCATTAAAGCTAAGCGAAAGAACTCTCTTCAAATTTTTGAGTTTGTCATTGCAGTCAATCTCAGTATGAAGACTGCGACGAATCAATTCCCATTCATCTATTCTGTGCTTGTCTTTTGTAGCCAAACACCACTGATAGCCACTATAGCAAGTGGCAGTCCTTCACACTTTCTTAAAATTAACTTGCAGGTCTCCTTCAGATGGTAAGGGCATGAGCTCCCCTGAAATGTCTTCGTGCAGAAAAGCTTCCATGACTGTTCTACTGGCAGAGGCTCCATCCTGTAAGCCTTTATCTTGAATTCTCGCTAGGAGGTATATGCTAGATCAGCATTTCTGGTTGTGATGATTATTCGGCTGCCGCACTTGTTATTTGGCAGAGCGTTTTACAGCATCCCATTCATCTATTCCCATGTGTCATCTAGAACAACCAGAAACCTCATTCTCCATAGCAAGTCCTTGATTATCATGTTCAGCCAGTAGATATCCGTGGTGTCTGCACCAGAAGGAATCGGTTTTCTAATCACTCTCATAATTTGCCAAAGCATGTCCCGGAGGAGCCCTCCTACATTCGGAGAGCCAGAGAGGGTGAACCAAGCACATATCATGAAATATTTTTTCACCTCTGGATCTTCATAAACTTGATTTACCAGTGTGGTTTTGCCCAATCCTCCCACACCAACAACTGAGATTACTCCCCGCCTAGAAGTGCCCTCAAACAACCATCCATCCAGCTGCATCTTCGGTTCTTCAATGCCCACAAGCTTAGTTTTATCTAAAAGAAGCGCATTACCTAGGTGTTCATGCCATGTGTTGTTGGAGTACTTGGAGCGCGGGCCATGTTCAGCTTTACAAAACTTGTAGCGTAGCCTCTGGTGTCCATCACATATGCTTTCGGTTCTGGAGTCAATGTTCTATATCTCAGAAATGGTTCGACATCGAGCTTTCATGTTCTTCACACAGCAAGACATCCTACAGAGAAGACCAGCAAACCCAACCCCATGATCATGCGCCAAGAGAACTTTGACCTCGTTGTGTAACGACCCGGTCCGATGAGGGCGGGGAGTGGTCGCCTGGACCAAAAGGACCTGGACAAAGAGCGGCTCCCGGCATGCTTCTAGGATGGTAAGGGGTGGCATATCTCTTGTCCCACGTCGCCTAGGGGGAGTCTTGGAATTGCTTATAAGGTCTGGGTGGCCTATTCTACATAACGCGTTTTAAAGCAGTGAGAGTCAGTAGGCCCAAAGCAGACAATATTACATAGTGTAGACCCAGGGTGTTACAGGTGGTATCAAAGTCGACTCCTGACTGCGTGTGGGGCCACAACGAGGACGTTGTACTTGAAGAAGGGGAGAATGTAACGACCCGGTCCGACGAGGGCGGGAGTGGTCGTCGGGGCCAAAAGGACCTGGACAAGGAGCGGCTCCCGGCATGCTTCTAGGATGGCAAGGCGGGGCATGTCTCTTGTCCCACATCGACAGGATTGCTTATAAGGCCTGGGTGGCCTATTCTATGTAATGCATTTTAAAGCCGCGAGGGTTAGTGGGCCCAAAGCTGACAATATTACATAGTGTAGATCCGGAGTGCTACACATTGAGAGCATCTTCAGTGTCATATGCAATCTCTCTGAGCTACTTTACCCTCATGAATGCCTAACTCTGCCAATATTCTTTACAGAGTGGCTCCAAAAGTTGGGGAGTCCAATGTGGAAATGGTGAAGCATATGATGTCCATGCTGAATTTTACGTTTTGTATCTTTTTCCTGGTGGTCCATATCTTCTATAAAATTGAGCAAATTATATTTTTTAGTCCTTTTCTCAATCACTGTAATTGTTATTTCCTTTCCTTTTTTTAGAAGTACCTCTTAATGCGAAAAATAATTAAATGTTTCAATCTTTTTAATTAAGTAACATAGAACTTATCAGATAACTTGATTTGCAGTTCCATTTTTTATTATTGAAACAATTGACCTAGTTCGAACCAGTAAAATCACTGATTAGGCGGCCCCCTGCAAGTTTTGAAGAAATTTTTTTATGATATTACTGGTGTATATCATTGTAGCATTTCCATGAATGACAATTGAATTGGCTTTCTAGTCAAGTTTATTGAATTTATTTTGCGGGCTATGGCTGTTTGAGGTTGGCATACTGATGCATTGTAGGCTTTCTCAAGCTTCCATTTCTAGGTAAAAGTTTCGGACGGAGTTAGGTTTGAGCTGATGAACAATTTAAGGTCATGTCATATGTTAAAAATTGATGGTCAAGACTTCACAACAATCACCTTCCCAGGGCCTCAAGCTGAATGATACTTTCTCTAAACCTGGTGGAAACAGGAACAGCACAACCTGTGACCTGAACAACCCCCAAGCTTGTACAAGCTACCCCATCTCCACTGTCCCATCTCGGCACCAAGCCAGTTCCTCAACCACTATATGCATCTACAATTTGTGATACCACTTTTATCTACAAGTCTCCACACAATTTCTTCCGTTCAACGGTTTCCAACGCCATGAGCATTTTGCTGGAAAGTACAAAATCAACTTCCATTTTTTTGCCCAGAAAAATACAAGATCAACTGATTAATCTTTTTGGTTGATTGACAGGAAATCCAAGGTCTTTACTAGATGACATTAACGAAAAGTCTGAAAACTTCTTGCTGGGAAATTGGGGCGAAAGTCATCTAACACAGTTCTAAATAAGCAATTGAGGTCACATACTTGAAATTTTGATAGTTCTCTTTTCAATTTTTCTGTGCTTACCAGATTGGATCATCATTGAATAGGCTAATAAGAGAATTCTCTATCAAACTTCATTATATATACTTTGACGTTAGTCTCCAAGAAAGCTGTTGCCCTTGTATAGTCGAGAGAACTGGACCAAGACTGGGTGGGACAACAACATATCAAAAAATGAAAAAGGACATTAATTACCACTGAGCTACTAAAATATAAGCAAATTGTCACACTGCATCGTCAATCACTAACGACACGAAACTTTAAAAACAGGGTCGCACCAATAGCCCTTTAAGAAACATTGAGTATTCACGAATTCGTCACCATCACTTAGGTGGAGTTGATTTGGATCCCATGAGGATGAAAAGGCTACTTTTACCAGCACCAATCTACTGAATGAACACACCTTACCCGAAACAAGAAAACAATTCCATGACGCATGTTCTGAGTCACTCATACCTTTGCGTGTATTTGCAATGTCGTCCGTTTTGTGCCTTTTTTCTGTCTCCTGCTTGGCATTATATCAAACACTTGGTGGACATACTTGTGAGGAAAAGCAGGACACTCCCCATCGAAACCCCTGCGAGAATTTCAAAGGGTGAAATGTTCCAAGTCTGTCTCTATTTAAATTAGATCCTGGGTGATCTTTGAAAATTAGCTTGATGGGTCATGGCAACGTTTAGACGTTTGACCATTCCAAGCACCACGGAAATTGGATCATCATAATCAACAAATTCAAGCTAATCTCTCCTACTTCCATGGCTGCCTGGGACGTACACGTTACTCAAAGCAGAAATGAAATTGTTTTCAAGCTATGTGCTTCATCACTTTCAAACATAAACCCATGAAAAATCCTAAACTGTGACCTCTTGAACGGATCTAACCTGAAGTTTTCAACCCATCTTAACTACTTTCTTCATTCTTTTCAATTAAGTTATTAAGGAGCATTTTTCTATTGAGGAAGATACCAAAGTTAAATATTCTGAAAGAGATAAAACTGCCAATAAAAAAGTATTTAAAAGTTACCACTTCGATTCATCTTAAATTTTAAAGGCTTTTTCAACTTTCATTAAAAGAAAGATACGTTTATAGGAATTTTTAAAAGCTTTATCTATTATGAGAATAATCTAATATAGCGCTGATATAAAAAACCGACATGATATTTCTACATAATCACACCAATTATCGTTACAAATGCATTGGAGACATAATGTAATGCCCTTGGACCCATACTAGCTGATTTCATCCGTTAGCATACCGGTAGATGCTTTCACGCGAGGTCATCTATCTTGATTGTGCTCTCATTTGAGCACTCTTGACTTTTGAGTCTTTTGTATGTTAAATCCAATTTGACATAAATAATCTAGAAATGTTCTCCCCTTTATTTGGTGCACAATTTATTTTATTCCTTCTTCCTTTGCCATTCTATAAGCTTTTCAAGAGCTACTCTTTGTCTCCGCCAATGACTACTGGCCCTCGTCCCCTGGTCATTATAGTAAGAGTCAGAGGATTATTGGAAAGGGCACACACTAAATAGGGAAAAACTATCAAAAATTCATAAACCTATTGTATTCATGCTAAAATAGTACTAAACCTTTCAATATGATCAATTTAGTCATAAACCTTTCAATTGTGTCAATTTAGTTCATCTAACAAATTTTAGCTTGAAATAGCTTATGTGGACCATGTTTTTAAAAGTTTATAAATTTATTATGATTATTTTCCCTTTTTTTCTTCTTTTTTTTTTTTATCTTTCCTTTCTTTTCTAACCTTGGGCTGGTGACCCTCGCTAGCCAATCGGCAAGGGGTGCGACTCCCTCACTTGGTTTGGGTGAGGGCCGCAACCCTTTCCCTTGGCCGGCTAAGGCATTATAGCCCTTGCTTAGATTTGGGGGAGGGCTGACGCACTTGCCTATGGCTGGCAATACTGAATGATCATTTTTAGGAAAATACTTTTTAAATTATTTATTTTTCACGAAAAAAACGGAGCCTTAATATCTATTAAAAAATTATTTAGGAGTAAAGAGGAAAGATTTTTTTTCGGAGATAGAAAAACTTTACTGGAAGGTCTTTTGGAGTAATATGATATATGAGGATTCTAGGTCATGGCTTCTCTTTTTAAGTTGATTCAAAGAAAGAACGGGCTAAATATAAATACTCTATATGCTTTACTTTTGAACATGCAGTCTCAATCCGCTTAGACACTATTCCTTAATTTTTTGAAGAGCATTTTTCAATTAGGGTTGTACTGACTCTGACTCAGACACATATGAACTCTAGCTTCTTATGACAAATCCTGGCTGAGAGGATTCACCCAAATCAATTTTGGTCTCCTTTGGAGAAAATTTCTACTATCCTAATACATATTCTCCCCGTAAAAATTCTCTAGTTGAGAAATCTGGTAGTGAATTTGATTCTCCTTTAATATATTCTATGTCAAAATCAAATGCTGATAGAATTGCTTGCCACTAGCAAATATTGGGGAAATTGTGCAATCGGTCATAAACTTATTGTACCGATATCAATTTAGTTTAAAAATTTTCAATTTTGCCAATTGAATTTTAAACTTTTGAGCAAAACTTCAATTTAGTCTTTTTCAGCCAAATTTGCTAGAATTTGTTGATGTAATAGTGCGCTATGTAGGATGGCTGGTGATGACTAGACCACGATGTTAGCAATTTTTGGCTAAAATTGGCCCGAAAGGAGTACAGCGTAATTGTTTAGGACTAAATTAGCAAAATTAAAAAAAAATCATTGATTGAATTTGCATATGGATAATAGGTTTGTGACTAATTTGGTAATTTTACCAGCAAATATTTGTTTACATGTTAAGTTTTTTTTTATACCTTTAAGCGAAACATCTTTTGCAATTATTCCAGGTTCAAACTTCTTTTGGGATTTATGATGACCTCCGACTAACATAATCTACAATCTTACTTAGAGAAAATACTTTCTCCAATTTCTCCGTCTTACTTTCACTTTCTGATTCCTCGTCTATTCTCAGTACATTGCTTTTTTTTTTTTTCCTTTACCTTCATGTCCGGTGAGTTTCCCTAAGCTGTTGACCGATTCTTGCATCAAATCAATAATCTGATTTGGTTCTCAAGTTCCTAACTTGAAGTCTGGTTTTTTTGTTGGTACCTAATATCGTCTGTTGTCTCCAGTTTCTTCTCTTCTGGTTTATTCCCCAATTTTATTTCCATTCTATTAAGTTGTTTACCTAATGAGTGTAAGAACATATTACTATAATTATTGTGTTCTATTACTGATCAACTTCTTCTAATGTTGCATGCCTATTCCCTTATTTCTTGCCAGTCACCTCATATGGTGCTGCTTTAGTGTTCTCTCATAGTTTTAATCCAACCGCAGGCGGATGGATTGATCTTTGAAGTTTTGCACTTATCGTAGTATAAGTTGTGTAATGATCTTCTATATTATGTATTCTTCCTTGTTTAACTCTAGGTAAAACCCGTTAAAATAATTTATATTGAATAATAGTTGTAATTTATCTCGCTATATTAGATAATAATGTCCCCTATCAGATCAACAAAATATAAAAAAAGACTATACGAATGTATGTCAACTTAAAAGAAATAATTAACGGGCAACCCTCTAAATCAAGATATGGTCGTAGTCATGCATGAACCCATAGAAACTTCATTTGGCTCTTGCCCAGTTTGTCAAATCGTCCATCTTATCTTCTCCTGTTATTGTGTGTGCTCCATGGAAACCATCTCAATTTACGATAGATTAAACGATCTGCAAAACTTTAAGATTAGCAGTATGTTAGGTATAGCATTAAATAAGTACACAATCTTTACATCTGCCTAAGAAAAGTGGATGATCTTTACACCATTCTTTTTTTCGTCTGTGATGATCTTTGCACTTTATAATGCCCAGAAAAGCGAGTTTATTAATTATTTAACCAAAAACTCCACGACTGATATGATGTTGAGCTTGGACTTGACCAACTATTTGTAAATATGACTCGACTGTTATGTTTTGCATTTTTGATAAATTACTCCAATAAACATTTTCCAAATGTATTTCTGATTGGTGGCTTATAGGATGTAGGCATCACTCACATGCAAACTTAGCTGAATATATATGTGAGCGATATAAATGATTGTAACAGGAAAAGTGTCAGAAAAGTTAAACATTTTGCTTTTAGTGCCAATTGAGTTCTAAACTTTTTTTTTTATGCCAATTGAGTTATAAACCTTTTAATATAGTGCCAATTTAATTATTCCTGCTAATTTTGATCGGATTTTGTTGACGTTGACGCCGGCCGGCCTATGTGGCATGGTCGGCAGTGACGTGGACAATTTTTAACACAAACAGTATGCTGGATGCTGTGCCCATTTCTTCTTCTTCTTCTTCTTCTTCTTCTTCTTCTTCTTCTTCTTCTTCTTTTAACTCTTCTCTATCTGATCATTCATTTGTTAGATATTCAAATTTAACACCGTAGTCATATGGCAGTGCCATTATCTTCGGGATTTGAAGGTACTTGTGCTCGCATTTATTTTCAGCGTGTTGTTCTTGAAATACCAGTTGATTATGAATGCTTTAACATCCCTATCGGGGTCTTTGCTATTGCCTTAGTCTCTTTTGCCATCCTTTCTCCTGCACTAACTTGTGCTATATCTCAGGAGCTTCCTAACGTGGGAAGCTTTGATGTTACTCAACCGGCTTGTAACCAACCCTACGTATTCTGCTGCTAGCTTACAAATGTTAACAAATAGCAGAGATACGGCCTGCTTGACTGTAATGTAGCAAACCGGATGTCCCAAGGATACATTGGGTTTATGCAGCTAGACAGCATTCATAGGCAGATGAGGGAATCTGAGGTCGTTGAATTGGGAAGAGCATTTAAACGAAGAGTTTATGCTTATTTAGGCAATCATATTTCTTAAGAGCCCTCATTCCCAGTGTTCTGTAAATTTTGATGGCATCCAGCTTTTACTAAGGAAGCAAGGGCCCCTGCTTACCGTTTTTGCATAATGGTGCAGTAGATGAGGAGTTTTGGCACACTTAAGTGGAGCATAATCTAGGTGGACAATTTTCACGCTGAGAAGATTATACCCTGAAACTGCTGAAGTAGATGCTTTGGTTTGGGTCGCTTCAAGATTCCACCTTTTGTTCAAGTGCTCCGAAGGATGTGGCTAATCGGTTTATGCAATTTGACTTCTGTAAAAGTGCAATAGATGAGCCCAACAAGAAAAACCCAGCCCATTTTTCCTAAAGCCGAAGCCTAAAACGTTATTTTGTTAGCTTTTAACCCACATAAATTACGGAAAAAGCCATAAAAAACTCTAAAATATACTAACTGTGGCACATTTACCCTTTAATTTTTATTGTGATGTAAAAAACCTCAAATTGTGCCCACTATGACATATTTACTTTAAAATTTTTCTTATGACAAAAAAAGAAGATTAAATTTGTACCTATACGATATATTCACTATTTATCAAGGTTCTCTCAGGTGATTTTTTAGTTAAAATAACATCGTTTTTATTTCACTTTAAACTATGTAGGTGTCCTGTCAACACCGTTTGTCTTCCAGCATCTATGGAGACAATTTTAACGGTGCTCATTGATAGAATGTTCACAAAAGGTAAATGTGTCATACATGTATAAATTTGGGATTTTTGATGTCATAGAAAATTAAAAATTTATGGTAAATGTGTTATAGTGGGTATAATTTGGGGTTTTTGGTGGCTTTTTCTTGATAAATTAAATAACTCTTTTGTTTCCACAAATTTCGTCAATGACAAGAATAAGACGGAACTGAGGGAAAAGAGAGGAGAGAAACCTTGCGTGTACATGCCAGGGGACCTTGTCAAGCCGGAATAGCTTCATTTCGCAATTCTCATTAGTAATCGATCTTGTTGTTTGTATTATTAGAGCAATTTTCGAAGTTAAGTAATAAATTCGAAGTTATATACGAATTTTGAACTACAAGGTCCAATTATAATCAAATTCGAAGTTATATACAAGTTATATATATATATATAGTTATTTTTTAGGTCGAACATAAGATAGCAGGTTAATGTTAGCTATATTTGAGGCCCCGTCCTTTGGATAGGAGGATAGCCGTGTCATTACCTCTCTACATGTAGGAGTTGGGGTGTAACAAAAAGATCTTGGCAATAAATTAGTATTTACTTGAGTTTTGATATCGCTTCTCGTTTTATTGATAGGGTTTTGAATTCGTCCGTTTGAGTAGCTTTCATTGTTTGGTTTGAGCATTCCAAGTAAGTGGTCTTATCTCTTTTATGAAATTGTGAACGATGAAAGTGAAAGAGATTATATATAGTATCAGTATGAAAGGCATGGAATGACATTGCCCATAAAGAATGTAGTTGAGACAATGACCCTTTCTGTTGCATAACTTGCCGGCTGGTCTGTATACATAGGCGACGAACATTATCCGGCCATTTATGATGTTTATTATGGTTGTTTCTGCAGAGCCATGGTTGCTGGACATTGAAGTGATAATATCCAGCAGAAAGTGATGGATACGGCAATACATAATCCTTCCATCGCTTGTATTAACAGAGACCTCTATCAGGCTTCCGTTCAGGAGCTCATTTAAGTAGTCCTGGCTACTTCTTCAACCGTCATGCCTTCTTTCTTGTTTACAATTCTTTCTGCAATCCATAATTCAATTAATCTCCTACAGTTAATGAGGTAATCCTTGTGAAACACGCTCAACTGCAAGAAACAGGACTTCAAGCAGTATGGCAAGTCATCAAGACTTAGTGAAAGGACTCTCTTCAAGGTTTTGAATTTGTCACTGCAATTGATTTCAGTACGAAGACTGCGACGTACCAGATCCCATTTATCCTTTTTTCTTGTGTCTTTTGAAACCAGAACACAACTGATGGCCACAATATTAAGTGGCAACCCTTGCACAGTAATCAGAATTCCCCGTATCCATGCTTTCAGTTTTAGGGATCAACCAACAGAGGGAGTGTGAGAGCAAAGAGCAATTAAAAGACAACAGTTTTACTGAATGGCTTGCTAAAACTTGCATGCGAGCTCTATCCATAGAGCATCGAGAGGCACAACTAAAACACTAATTGCCTTATCTAATATTACCTAGCAGCTAACTCCAAACATTAGTGACATATTTTTGATAGCTCCTGAATGGCATTTACAGACAGACTCGCAATTGCAACTACATTACAATACATTACCAATGACAAGTCACAAACATTTGGCTTACTCAGTCGTTCACTCATACACTGATCTGATTTCTCTGGACTGATCTCTCAATTAATTGGACATCCCAACCGCCATCTCTCCAGTAGCCATAATATACTTGTGGAACATGGGCAACTTTCTGATAGTCATCATCTTGTCCACCTTGCACAAGCTTCTTGACAAGCTCATCTGGCATATTGAAAATCTCCAGCATTTTCAGCTTTGTCAGGTGTTCAATACCTGATGGAAGCTTCTCTAATAACTTGCAACGCTGAATGACAAACTTCTCAAGATGAGGCATTGCTCCCTTCTCCACTTCTACGCACCTGAGCTCGTTGAAATGATCAAGACCCAGGGTCCTTAGCTCCTTAAAGGCTTTTGCTTTAAAGCACAATGAGCTTCCTTCATAAACCTGAAGCAACTCGAGATGCACAAGATTGGGCATATTTTGGAGAGACACAAGAGGGTCATCCTTTAGGCTACTACCCCTCAGGTGCAATTTCATCAGGCTACTGAGAGAGGGTATCCAGTGTGGTAATGCCCCCAAGCGTCCTCTCAATTAGATTCTCTGAAGGAATGGAGGTGGACTAGAGAGGTGTTGCAGATCAATAATCTCGTCATCATCATCAGAAGCTACAGATATTGCTTGAAGCCTCGTTAGTTTGGAGATTGACAAGCACAAATCCTTTCCATCTTCTTTTCTAAGTTTTAGAATGGCCAACCTATCCAGTTGTGTCAACATCCCAAGCTCTCTAATCACACTGTTGCTACTCTCGTCATCTGCCTCTATGTAGCAGAGCTTTTGAAGAGATTGCAAAGCCCCTATTCCCCTAAAAACCCGAAAGTCAAATTTGAAGGATGAATAGGATATTTTCTTGTAACGATAAACGAGGAGATGACGAAGTTGTTGAAGTTTCAAGATTTCAACTGGCAGCTTGGTGACATTAGTGTGTTTAAGGTCTAGAGTCTCTAAGTTTTGAAGCTTCCCAATAGAACTTGGAACTGTACTCACCTCAGTGAACCTGAAACTTAGATATCTTAGATAACACCAATCAGCAACTTGAGCAGGGAACCTCGTTAATGAAGCCGCTTGCATATCCAAAACATTGAGTAGCTTCATATCACTAGCTAGAACTGTATTCATAAATGATCTCTCTATCCCAAACATGTATAAAGAGCGAAGTTGGGACCAGGGCAAGTTCTGTTGCAGAGCTTGCAGGGTGTTCTGTATTGACAGGCGATGGACTTTGTCTGGCAACTCATGATTCGCTTCTCTGGCTATTTCTGCAAAGCCCTGATCGGTCGACTTTGAAGTGATAATCTCCTGCAGAATATCATGGATGCGGCAATATTTGACCCTTCCATCACTTCGTTAAGAAACCACCTCTATCAGGCTTCTGTTCAACAGCTCCACGAAGTAGTCCTTAGCAACTTCTTCGAATGTCTTTCCTTCTTTCCTTTCCGCAAAACCTTCTGCGACCCATAACCGAATCAGTCTCCTACGCTTAATAGGGTGACCCTCGGGAAATAAACTTAAGTGCAACAAGCAGGATTTCAGGTAGTATGGCAGATCATTAAAGCTAAGGGAAAGAACTCTCTTCAAGTTTTTGAGTTTGTCGTTGCAGTCAATCTCAGTACGAAGACTGTGACAAACCAACTCCCAATCATAGATCCTCCGTTTGTCCTTTGCGGCCAGAACACCGCTAATGGCCATGATTGCAAGCAGAAGTCCTTCACACTTTCTCAAAATGTACTTACATATTTCCTCCAGGTGGGAAGGGCATGAGTTCCCCTGACATGTCTTCCGACAGAAAAGCTCCCACGACTGTTCAGGATTGAGTGGCTCCATCTTTTTTGCCTGCCTATTGAACTCCTTGCAGGAGTTAGATGCCAGATCGGCATTCTGGGTAGTGATGATCACCCGGCTTCCATGACCATTGCTAGGAAAGGTATGCTTGACCGCATCCCATTCGTTCATGTGCCATGCGTCATCGAGGACAATCAGGTACCTCCTCTGAAGCAGGTCCTTGATGATCATCTTCAGCCAGTAGCTATTCATAGTGTTGACTCCATGAGGGACTGGTTTCCTCATCACCCTCATGATCTGATCAAGCCTGTCTTTGAGGACCTCTTCAATCTTTGAAGACCGAGAGAGAGTGATCCAAGCATGCACTGTGAAATGCTTCTTCACGGCGGGGTCTTCGTAGACTTGCTTCACCAGAGTGGGTTTGCCCAACCCTCCCATTCCCATGATGGAGATGACCTCCTGCCTGAGAGCCCCATCAAGTAACTGCCCGACCAGCTCTTTTTTTGGCTGCTCAATTCCCACTAGGTCAGTTTTATCTAGGAAAAGGGCATTGCTCCGGTGGTCCTGCCATGTGTTGTCCATGACAGTCGAGCTCGGATCTGGTTGAGCCCTGCTGAATTTGTGGCACAGCCTTTGGTGCCCATCACATATACCCTTTACTCTGGAGTTGATGCGCTCTATCTCGGACATGACACGGTATCGCGCCTTCAAGTTCTTGATACAGCAGGACATCCTGCTGATGAGGCCAGTGAACCCGACTCCATGATCATGTCTCAGGATCAGCGACAACTCATCGAGCGCGTCCTCCATGTCATAGGCTGTGTTTCTCAACTGCTTCACCCACACTTTGACTTCGTCATCAGTTTCCTCAAGGGAATGTGCCACCCTGAGGAAGGCCCGGACACGCTCCAATTCTCCTTTCACCGAGAGAGCTTCTTCTCGAGCGCCCATCAGGAACTGCACTTCGTTATCAAAGAATTGTGCGAGCTTATTGAGTAGGAAAATAACTGGGCTCTCTGCCATACCTCTAGTCTGGTGAGTGGTGGTGAGGCTTTTGGTTTATGCATTGCCTAGAGGCTTTAGACTATGGTTGCAAAAGTTTAGGCTTTTCGTAGTGTCTAAACTGTAAACTGTATAAGTTTATTGAGTCTTATATTTATCGCTGCTTTGTGTCGGATTCATGTCTGCTAAGCACATTGCACAAGTTTTCATTTAAATTCATGATATGCCTCTGAATTTTGCATGAACCCATTGAATATTTTTGCCTTTGACAGCAAGCTATTCAATTAGCTTGCTTCATGTAGAAAAGTCTGCGCGTATGTTTAGTACTTTATTCTTTTGTAGTTTCATCTTATCTGAACAAGCTAAGTAAAATTTCTTGATTGTCAGCAGAAATAACTTGTACAACACTGTTTGGATAATATATATATAATGCAAAATCATGGGAAGTTTTGAAGAAACTTTTGTGTTTTATTTTATTGGAGTAGATTCTTATCTGAATCCAGGAACAGCTAGATGTGCTTGTTGTGAGTCCACAATCATGTCATTTTCTCCTGGTAGCTTATTGAAATATATTTCAGCTACCTGTTCCTGCTCTCAAATTTTATTGAAAAACTTGCATTGCAAGGTAAAAGAGCTGATTTATGACTGAGAACGATGGAGGAAACTTCCAATCAATTCAGAATCTTATGATGGCCAAGAGTTCATCAGAATCAAGACTTCAACCCCTGAGGCGAGGATAATCCATCTGTAAGTCGACATTCAAGTGAAATTCGCGGACTTATCACTGAGTATCGCAAAAACCAAATTTATTTTTTTGACCAGGTTACATGAAGGAAATTCAAGCAATGTTTCATTGCTAGCAAGTAAAAGAGATCATCAACTACAGTAAGACGATGAATGAGCAGCTGAGTGCAGATCTTTTGTGAATTTCACTGCACACTGCTCTGATTTTTTCGTGGCATTACCCTACTGAATCATCAAATACTAAATGGTCAAGATTGCATACACACAACTTGTTCATATTAAATAGCGATATGTACACCTTGTTCCTCCATGGTCGAAGGAGAAGTGGACCACATTTGGGAGGAAAGGAACACTTACTGAATTAAAAAAAGGACTACCATTACGCATGAAGTAATTGAGCAAATAAAGTGAAGAGTCGCATATCAGTCACTAAGGACAGATGGCATTAAAATATAGAATGACATCAACAAAACCTTAATAAAATACGAAATTATGGCGCCTTTTCAATAAGAATAGAGCGGATGTCACCGTCTATTATGTGGAGTTGATTAGGATTCCATGACGAGGAAAAGCTGGCTTTGACAAGCCACTATTCCAAGTCAGGACATGAACTCCCTACCAACTAGATTTGAAGAACATGCAACTGATTTAACAATCACTTGTTACATCCAAATTGTTTTTTTTTTTTGGTAAGTTTGTTACATCCAAATTGTTAGGCCACTGTCTCTAATCAAACTTCTTGTTTACTAGGAAAGTTCACTGCAAGTGCTGAACATATTTGCATTGTTAATAAGAGACATTTTACTGAATGGTTATCGGCATCGGCCAGCTATCGATTTCAGATAATTGTTTCCAGTGAAAGTTACTGAACCTCTGCAGGCAACTATTTTGTTTCAGAATAGTAAAGCTTTCTAAAGCTTGCTTATCGTTGAACAAAAGTATCGGCCGGGGGTTATGGTAATGAAGCAACTTGACTTCATACAGAACTTTATAGCGGTACAAGACTTTGAACTGTC
The DNA here is from genome assembly GCA_024733475.1 of Syzygium grande. Lineage (NCBI taxonomy): Eukaryota > Viridiplantae > Streptophyta > Magnoliopsida > Myrtales > Myrtaceae > Syzygium > Syzygium grande. The sequence goes on from JAMXDD010000001.1 coordinate 33,406,141, forward strand.
ACCTCCTCGGAAGCTCAGGCAAAAGGAAGTTATCGGCATTCACCTAGCAATTTCTGTGCAACTTCTTGTTGGAGTTACAGTTGTCGTACAGGCGTGAGAAGATCAAGTGACGTATTGATGAGATACTGGTAATGTCCATTGTAATATTTGCTCTTCTTTTCACCAGGTCAAAAGACTTAGGCTGAAAAAAAAAAAAGTCAAAAAGTGAAGATAAAAGGAAGGAAGCAGAAGCTGGTCGGGGAAGACAAAGAAAAAACAGAGGAGAAGAAAAAAAAAGGAGAGGAGAAAGGGAAGAAGAGAAAGGGAGGGTTTGTGCGCGCGGATACTCGCCGAGCCGTTTCGACTACGTAACGTAACGATTAGTAAGTACTCCGCAACCCTCGTTAGTCCTATTGGAGTAATTTTTCTATTAGGGCTCGGAAATAAGAGTTATGTGGATTTGAGCAGCGTAGTCCAAATTTTTGGGTTGTGAAGTCTTAAATATCATGAAAATGAAAGATTATGGTGTTGTGGGGCTGTGCGATATGACGGATATCGATTTGGAGTTACGATTTGTTCAGAATCAAATTTTTAAGTTGAGAGCATAATCTAGAATTTCGTTTCCAGGGCCTTTATTGTCGTTTTTGGGCTGTTGTTTGGGTTGGCTATTTTGGGTCATCCATGATATGCTAGATGAGCTTCATGAGCTTCGTTTTGACTATAAGAGCGCACAAAACGGAGTCCGGTGGAGGAAGTTATGGCGTGTGGAAATTTAGTGCGCGAGTTGTTTGTTGTGGTTGGCATTAGATTTTTCTATTGAGCAAGCCGTCGTAGGCACGTGGGTGTCGGATTATTGGCTAGTTAGCCTTAGCTTATTCAAGTCGCCCGTTAAGGGGAAATATTACTCGGTTTTGATTTGTTTTTCCGTATGTTTGATAGGATTTTGGAACCGTCTGCTCAAGTAACACATATGGGTTAGTTGTGAATTACCAGATGAGGGACATTATATCTTTTATGAATTTACAAATTCATATTTTGATAATAAGATATAATTTTTAATACAGTGGAGCATGTTTTCTGCATAAATTGGATCGATCATTTACTATCTCTTGTCGATTGTGAAATGAGTTGAAAAGTCTTATGAAGTTATTGAAATGAAGTTTTTGTGAATGCTTATATTAAATATTTTGTGAAGAGGATTAGCCGAGGGCTATTCTTGTTGCGAAATGTTTTGTGAAATGGATTTGTTGGTGTTGATTATGGATTTCTGGATTAAGTTATAAATTACTGCTGCTCGTATTACTATGTTGAGAACCTGTTGAGGGAGGAGTATGCATACTGTCAGGATATCCTTTTGGGCCGAACCACCGGGCTTATAATAAGTGGTAGACCTTGCTAGGAGGGTTAAACTTGGTCGCCTTTGTCACGGTGTTAAACTTGGCCATAGTTTGATAACGAGCATGAGATTGATTGATGGATAAACCATCGACGTGTTATGTAATGAGATTAGTTAATGGATAGACCATTGATGATTGGCTATTGCTGTTAAGTGAGTTTTTATTGCGTAATCTGATACGGATGACTTTTATTGAAAAGTTATTATACATTTGAGATATTTTTTACTATATTGTACATTGAGTTTGAGTTATGGGTTGTGATATTTTTGACACTATTGCATAGTGATTGTTCGATCCACTTAGAAGAAATATGTTACTCACTGAGCCGTGGTAACTCACCCCTTATCTTATATACCTTTCAGGTTCTTCTGCTCGCCGCAAGTAGGTCATGAGCAGGCATTAGTCGGAGGATTTCTTTTTGATTGTGGGATTTTGGGTACGTTGTACATAGTGTCGTGGAGCTATTGGAATAATTTTTTTTTTGTTGAATTTGTATATATCCTTTTGATGATTTTAGAAAGCTCTGATGTTTTCGGGTTTTGTTTAAGTTTAGGCTGCGTCCTTTGGGTGAAAAGACGGCCGTATTATGATCCCGTTTTGGTTGTGTTCGGGGTGTGACATCCATTATACCTAAGAAAGTGGAGATTAGTTCACCTACCACCTATCCCCTTCTCAGGACCTCAAGCTGGATGATCCTCTCCCCTGGATCCTGGAGAAAACCTGATCAGCACAATCTGTAAACCGAACAACCTCCAAGCTTGTACAAGTTGCCCCATCTCCACAAAACTGTCCTATCTCGGCAACAAGCCAGTTCTTCAACCCCTATATGCCTCCACAATTCGGGATGCCACTTTTACCTACAAGTCTCCGCACAATTTCTTCCGTTCAACAGTTTCCACTGCCATTAGCATTTTGCTGGAAAGTACAAGATCAACTTTTGTTTTTTGGCCAAAACATAAAAGATCAACTGGTTGCATTTTTTCAATTGAATGAGAGGAAACCAAACGTCATTACTTGATGAAACTATCGAAAAGTCCTATGGACCGTTTCTTCCTAGGAATTTGGGGTGAAATTCATCTAAAATGGTTCTAAATAAGTAGTTGAGCGTGCATACTTGAAACTTAATAGTTCTCTTCTTAATATTTCAAAATTGGATCGTCATTGAATAAGCTAATAAGAGATTTCCTTATCAAATTTCTATTAAATACTTTGGCTTTAGTCCCCAAGAAAGCTCTTGCCCTTGTACAGTCGTCGAGAGAACTAGACCAAGTCCGAGTGGTTCAACAACAAATCAGAAAATGGAAAAGGACATCGATTACAACTGAGCTACTAAAATATAAGCAAATTGTCACGCTCAATCATCAATCACCAGCGACATGAAACTTTAGACACAGGGTCACACCAATGGATCTTCAAGAAACATTGGAGTATTCAAGGCATCGCCACCACCTACTCGGTGGAGTTAATTTGGATCCCATGAGGATGGAAAAAACCACTTTTACCAGCACCAAGCCTACTGAATGGACACACCTAACCCGCTTAAAAAAGAACAAATAAACAGGTGGGCACTATACATTCACCCATTTTGGTAGTGTTTCCATATAAGTACGTTTAACTTTGGAGTTCCAAAACTAAATATTGTCGTTATGTCAAAAGGCGTCTCTGTGAGTTAATTTCAATTTTCATATATATATATATATATATATATATATATCTTAGAATCGCTCTCCCTCTATTCGGTACACGGTTTGCTTCATTCCTATCTCCTTCATCATCCACCGTCCTAGAAGCTTGCGAAGAGCAGCTCCTTGTCCAGGCCCTTTGGGCCCGGTGGCAACTCCCCACACAATAAAGGGTTAAAAAGTCAGTCTCTTAATTCTTAGCGATCTTTGAAAATGAATGGCCGTAAGTCTTTGACCATTCCAAGCGCTAACGGGTTTGAATGGTCGTAGTTAACAAATGCAAGCTAATTTCGTCCTAGTTGCATGATTGCCTGGGACATACACGCTTGCTCAAAGCAAAAATTAATTGTTTTCGTGATGTCGTGCGTGATTAATTTTAATGAAACCGTGAAAAATACTAAGCTAACTTCTCTTAGAGAGATTGAGCATAAACCTTTGGAAGCATCTTAAAAACTCCTGAACCGATGCCATTGAGACAAATCTACTCTGATGCCACTAAACTACATTAAATTCAGGAATATTTCGTCAAAACTTCCAGTTAGCTCCTCTAACAGAGTACTTCCACAGGCTGGAGGTTTGGTATGAAAATGTTCAACTTCTGTTGTCCAGCCATTCGGCCTAATTTCCTTAAAAAAATCCTCAATTTTTGTCTTAAAAAAAACCCCAATTTAAGATTGAGTCCCAAATTTGTCCTAAACTTTTTTTTTTAAAAAATCACAAACTTTAACCATAGTTCCAAATTTGCTCGTGTCAACCCTCCATCCAAAATCATCATTAGTCGTTCCTTATTTTCATATCAAAGGACGGTTTCATTTTGAAAATAATTTTTCACATCACCTTGCTAATGTGGATATGTTACCAAAGTGGAAATGCTACATCAAACAACTAATGATGATTTTTGGATAGATGGTTAACAAGGGCAAATTTGAGACTAGATTGAAAGTTAATAATATATTTTAGACAAAGAAAAGTTTGAGACAAATTTGGAATTAGAGTTAAATGTTTGTGATTTTTTTAGACAAAAAAAAATTCAGAACAAATTTGGGATTAGACTTAAAGTTTATGTTTTGTTTTTAGAAAAAAAAATTCGAGGCAAAATTGAGATTAAATATAAAGTTGGTTTTTTTTTAGACAAAATAAAGTTTAGGGAAGAAATGAGACTAAATCTAAAGTTAGGGTTTTTTAAGGAAATTAGACCCTAGGCATTCTATTAGTGTATGGCTGTTTGCTAATGATCCACATGCGCTTTAACAAATTAAAAGTCCTTGCACTCTTTGTCTTGACTAAGTTGAAAGTGACCATTATTGATATCTTTTAGAATGATTGCATGCTACTTAATTTGCTTGGTTCATGTATTAACATACCTAACTCTGTGGATTTTTTTTATTAAATTGTTCTTCAACTTTTCAAAGGAACTGATGGGAAACTTAAGTAATTTGCAATCCCCTCTCGTTTTATATCTCGGAAACTTCTCAGAAACTTCTGATACGGTTCTAATCAAAATTCTAGTTTACTAGGTAAGTTCCCTGCAAGTGCTGAATATGTTTTTATATTAGTGTTAATGAGAGCGACATTTTCCTGAATGGCTATCGACATCGGCCGGCTTTAATTTTCAAAAATTGTGTTCGGTGAAAGCTACCGAACATTTGCTGGCAAATAATTTGTTTTAGAATACCATTGTATTAAGCTTTCTAAAGCTTGCTTCGTCAAGGAAAAGAATCAGTCGGGGTTTTATGGTAATGAAGCAACTTAACTTCGTACATAACTTTATAGCGGGCAAGACTTTTGAACTGTCATCCCCTCAGAAGGTCAGGCAAAAAGAAGTGATCGGTATTCACCTAGCAATTTCTGTTCAACTTCTTGTTGGCGTTAGTATTGTCATGAAGGCGTAAGAAGACCAAGTGACTCATTGCTGAGATAGTAGTAATGTCCATTATTGCTGAGAAAGTGGAGCCTAGTTCACCTGCTATGACTAAACAAGCAACTAAGGTCATATAATTAAAAATTTTCATTGTGCTTTTCTTTGATTCTTACATGCCTTCGTGCTAATCGAAGCATCATTCAATGACACTAATACAGATATTTTTTTCGTGTCAACCTTCAGGCAATCTATCTAAATTCGATTCTTGGATTTTGGAACGGAGAATCAAACTGATTCCCTTAGGAACTGACCTGTGATTGAACTGGTTGATTCCATGATTGACTTGGAAACCAGACCTAATTTTAAGTAATTACTATTATTTCAGGAAAACCCTTCATTTAATAATTTGTGGCATGGTGGTTAAAGTGTAACGAGTCTTTTAACCTTTCCCCATTCAAAACCCATCTCCCAACAATCTATCTATTTGTAAAAATCGGGAACCGAACCGGTCAAAGTCAGTTCTCCAATTTTTCACCAAGAAGGGGATAACTTACTTGTTAATTAGGATCCAAAACCGTCAATCTGAATCACTGTGGAGGCATCATGAAACAGCAGCACCGGCTCTCAACATCGACTTCATTTTAATTGGTCCTTCCTATTTATCAGGCACTCACCATTAGGAGATTGCAGATTGTTACTAGTTTCTATCTGCAGGAAAAGGTGGAAATCTTATGTGATCAGTCTATCAATTGTGAAGTGGATAGAATCACAATGATGGGATTGTAAGTAAACACGCTGTCGAATTCCCTCCTCGAATATGAATTTGAAAATATGCCTGCTTAAGACACAGCCAATCATCAGCCCTTTCAGTCTTGTTGGCTGATTAGTTTTGGACTTCCTGGTTTTTTGCCTTGTTTATACAGAAGCCAAAATAAAGGAGCAGATAGATGGCAAGAATCATAGATTTCAAACTCGCCCCCATCTGCTGTGATACATTCTATGGGACCAGTTCGCTTGAAAAAGATTTGACTATCTTACAGTTTGAGCCGTAAACCCTCGTCTTTTTGTTATTTCAAATTGGACCTTGAATTTTGTTGTTCTTTCAAACAGCACCCCAGCTGTGAATTTCGAATATATTCCTTATTTGATACCCTTCTCGACGTGCCTGCTCTTCAGTTGACTAGGCTTCCCTGGTGCACCGTCTTCTCATAAAGGCATACTGTAAGCTGTGATACAGAACAACAATCACTATTGGAAGGCTAAACGATCTAATTGGAAACCTTCTACTCGCCATCGATTATTTTTTCTCTTGAATGATTTAAGTAACCCCACCATTACTAAAGATATGAACATATTTGGAAATAATTGAATCTTTTAAGCCAATGCCAAGTAAGATTAATAAATGAAGTGGAAACTTAAGTACTGATTTAGGTGTGGATAATATTAAGTGTTGAAGATGTCAATAAAAAGTTGTTTGATGACAACTAAAGATTAACAGTTAAATATTATCAATTTCTTACAAAACATAAGACAGTGATCATTATCAGTAGGTTTTAGCAATATATTTAGCAAGATTCTACTAGCCATCAATTATTTTTCCTATTGAATGAATTAATTAACCCCTCCCTTACTTACCATATTAAGTGAAATATCAACTTAATTTAGTCTTTTAAGTCAATACTAATTAATGTTATCAATTAAACAACCTTAATCTCATTAAGTACTCGAGTTTTCTATTTTCAGCAGTTAATTGAACTATGACATATGCCTTAAATGAACAGAAAATATTAATTTTCAGCATTTGAGGTTATGAGGCACGCCTTTACTAGTTAGGATTTTGTTTTATAAAGCCCCCTGGACACTTGTTAAGCGACCAAAATAAGAGAATTTTACAAATTTCAATACACTAATTGTTTTCATGATATGTATGCAACCAATGCTTTCAAAATCAATTATTTCCTTATTAAGTATGTTTACTAAATGTCTCAAGGATGGAGGTGATCATTGGACGGGCTGACTTTCAAGCGAGAAGAATTGAGACTTGGCACTTTCAAAGTGGCTGAAATAATTTAAGACACTACATGGACAAGCATCGAATATTGGAGAGTCAAATTTAAAGTTCACTCTACAGGATTCTCTAGAATCAAGAGCAGGCAGATGATGATAGCAACCAAGAACATCCGGGGAACATTCTGTCGATAGTTTAAGGGGGTAATTAATTAACCAAGTTTATCATACAAAATTGACCTGGTCTCCTTTTCATGCAATCAAGGAAAACACGAGACATGACATTTGCTAAAAAGTTCTTACCATTGCATCTGCCTACTACAGAAAAGCCACAGCTGCAAGAGCTGAAGACTGGCATTAGAAGCATCTCAAACCTGGAGTATGCAATTAAATAGCAGGACCATTAAATCTTCTGGTGGTTAAAATTCTTTTCAATAAGAACTCATAACAGGTTGAATCTTGAACGTTCTACCTACACCAATCTTTGGATAGCTATAGTGGGCCTTACAAGATTGTTACAGGGTTGAACACCTCTTATTGTAATTGTAATGATCTACTGCGATGAAATTTCACGACACCGATGAAAAGAGGGACTTCATAAAATGAGAACAAAGTAATTAGTTCCGGCACATATTTTAGGTTTCAGGGATCACACAACAGAGGGAGAGTGAGAGCAATTACGAAAGACTTCGTATTTACAAAATGGATTACTAAAACATTACGGACGAGCTCTACTTATACAGCATTGAGAGACACAATTCAAACCCTTATTGCCTTATATCACCTAATAGATAACTCCAAATATTACTAACATAGTTTTGACAGCTCCTAAATGTCATTTACAGACAGACTCGCAGTCACAGCTACCTTACAACACATTCACATTTACAAGTCATCAGTCACAAACACTTGGCAGGCTCACAGTTGTTCACTTATATAGTACATTCACTTCCAACATGGTGGGAACTCGTCGCTCCTCATGCTAGTGCCTTGGGCAGTGGCAACATCTCTCTGCACCGATCTCTCGATTAACTGGACGTCCCACCCCTCATCTCTCCAGTAGCCATAATATATTTCTGGAACATGCGCAACTTTCTGAAAGTCGTCATCCTGTCCACCTTCCACAAGCTTCTTGACGAGCTCATCTGGCATATCGAAAATCTCCAGCACTTTCAGCCTTGTCAGGTGTTCAATACCTGATGGAAGCTTCTTTAGTAACTTGCAACGCTGAATGATAAGCTTCTCAAGAAGAGGCATTGCTCCCTTCTCCACTTCTACGCACCTGAGTTCATCGAAATGATCAAGACCCAGAGTCCTCAGCTTCTTAAAGGCTTTTGCTTTAAAGCACAACGAGCTTCCTTCAGTAAACCTGAAGCAACTCGAGATGCACAAGATTGGGCAGATTTTGGAGAGACACAAGAGGGTCATCCTTTAGGTGACTGCACCTCAGGTGCAATTTCATCAGGCTACTAAGAGAGGGTAGCCAGTGTGGTAAAGCCCCTAAGCGTCCTCTCAAGTAGATTCTCTGAAGGAGTGGAGGTGGACTGGAGAGGTGTTGCAGATCAATAATCTCATCATCATTGACAGAAGCTACAGATATTGCTTGAAGCCCTGTTAGTTTGGAGATTGACAGGCACAAATCCCTTCCATCTTCTTTTCTTAATTTCAGAATGGCCAACCTATCCAGTTGTGTCAACATTCCAAGCTCTCTTAACGCACTGCTGCTACTCTCATCATCTGCCTCTAAATAGCAGAGCTTTTGAAGGGATTGCAAAGCCCCTAATCCCCTAAGGGCCTTAAAGCCGAATTTGAAGGATGAATAGGACACTTTCTTGTAGCGATAAACGAGGAGATGACGAAGCTGTTGGAGTTTCAAAATCTCAACAGGCAATTCAGTGACATTTGTGTGTTTAAGGTCTAGAGTCTCTAAGTTTTGAAGCTTCCCAATAGAACTTGGAATTGTACTCACCTTACTGAACCTGAAACTTAGATATCTCAGATAACACCAATCAGCAACTTGAGCAGGGAACCTTGTTAAAGGAGCCCCTTGCATATCCAAAACATTGAGCAAATTTATATCACTAGCTAAAACTGAATTCATTAATGATTTCTCTACCCCAAACATATATAAAGAGCGAAGTTGAGACAAGGACCAGTTCCGTGGCAGAGTTTGCAGGGTGTTCTGTATTGACAGCCGACGGACTTTGTCTGGCCATTCACGATTTTCTTCTTTGGCTATTTCTGCAAAGCCCTGATCGGTCGACTTTGAAGTGATAATATCCCTCAGAAAATCATGGATGCGGCAAGTCTTGACCCTTCCATCACTTCGTTTAGAAGCCACCTCTATCAGGCATCTGTTCAACAGCTCCGCGAAGTAGTCCTTAGCAACTTCTTCAAGGGTCTTTCCTTCTTTCTTTTCAACAAATCCTTCTGCGACCCATAACCGAATCAGTCTCCTACGCTTGATGGGGTGACCCTCAGGAAATAAACTTAAGTGCAAGAAGCAGGCTTTCAAGTAGTATGGCAGATCATTAAAGCTAAGTGAAAGAACTCTCTTCAAGTTTTTGAGTTTGTTGTTGCTGTCAATCTCACTACGAAGACTGCGACAAACCAATTCCCATTCATCGATCCTGTGCTTGTCTTTTGTAGCCAAAACACCACTGATAGCCACTATAGCAAGCGGCAGTCCTTCACACTTTCTTAAAATAAACTGACAGGACTCCTCCAGATGGGAAGGGCAAGAATTCCCCTGAAATGTCTTTGTGCAGAAAAGCTTCCGTGACTGTTCTACAGGCAGAGGCTCCATCTTGTAGACCTTCCCCTTGAATTCTCGGCACGAGGTGGATGCTAGATCAGCATTCCTGGTTGTGATGATTATTCGGCTGCCGCATGTATTGTTAGGCAGTGCATGTTTGACGGCATCCCATTCGTCAATCCTCCATGTGTCATCTAGAACAACCAGATACCTCTTTCTCTGGAGCAAGTCCTTGATTATCATCTTCAGCCAGTAGATATTCGTGGTGTCTGCACCAGAAGGAATCGGTTTTCTGATCACTCTCATAATTTGTCGAAGCATGTCCTGGAGGAGCTCTCCTATATTTGGAGAGCCAGAGACAGTGATCCTAGTACATATCGTGAAATGTTTCTTCACCTCTGGATCTTCATAAACTTGATTTACCAGTGTGGTTTTGCCCAATCCTCCCATCCCAACGACTGAGATAACTTGACGCCTAGAAGTGCCCTCAACCAACCACCCAATCAGCTGCTTCTTCGGCTCTTCAATGCCCACAAGCTCAGTTTTGTCTAAAAAAAAGGCATTACTTTGGTGTTCATGTCATGTTTTGTCAGAGTAATTGGAGCCTGGGCCATGTTGAGCTTTACTGAACTTGTAGCGTAGCCTCTGGTGTCCATCACATATGCTTTTGATTCTGGAGTTGATGTTCTGTATCTCCAAAATGGTTCGATATCGAGCTTTCATGTTCTTTACACAGCAAGATATCTTACAGAAAAGACCAGCAAACCCAACTCCATGATCATGCACCGAGAGAAGTTTGAACTTGTCGAGAGTATCTTCAGTGTCATATGCAATCTCTCTTAGCTGCTTTACCCACACTTTGACTTCCTCATCGCTCTCTTCCAGGGAATCTGCAACGCTCAGGCATGCCCTTATGCATTCAAACTGTCCTCTCACTGAGCTAACTTCTTCCTCAGCATCTCTGAAGAGTTGCACTTCATTCTCCAGAGAATTTGTGAGCTTGCCAATGAGGAAGTTTACGGCAGCTTCTGCCATGATCTAATTGGGCATGCGCAGAAGTTGAAGAATATAAGTCTGCTGGTATCCTTTACAAAATGGCTCCAAAAGTTGGGGAGTCCAATGTGGAAGTGGTGAAGCATATGATGTCCATGCTGAATTTTTTGTTTTGTATCTCTTTCCTGGTGGTCCACATCTCCTATAGACTTGAGCAAATTATAATATTTAGTCCTTTTCCGAATCACTGTTATTTTTATTTATTCATACCATGGGCTAATATTTGTTTGAGTTTTGTAGAAATACCTCTTATTGCGAGAATTTATTAATGTTTCAATCTTTCTAATGAAGTAAGACAGAACTTACCAGATAACTTGATTTGCACTTCCATTTTTCTGTTTTGGAAACAATTGACCTGGTTCTAAATAGAAAATCCCTGACTAGGCAGCCCACTGCAAGTTTTGAAGAAAATGTCATACCAATGTTACAGGAGTGTATCATTTAAGCATTTCCATGAACGACAATTGAATTGGCTAGCTGTGAGTTCGATATAATTTTTTCTAGTCAAGTTTATTGAATCTATTTTGCGGGCTATCGCTGTTTCAGGTTGGCATACTGATGCATTGTTCGCTTTCTCAAGCTTGCATTTCTAGGTATAAGTTTGGCATGAGGTTAGGTTTGAGCTGATGAAACAATTTAAGTCCAGGTCATATGTTAAAAATTGATGCGAACGCAACAATCACCTTTTCAGGACCTCAAGCTGAATGATCCTCCCCCTGAACCTGGAGGAAACCCGATCAGCACAATTTGTGAACTGAACAACCTCCAAGCTTGTACAAGTTACCCCATCTCCACAAATGCGCCCCGTCTTGGCAACAAGCCAGTTCCTCTACCACTATACGCCTCCACAATTTGGGATACAACTTTTACCTACAAATCACTGCACAATGTTTTTCGTTCAACAGTTTCCACTGCCATTAGCATTTTGCTGGAAATGACAAGATCAACTGATTACATCTTTTGGTTGATTGACAGGAAATCAAACGTCTTTACTAGATGACATTATCGAAAGTCCAGTGGACCGTTTCTTGATGGATCATTATTGAATAAGCTAATAAGAGGATTCTCTATCAAACTTCCTAATAAATACTTGGGTTTTGCTCTCCAAAAAAGCTCTTGCTCTTGTGCAGTCGAGAGAACTAGACCAAGTCTGAGTGGGACAACAGCATGTAAAATAATGGAAAAGCACAGTAATTACCACTGAACTGCTAAAATATAAGCAAATTGTCACACTGCATCGTCAATTACTAGCGACATGAAACTTTTAAAACGGGGTCACACCAACACATCTTTAAGAAACATTGGAATATTCACGAATTCATCACCATCTATTAGGTGGAGTTGATTTGGATCCCACAAGGATGAGAAAGCTACTTTTAAAAGCACCAATCTACTGAATGAACACACAATACCTGAAACCAAAAAAACAATTCCAAGGCGCATGTCCTGAGTCACTCATACCTTTGTGTGAATTTACAATGTCTTCCGTTTTGTACCTTCTTTTTTGTCTCCCAGTTGGCATTTTATCAAATACTTGGTGGACATGCTTGTGAGGTTTCGCAGGGCCCTCCAATTCAAACCCCTGCTAGAATTTCAGGGGGTTAATTCCTCCAAGATTTCAAGAAGTAAAAAGAGTGTGTCTATTAAAATTAGATTCACGGTGATCCTTGAAAATGAGCTTGATCAATGATGGCAACGTCTAGACCTTTGACCATTCCAAAGCACCTAGGAATTTGGAGGATCATATTTAACAAATGCAAGCTAATTTCCTCCTAGTTACATGGTTGCATGGGACGTACACGTTACTCAAAGCATATATTATACATCTTTACCAGCTACGTGCGTAATCACTCTTAGACAAAAAAAAAACCCATAAAAAATCCTAAATTATGTTCTCTTGGACCAACGCCCCATAAAGTTTTCAAACACATCTTAAAAACTTTTTTCAGTCTTTTCAATTTAGTCATGGAAGATACCAATCTAAATCTCGGGAAAGAAGAAATACTTTAATTTCATGTGGTACCGAAAGAGATAAAACTACCAAACGAATATGTTGATCGTGTTCAAAAGTTACTGTAAGATTTTCCTTCCAAAAGATAGCATTGCAATTTTCTCTTTGCATGATTTTACTTGTAAAGCATCTTTGGACCATTCACCAACATGTCATAGTTATGCATTTCATATTATGAAGCATTTCTCTATTCCTTTCTCTAGTAGATAACTTAGTCCCATCAAATTCCTTAATGCCAATATAGTTATTCGAGGTCTTCATGTCTTTGAGGATTTATGCTGACCTCCAACTAACATAATCTACCATCTTACTTAGGCTCTGTTTGTTTCGCGAAAAATATTAGATGAATAATTTGAAAAATAATTTCCTAAAAGTAATCGCTTGTATCACTTAAATAATTAGTCAATAAAAAATATTGTCATTATCTACTATAATTTCTTTCTAAATATTTTCATTGATTCATTTTTATAAGCAGTACAAGTGATCATTTTCAAGAAAATATTTTTCGAATAATTTATTTTCCGTGAAACGAACACACGAAAAAAAACACTTTCTCCAATTTCTCTTATCTTACTTTCACTTTCTAATTATCCGTCTATTGTCAATAAATTGATTTCGAGTTTTCCTAATCTGTTGACTCATTCTTGCATCAAATCGTATGATGTCGTTCCTAACTTGTAGTCTGGTTCTTTTGTTGGTACCTCAATAATAAGTGTTTCTAGTTTCTTCTTTTTTGGTCTCTTCCCCAATTTTATTTCCATTCTATAAAGTTGTTTCCCTAATGATTGTAAGATTACTTCATTATAATTATTGTTGAGATGCATGTGAGTTGTGTTAGAAAGTTCAACATCATAGAATTATTGTGGTGTGGAGCACTTTTTATATCATAATTTACTCGTAATTCATTAGCATAAACTTTTGTATAAAGATTATTTCAACCGGATATGTTAACGGGCTTAGATTTGAGCTTGCTCTTAGCAATCTCTCCACTTGAAGGTATCAAGCTCGGTCCATTCCATCGTTCTTTCTTGCCACTCACCTTATATGGCAATGCTTTAGTGTACTCTCATAGTTTTAATCCAACCGTAGGATGGATTGTTCTCCGAAGTTTTCCATTTATTGTTGTATAAGTTGTATAATGATCTTCTATGTTATGTATGCTTCCTTGTTTAACTCTAGGTAAAACCGATTAAATAATTTATATTTCAAATTTGTACTATCTACTAAGGGATGTGAGATGTACTTTAACAACTCCGTAGAGAGACTAATAATGCACTTCTGTAAGCATAATAGTTGTAATTTATCTCACTATATCAGATGATAATGTCCCCTGTCAGACCAACAAAATATAAAAAATGACTATAGGAATGTATGTCAACTCAAAAGAAATAATTAATAGGGCAACACCATAATTCTTCATATGGTCGTAGTTATATATTATCATGCATGAACGCATAGAAGCTTCGTTTGGCTCTTTCATAACTTTTCAAACCGTCAATCTTATCTTCTTGTGATATTGCGTGCTCCATTGAAACCATCTTAATTTACAATTAAATAGATTAAACGATGTGCAAAAATTAAGATTGGCAACATGTTAGGTATGGCATTAAATAAGTACCCAATCTTTACATCTGCCAAAGAAAGGTGGATGATCTTTCTTTACACTTCAGCCCAGAAAAGAGATTTTATTAGTGATTTAACCAAAAAATCCACGACTTATATGGTGTTGAGCTAGGACTTGTCCAACTATGTGTAAATATGACTGGACAATTTCTGTTTTGTATTTTTATAAATTACTCCACTAAATATTTTCCAAACGTATTTCTGATTGGTGGTTTATAGGTCGTGGGAGTCACTCACATGCAAAATTAAAGAATATATATGTGGGCGATATCATGATTGCAACCCATTAATCAAAAGGCTGATTGGAAGAAAACATGGCTCAATCCGTGTAGAATATATAAAGATGATATTTGTGGTGAGACATTGCTACTTCAATTGCCGCGCCTCTTCAGTTTTGATCTTTAGGGCCTCTTTCCTGCACTAACTTGGATCATCTCTCAGGAGCTTACTAATGCGGGACTTTTTGGTATTGCTCAACCGGCTTGTGTCCAACCCTGCGTATTCTGCTGCTAGCTTACAAATGTTGAGAAACAGCAGATATATGGCCAGCTTGACCGATGAAGTAGTGAATCGGATGTCCCAAAGAAATACTGGGTTTTTGCAGCTAGACAGCATGCTTAGGCAGATGAGCGAATCTGAGGTCGTTGAATCGTGAAGAGCATTGAAACGAAGAGTTTATGCTTATTTAGCCAATCATGTATCATAAGAGCCCTCGTGTATCCGAGTATTTTGTAAATTTTGATGATAGTAGCATTTCTTGAAGCAAGCTAAAAAACTGAGCAGGGAAGGTCCCCTGCTTACCTTTTTGGGATGATAGATGCATTAGATGGGGAGTTTTGGCATACTTAAGTGGAGCGTGATCAAGGCGGACAATTTTGGTGCTGGGAGGATTATACCCTGAAACTACAGAAGTGGAAGCTGCGGTTTTGGTCGGTTGCGATTCCAGCTTTTGTTTGTATGGTCCGAAGCGCGTGGCTGGTCAGTTTATGTAATTTGGCTGCTCTGAAAGCTCTCAGAAATGTAATTATGATCGACAATGTAACGGAGAATATATTTTGGCATGCTGGGAAGTTTTGCAATTAATAAGAATCATTTTGTATGGGACACTGATTGTTCACGCTGACATTTCCAGGACTGACCTCGTGGATCCGGTCTCCTAGAATGGCGTGATGGTATGATCTCATTGACAGCATTTTGAACATAAGTACTCAGTGAAAAGGACTGGAGCCTTAGCGAGAAGCTTTGGTGCTATTCTATCACGCCGATCCCAGAACTTCTCACCATCTTTATACTGTTGACACCAGTCCTGTTGTGGATAGGGGTGAGCATGGTCCGGTTGGGCAGTTCCTACCTCGAAACTGTGGACCGCCTGCTAAGGATTGGTTCCAAAAAGTTAAAACCGAGAGCTGCCTGTTAATTCCATAGACCCACCCGAGAACCGGACCGGCCGGTCCGGTCCGGTTTCCGAGTGGGTCCATGGAACCAGTTCCACCAAGTTTTCTTGGATAAATAAAAAATGGATTGGTCTAATTCTTGACCGTTGGTGGATTGTGTTCACCACATGCTACTTTGACTTACCTTAATGCACATGTGTGATGTATCTTCAGTGTACACAGAACACCTTTACTTTGGCATTTGATTTCACTAGTCTGATGCAGAAGTCATGCACTTCCATCTAAAATGGTCTGATGCAGAACTGCCCTCTACAACTTTCCAAGCTTCTATACAACCTACTCAAGCCTCAAGGGTCAAGAGGTTCTCATTTAAGCTAGCAAATTGAATGAACCTAAAACCCTCAGAAACAATGACAACAAGATTTGCCGCAAAATTCAATTACACATCACAACAAGATTCGTCACAAAATTCACAACTTCACAAGCTTCACATTAAATACATCCGTAGCCTATATTATATATCACACGTGGGAGTTTGCCAGAAGTTCACAATAGTCAGCAAGCAAGCAAAACAACAACTCTCCTATTTTTTTTTTTTATAATTTTTTTATCAGATTTTTTTAATTAAAAATTAAAAATATTATTATTATATTTCCGGTCCGGTCCGGGTGGACGGGTGGGCGGTTCTACACCGGAAATCGGGAACTGGACCGGTATCCACTGGTTCCAAAAAATTGGAACTGGGAACCGGACCAATTCCCTTGGGAACCACCAGTTCCGGTCCGGTTTCGGGAGGTCCAGATAGGTCCTGATTCTTTTGCACACCCCTAGTTGTGGATACGTCAGCCCAGAGAGAGAGAGAGAGAGAGTTGTATGCTAGGACCTTCACCGGAAATCTCATATGCTAAAATTCCTGGTATGGGGACCGTGTACGATTGATACAACTGTTAGAGACTTGTGATGGTCAAGGCAGCAAAAATTATTTTAAAGTCTCAACTCGAAGCGAAATTCAGCGGAGAACTCCAGGAGGGTTGGCATTTGTTTGAAACCAAACACTTGTGAAGATGTGCTAAATGAGGAAAACATGGGAAAGTGTCTTCACTGACCTGTAGAAAAGCAAAAGTCTCTAAGGTGTGTATCTTTCTTTTTCTTTGCCAAATGAGGATGCCTGTTCGGTGGACGAAAACGACTTAACTGCAACACCCCAAGCCCCAACAGGTCTTCTTGAGTGATTCAAAAGTAAAACTGTAATATCCTGACACGTTCCATTTGGGCCAAGCCCACAAAAGGAATACTCAAGTAATCACACAAAATGGTGACAAACATGTACTTAGTTTCTCATAATAGCAGAGTTTCATCTTAAATCTGCATGTACTCCACGAAGTTCAAAGTGAATATACACCATCCCCCTTGACCCTTTTCTGAGGAAAATGGACGTTGCAGAATAATGCGAACCATCTGCTAAATGTCATTTACAGAACCACAGTAACCTTAGACTTTGCATTTAAACTGTTATCACATAGTAACAACTATCTTCCATAATTACAATCATTCAATCACTGATACCTCGGGAGAAGTATTACACTGCATTGTAGGCTCAGCCACTCATTTCGAGCATGGAGAAATTCAACGCTCCTCATACTAGTGCCTTGGTGAGCACGACTTCCCATCCCCCATTTTTCCGGTAACCATAATATACTTCTAGAACATGTGCCACTTTCAGGTAATCATGGTCTTGTCCGTCTCGCTTAAGTTTCTTCACTAACTCATCAGGCTTGTCAATAAACTTCAGCACTTTCAGCTTTTCCAGGTGCTCAATGCCAGATGGAAGCTTCTCCAATAGCTTACAACCCTCAATATTCAACTCCTCAAGACAAGGCATTGATCCCTTCTCCACTTCCATGCATCTGAGTTTGTCAAAAGGACCAGAAACCGTAGCTTCATTAAGTTGGTGGCTTTGAAATGCAACTTGGTTCCTTCATAAACCTGAAGCAACTTGAGACGCACAAGATTAGGCAAATTCCCAAGAGGCGACAGTGGATTGTCCTTTAGCTGACTACATCTCAGCTTCAATACCATCAGGTTATCAAGAGATGATATCCAATGTGGTAATGGCTCCAGACGTCCTGCAAGTAGATTCTCTGGAGAAATGGAGTTGGAGAAGAGAGGGGCTGTGAATCAATTATATCATTTTCATTGAATGAAGTTACAGCTATTGATCGAAGCTTGGTTAAGCTTTCAATCGACAAGCACAGTTCTCTTCCATCTTCTTTTCTCAGCTTCAAGATGCCTAACCTATTCAATTGTTTCAACTTTCCAAGCTCTCTCATTAAGCTGCTGTTTTTCTTGTCACCTGCTTCTATGTAGCAGAGCTTTTGCAAGGACTGTAATGCCCCTATGTCTTCTGGGGACTTGAAGCCATGCTGAAACCTTGAGTAGGCTGTGTTTCCATAACGATATACGAGGAGATGGTGAAGTTGTTGGAGCTTCAAGATCACAAATGGCAATTCTGTGACATATGTGTGTTTAAGGTCTAGGGTCTCTAGGTTTTGAAGCTTCCCTGTGGAATTTGGAACAGTTCTCACCTTGCTGTACCTGAAACTTAGATATCTCAGGTAAGACCACCCAGCAACTTGAGCTGGGAACCTTGTCAAAGAAGCAGTTCCCAAGTCCAGAACAGTGAGCAGTCTCATTTCACTACCTAGAACAGCATCCATGGATGATCTCTCTACCCCAAACATGTATAAAGAACGTAGTTGAGACAATGACCTCTTATGTTGCATAGCTTGCAGGCTGTTCTGTATAGATAGGTGACGAAGTTTATCTGGCCATATATGATATTTTTCTATGGCTGTTTCTGCAAAGCCTTGGTGGCTCGACTTTGAAGTAATAATATCCAGCAGAAAATCATGGACGCGGCAATACTCGATCCTTCCATCGCTTGTTTTAACAGCCACCTCTATAAGGCTTCTGTTGAGGAGCTCATTTAAGTAGTCCTGGGCTACTTCTTCTGCCATCATGCCTTCTTTCTTGTCTACAAATCCTTCTGCAATCCATAATCGAATTAATCTCCCATAGTTAATGAGGTAACCCTTGGGAAATACGCTCAAGTGCAAGAAACAGGACTTCAAGTAGTATGGCAGATCATCAAAGCTAAGTGAAAAGACTCTCCTCAAGGTTTTCAATTTGTTGTTGCAATCAATTTCAATATGAAGACTGTGACGAACCAGATCCCACTCATCCTTTTTCTCGTGTCTTTTGAAACCAAAACACCACTAATGGCCACAATAGTAAGTGGCAACCCCTCGCACTTTCTTAGAATAAGCCTGCAGGTCTCCTCTAGATGAGGATGGCATAAGTTCCCCTGAAATGTCTTTGCACAGAAAAGCTTCCATGACTGTTCAGCTGGCAGTGGCTCCATCTTGTAAACCATCCCCCTGTATTCCCTGCATGAGGTATATGCTAAATCACAATTCCTGGATGTGATGATTATTCGGCTGCCACAGGTGTTGTTAGGCAATGCATGTTTGATCGCATCCCATTCATTTATGATCCAAGTATCGTCTACAATGATCAGGTACCTGGCTTTTTGTAGCAGGTCCCTGATAATCATCTTCTTGCATAATCTGTCCTTGTTGTCCTCTAGAGGAGGAACTGGTTCTTGGTTTTCACTCATAATTTGTCGAACCATGCCTTGGAGGAGCTCTGCTATATTTGGAGATTGAGAAAGGGTTATCCAAGCACGTATCATGAAATGTTTCTTCACTTCTGGATCTTCGTAAACTTGCTTCACTAGTGTAGTTTTCCCCAGTTCTCCCATCCCCATGACTGAGATTACTTCCTGCGCGGAAGCACCACGAATCAGCCAGCCAACTAGCTTTTTTGTCGTTTCGTCGATGTCCATGAGCTTAGCTTTGTCTAAATGAAGGGCATTTCCTCACTGGTCCTGCCACGTGTCATCCGGCTTGCTAGAGCCATGGAGATGTTTGACTTTATTTAATTTGTCTTGCATTCTCCAGTGTCCATCGTATGGGCTTCTGATTCTGGAGTTGATGGATTGCATCTCCGATGCAATTCAGTATTGACCTTTCATGTTCTTGATACAGCAGGACATCTTGGAGAGAAGACCGGCAAAACCAATTCCATGATCATGTGTCAGGAGAAATTTGAAATGCGATTTCTCTCAGCTACTTCACCCAAACTTTGACTTCCTCATCACTGTCTTCTAGGGAATCTGCAACCCTCAGGAATGCCCTTGTGTACTCCAATTGTCTCTTCACAAAATTTACTTCTTCCTCTGCACCTCTCAAGAATTGAACCCCATTCCCTAGAAAGTCTGTGAGCTTGCCTAGTAGGTA
The DNA here is from genome assembly GCA_024733475.1 of Syzygium grande. Taxonomy (NCBI): domain Eukaryota; kingdom Viridiplantae; phylum Streptophyta; class Magnoliopsida; order Myrtales; family Myrtaceae; genus Syzygium; species Syzygium grande. The sequence goes on from JAMXDD010000001.1 coordinate 33,426,261, forward strand.
GTTTACTGCTACTTCAGCCATGCTCTATTTTTGCATATATCGAAACTCTGGAGAATACACTTGCTGGTGTCCTCTAGCATAGTGCTTCCACAGGCTGGTGGTTTGGTGTGGAAATGGTCAAGCTTCTGATGTCTAGTCATTCCATCAGTTTATGGCTGTTTAGTAATGATGCACACCTGCTTAACAAATTAAAGAACCTTACACTCTGTGTCTTGAGTAAGCTGAAAATGACCATTGTTGATATCTTTTAGTATGATTGGACATAACTTAATTTGCTTGCCTTGTGTATAAATTTACTTAATTCTGTCAATTTTTTTGTTAAGATTATTGTTTAACTTTTCAAAGGAAATGATAGGAAACTCAATTGATATCCAGTCCACTCATGTCTTACATCATGGAAATTTCTGATATGGTTCTAATAAAAAATTTTGTTTACTACGCAAGTCACTGTAAGTACTGAATATATTTCATATTAATGTTAATGATAGTCACATTTTCCTCAATGGCTACCAGCATCGGCCAGCTAGTAATTTCAGATAGCTGTTTCCTGTGAAAATTACTGAACATTAGCAAGAAACTATTTTGTTTGGAATACAGTCAATCGGTTCATGACGGCGCCCTTCTGGATAAGTTTAAGAAGTTGTCACCGGTGTGTCACGCGGGGTCGATCTGGATAATGAGAGGTGTAAAAGCTCCTTCACCGAGCTCCGTTATACTTAAAGATCTGAAGAGAGTAACTTACTTGTCAAGATCTGAAATTCTCAATCTGAATCACTGTGGAGGCATCACTATACAGTAGCACCAGCTCTCAAAATCAACTTCATTTAGGTGGTCCTTCCTATTTATCAGGCACTTACCATTATGATATTGCAGATTGTTACTACTTTGCTTCTGCAAGTAAAGGTGGAAATCTTGTGGAATCACACAATGAATCATGTAGTGGATAGAATCATAACAATGGGATTGCAAGTGAACATGATGTCAAATTCCCTCCTTGAATATGAATTTGAAAATGTGCCTGCTTAAGACTGCCATTATCAGCCCTTTCAGTCTTGTTGGTTGATTAGTTTTAGACTTTTGTGCAGGACATCCTGGTATGTCAACTTGTTTATACAGCAACCAAAAGAAAGGAGCACATAGATAGATGGAAAGAAGAGATTTCACACTCACCTCTGTCTGCTGGGATACATTTTATTTGACCTTATTTAGTATCATCTAACAGCTAACTCCAAACATTAATAAATAGTTTTGACAGCTCCTGAATGTCATTTACAGACAGACTCACAGTCAAAGCTACCTTACAATACATTCACATTGACAAGTCACAAGTCACAAAGATGTGGCAGACTCACAGTAATTGACTAATGTTGTACATTCACTTCCAACATGGTGGGAACTCATTGCTCTTCATGCTAGTGCCTTGGGGAGTAGCACCATCTCTCTGCACTGATCTCTCGATTAACTGGACGTCCCAACCCTCATCTCTCCAGTAGCCATAATATATTTCTGGAACATGAGCAACTTTCTGATAGTCATCATCTTGTCCACCTTGCACAAGCTTCCTGACAAGCTCATCTGGCATATCGAAAATCTCCAGCACTTTCAGCTTTCTCAGGTGTTCGATACCAGATGGAAGCTTCTCTAGTAACTTGCAACGCTGAATGATAAGCTTCTTGAGATAAGGCATTGCTCCCTTCTCCACTTCTACGCACCTGAGTCTGTCGAAATGATCAAGACCCAGAGTCCTCAGCTTCTTAAAAGCTTTTGCTTTAAAGCACAATGAGCTTCCTTCGTAAACCTGAAGCAACTCGAGATGCACAAGATTGGGCAGATTTTGGAGAGACAAGAGAGGGTCATCCTTTAGGCGACTGCACCTCAGGTGCAATTTCATCAGGCTACTGAGAGAGGGTAGCCAGTGTGGTAATGCCCCCAAGCGTCCTCTCAAGTAGATTCTCTGAAGATATGGAGGTGGAATAGAGAGGTGTTGTAGATCAATAATCTCATCATCATCAACAGAAGCTACAGATATTGCTCGAAGCCTGGTTAGTTTGGAGATTGACAAGCACAAATCCCTTCCATCTTCTTTTTTTAATTTCAGAACGGCCAACCTATTTAGTTGTGTCAACATTCCAAGCTCTCTCATCACACTACTGCTACTCTCATCATGTGCCTCGATATAGCAGAGCTTTTGAAGGGATTGCAAAGCCCCTAAACCTCTAAGGGCCTTAAAGCCAAATTTGAAGGATGAATACGATATATTCTTGTAACGATAAACGAGGAGATGACGAAGACGTCGAAGTTTCAAGATCTCAACAGGCAATTCGGTGACATTTGTGTGTTTAAGGTCTAGAGTCTCTAAGTTTTGAAGCTTCCCAATAGAACTTGGAACTGTACTCACCTCAGTGAACCTGAAACTTAGATATCTCAGATAACACCAATCAGTAACTTGAGCAGGAAACCTTGTTAAAGGAGCCGCTTGCATATCCAAAACATTGAGCAATTTCATATCACTAGCTAGAACTTTATTCATAATTGATCTATCTATCCCAAACATATATAAAGAGCGAAGTTGAGACAAGGACCAGTTCTGTTGCAGAGCTTGCAGGGTGTTCTGTATTGACAGGCGACGGACTTTGTCTGGCCAGTCATGATTTTCTTCTTTGGCTATTTCTGCAAAGCCCTGATCAGTCGACTTTGAAGTGATAATGTCCCGCAGAAAATCATGGATGCGGCAATGCTCGACCCTTCCATCACTTCGTCTGGCAGCCACCTCTATTAGGCTCCTGTTCAACAGCTCCACGAAGTAGTCCTTCGCAACTTCTTCTTGGGTCTTTCCTTCTTTCTTTTCAACGAATCCTTCTGCTACCCATAACCGAATCAGTTTCCTACGCTGAATTGGGTGACCCTCAGGAAATAAACTTAAGTGCAAGAAGCATGATTTCAGGTAGTATGGCAGATCATTAAAGCTAAGTGAAAGAACCCTCTTTAAGTTTTTGAATTTGTCATTGCAATCAATCTCAGTACGAAGACTGCGACAAACCAATTCCCATTCATCTACTCTGTGCGTGTCTTTTGTAGCCAAAACACCACTGATAGCCACTATAGCAAGTGGCAGTCCTTCACACTTTCTTAAAATAAACTGACAGGTCTCCTCCAGATGGGAAGGGCATGAACTCCCCTGAAATGTCTTCGTGCAGAAAAGATTCCATGACTGTTCTCTTGGCAGAGGCTCCATCTTGTAGACCTTTCCCTTGGATTCTCGGTAGGAGGTGTGTGCTAGATCAACATTCCTGGTTGTGATGATTATTCGGCTTCCGCACGTGTTATTAGGCAGTGCGTGTTTGACAGCATCCCATTCATCTATCCTCCATGTGTCATCTAGAACAACCAGATACCTCATTCTCTGCAGCAAGTCCTTGATTATCATCTTCAGCCAGTGGATATTCGTTGTGTCTGCACTACAAGGAATCGGTTCTCTGATCACTCTCATAATTTGCCGGAAGCATGTCCTGGAGGAGCTCTCCTAAATTTGGAGAGCCAGAGAGAGTGATCCAAGCACATATCATGAAATGTTTCTTCACCTCTGCAGCTTCATAAACTTGATTTACCAGCGTGGTTTTGCCCAATCCTCCCATCCCAACGACTGAGATAACTTGCCGCCTAGAAGTGCCCTCAACCAACCACCCAACCAGCTGCTTCTTTGGTTCTTCAATGCCCACAAGCTCAGTTTTGTCTAAAAAAAAGGCATTATCTCGGTGTTCATGCCATGTGTTGTCAGAGTAATTGGAGCCTGGGCCATGTTGAGCTTTACTGAACTTGTGGTGTAGCCTCTGGCGTCCATCACATACGCTTTTGATTCTGGAGTTGATGTTCCGCATCTCCAAAATGGTTCGATGTCGAGCTTTCATGTTCTTCACACAGCAAGATATCTTGCAGAGAAGACCAGCAAACCCAACCCCATGATCATGCGCACAGAGAAGTTTGTACTCGTCCAGAACATCTTCAGTGTCGTACGCAATCTCTCTTAGCTGCTTTACCCATACTTTGACTTCCTCATCGCTCTCTTCCAGGGAATCTGCAACCCTCAGGCATGCCCTTACGCACTCCAAATGTCCTCTCACTGAGCGAACTTCTTCCTCAGCATCTCTAAAGAATTGTACTTCATTCTCCAGAATATTTGTGAGCTTGTCAATAAGGAAGTTTACGGCAGCTTCTGCCATGCTCTAAATGTGCATGGGCAGAAGGTGTATACTGTAACTCTGCTAGGATCCTTTACATAGTGTCTCCAAAAGTTGGGGAGTTCAATGTGGAAATGGTGAAGCGTATGATGTTCAGCATCGATATTGCATTTTGTATCTCTTTCCTTGTGCAAATTATACTTTTTAGTCCTTTTCCCAACTACTGCAGTTGTTATTTATTCCTATTATGAGCTAATTTGTTTGAATTTTGTAGAAGTACCTCTTGATGAAAATTTATTAATGTATCAATCTTTCTAATGAAGTAACACAGAATTTATTAGATAACTTGATTTGCCCTTCCATTTTTTGGTTTTGGAAAGAATTGACCTGGTTCTAACAAGAAAATCGCTGACTAGGCAGCCCATTGCAAGTTTAAAGAAAATGTCATATCAAAAGTATATCAGTTTAGCATTTCCATAAACCTAAATTGAACTGGATGGCCGTGAGTTGGCAATTATTTTTTCTAGTCAAGTTTATTAAATCAATTTTATGGGCTATCACTGCTTGAGGTTGGCATACCGATGCCTTGTAGGCTTTCTCAAGCTTGCATTTCTAGGTATAACTTTGGCATGAAGTTAGGTTTGAGCTGATGAAACAGCTTAAGATCGGGTCATATGTTAAAAATGGATGGTCAAGACTTCACAACAATCACCTTCTCAGGACCTCAAGTTGAATGATCATACCCCTGGACCTGTAGGATACCTGATCAGCACAGTCTGCGAACCGAACAACCTCCAAGCTTGCATGAGGAACCCCATCTCCACAAATCTGTCCCATCTCGGCAACAAGCCAGTTCCTCAACCAATATATGCCTCCACAATTCAGGACACCGCTTTTACCCACAATCTCCACAATTTCTGCCGAAATTTTCCACTATCATTAGGATTTTGCTGGAAATTACCAGATCAACTTCTGTTTTTTGGCCGAAACAGACAAGATCAACTGGTTACATCTTTTTGGTTGATTGCCAGGAAACCGAATGTCTTTGCTTGATGACATTCTCGAAAAGACCAACAAACCGTTTCTTCCTAGGAAATTGGGGCGAAATTCATCTAAAATGGTTCAAAATAAGTGACTGACGTCACATACTTGACATTTAATACTTCTCTATTTTAATTTTTGTGTGCTTACGAGATTGGATGATCATTGAATAAGCTAATAAAGAGGTGTCTCCATCAAAATTCCTAATAAATACTTTGGCGTTAGTCCCCAAGAAAGCTCTTGCCTTGTATAGTCGGGAGGACTAGACCAAGTCTGAGTGGGACAACAACATATCAAAAATGGAAAAGGACATTGATTCCAAGTGAGACACTAAAATATAAGCAAATCATCACGCTCAATCATCAATCACTAACGACATGAAACTTTAAAAACAGGGTCACACCAATGGATATTCAAAGCATCTACACGAATAAGAACACGAGTTAGGTGGACTTGACTCGGATCCCATGAGGATGGCAAAAGCTACCTTTACCAGCACCAATCTACTGAACGAACACGCCACGCCCGAAAAGCAAACAACAATTCCAAGGCGCATGTTCTGATTCGCTCATACCTTGGTGTGTATTTGCAATGTCTTCCGTCTTGGACCTTCTTTTTTGTCACCTGATTGGCATTTTATGAAACACTTGGTGGACAAAACTTGTGAGGAAAAGCAGGGCACTCCATAATCAAACCTCTGCGAGAATTTCAATGTGTGAATTCTTCCAAGATTCCAATATCAAAATTGTATTCTCGATGATGGCAACGTCTAGACTTGACCATTCCAAGCGCCGAGGGATTTGGATGATCATATTTAACAAATGCAGGCTAATTTCCTCCTAGTTGCATGGTTGCCTGGGACGTACACGTTACGCAAAGCAGAAATTATATTGTTTTCGCTATGTGAACGTAATTAATTTTAGATGAAAACCCAAGAAAAATCCTAAATCATGTTTTTTTAACAGATTTCGCCTAAATTTTTCAACGACATCTTAAAATCTCTTAAATTGATATGTTGGGATGCCACAAACTCCGTTCTATTCGGGAATATTTCGTCAAAACTTTTGATTTTGTTCTTCAAGTTCTTTTCAATCAATTTTCTCCCTACAAGAAAAATTTCTATAATCTCACTGGCTTTCTTTACTCTTTTCAAATAGAGGATACTAATCTAGATCTCATGAAACAATAAGTATTTTGATCTCATTTGATATTGGAAGAGATAAAAATACCAAACGAATATAATCATCTTGTTCGAAAGTTACTACATTCAATTCATCTTTATTTTTTAGTGACTTCCCAATTTTGATCAAATAAAACATCCATTCACAAAAATTACTAAAAATTTGGTCTCGCAACGAGTGTGATATAAAATGGCTCTGATACCACAAACCATCATGATCTTTTCTACAGTGGATCTACACTTATCCTGAACAGCACAATTTATTTATAATGCATATTAAACACGATTACAAATGCACAGCAAATCTTCTAATATTTTCTTCTTTATTCCTGACTTTGAGAAGTCAATTTTGCAAGGGTCACCAAAATAAAATTTATTGAGAGCATAATTGAAATAGTTCATTTGGGGCGGTGGAGGTGGTCCTGTTGTTGCAGGGTCGTAATCATTTTTATCCCTCCATCTGACAAATACCACCCTTCAAAGTGTAAGAATTTCGCCAGTAGGTATACAGCTATGCTGGTAGAGGGATTGAGGGGATGGGGAAGCTAGTATCATGGGGTTCGACTCCCATGGTCTGCAAGAGGCATAACAAAACTCAGAAAGTAAGGAGAGTTAGATATAGAATAGACAAAAAAAAATAGCATAAGAACATCGTGATATTCTTTTCCCTAAGGACACGTCTATCATTCCCATCTGAGTATTTTTAAGGGGGCCTTGTACAATTCGATGAGATAGAACTAGAAGCTTTCTAGTTCAATGAAATTGGCATAGATTTGAAAATGTACAAATTCCCTATATAATATCTGACTTCTTGTGGTTCCATATTAGTTTTTTTTTTTTTTTGGTAAGGGTGGTTCCATATTAGTTCCGAACAGAGTAAACCAATATTTGAATCAATTTGGAAAATTTTTTTGCTAACATCTGGGGTGGATAAACCATGGAAGTTGAAAAACCAACTTCTTATGGTTCTCTAAGATTATGCAAGATTGAAAAAGCGATCTGCTTCAAATAATATTCTTCCAAAATATTCTCTTGTCATGTGACACAACCCAAGGGAGCCAAGTGTTCTGAGCTAGTCCGAACAAGGGCCACGAACAAGCCATGGCCCCTCTGTGCACGGGATGTGGCCCATCCATAACCATGCGCAAGCACCGTCCGTAGACCCTTCAGTTCTCTTTGACAAACGACTCTACAGCTTCTCTTGGCAAGTGTCCCTTGAGCTCCCCACGCCCGTAGAGCCTTTGGAACTTCTTGTATAGTTATGTAATGATTGTGTCGGTTCAAACATCACCGTTGGATCATGAGGAAATCAACGGTTCAAATTAGACCCGCACTTTATATATAAGGGACCCTCCCCTTCATTTGTACTTGTCACGCCCCGAACCCTACGAAGCGCGAGCATCCCACCTCCGATCGATTATGGTGCGACGTCCTAGGAAGCGTCACCGACCCAACATCCAAACAAAGTTAAGGCACATGCGAAAACCACGTATATAAATATAAATATATATATATATATATATATATATATATACACCCAGACAATAAAACACATGAGGCCAAAGATAGCACAACCAACCGCACAAGAACATACATTATCATTACCAACATAAAAACCTTTTTACAATATATTCTTTGCACATAACTAAAAAAACACAATGCCAAAAACGGTCAGCAGTCATGAGATCAGAAAAAGGCGAGTGGCTAGGGAACTAGACTAACTAAGACGGGCTTCGGTCAAAAAGGTACAACCCGCTCTGTCCTGCCTAAGGTCAACCTAGGGAGCCCAGTCTGGGTCGGACTCTGATAATTCCTCGGAAGAGCTCTCTTGGGACTCGGACTTCTCAGAATCCATGTCCTCTACTGTGGCAGCTCTCTCGTCCTCTGAGTCCAATTCTAACTCTGGATCAAGATACCAGCCTAACTCATCATCTGGGCCTATCTTGACATCCGATCCTACCTCATCTACTTCTCCGTCTGCCTCCTCATCCACGTCCATTGCCTCCGGATCAATCTCTTCGTCATCCACCTGACCTAGGTCTTCGGCTATCACTTGCTGCTCTTCCTCTTCCTCGTCCATAGCTGCAGGTCCATCTATAGTCTCGCCCTGATTGCTCCAATTAGGCGGAGTTGGAGGATCAGAAATCTCACCACTTGCCATTTGCGGAATCATAACATCATCCACATCTACCGGAACATCAAATGTTCTAAGCGGGGGTCCGATTACTCCATCAGCTCCTCTGTAGCACTACGCCACATAATCTTGGGTATGGTAATATAATTCTCCCACGTTCACAAATAAAACTGAGTGGTATCTTACGTACGATGCTTCGTCCCCGCAGGGGTGTATGCTAGATGACCGCTGGATATGATGCGGTATCCCAAAAAGAGGTGGTGTCCTCGGCATCCTACAATTGGGGGTTTGAAAATGTGGGTTATTACAATCGTGAGACGAATCTCATCGAGTATAACCCCTAAACCTAGGCTAGGCTAACATACAATCTCCTGACTAATAGTAAAAAACAATAATGCAAACCAACTCATAAACAAACTCCGACCTAGGCCCTCTGGCCCAGATCTCTTACCTGGCTGACCCTGCAGGTTATTCACAATAATAACTTAATCAAATCACATACATGAGCACTCGATTCACACGTACGTCAAACACATGTTCATACTTTCAGTGCATATTTCACATGTCATCCACCAAGTCTCGCACACCCGCATACTAACTCTTGCATTCCAATGCATGCAATGTCCTTGTCATGCCATGTTTCACACTAACTCACACCGTACACTAGTTCATTGCTCAATTATTAATATTATCTCAGAGTTTGACCCGCGTAAAACGCATCAGATCTGACCTGTGCCACTGCACAGGTCCACTTATTCACAGCACTTCGTGGCCAGCATAAAAACGCTCCTGACCTTGTGTCTCTAGCCCGCGTCAAAACGCATCAGGCGCAACACCGATCTCTTTACGAACCAGAGCTCTCGTAAAACGCATCAGGATGGTCGTCTTCCGAATGTACCGGGCATCGTCCCGCGTAAAACGCATCAGGATGGCACACCCCGCGTAACACGCGTTAGGGCAAATTGTGATCACACGAGCATACAGTCAATTATTATCTGAACCCCGCGTAACACGCATCAGGGTATTTAAGTGATCACATGCTCATGGCAGGCACGCACTCTCGCACAATTCACCACACACCTCATTCTCGTTATTCATAACGCGTGCCATGTAATGCAATTAAATGCAACATGAGCATCCACATAATATAAGCACAAGCACACGGTTCAATCAAAATCAATTCACAGTGCCTAATTTATAAATAGCATGCTCACTTGGCCAATTAGTACCATGCGGCCCAATTTCTAATACACAATTCCATATTCAATTCAAGTCATCAATTGACCAATCACACTCCGCACGATTCAGCCACATGAGCACGCAATATGGAATTTCACAATTAATTACAATTAATCACCAATCAGTCAATAGCCAATCACCCTGTGTCATCCCGACCATTCAGCTAATAACTCGAGCTGTCTGATAATACCCAGTACGTTCCTCAAAAATGCAGGCAGCCACTATTTCCTCAATCCTGGCCCAATAATTATCTATAATAATCCCACTAAATTCCTCAAATTTTATTTCCACCAATCAGTCCTCAATTCACTCTCAAATATACACTGATACTATCTAAGCCAGCCCAAAATACACCAATAATACCTAAGTCAGTCGAGAAAAAAATGCACTATATCTAATCCGAGTTTAGGAGGTATACTCACTTAATCCAATACGGGCCAAAAATCACCTGGAAGTCGGCGATGACATACGGATGGCGGGCGGCGACGTACGGACACGGCGACATGCATAATCGACGGGGCGACAGGAATGATGGCGGCGGCGAGGAACGATGGCCGGCGTGGGTGACATACGGACGGCGTACGGACACAATACGGAACCGTATGGTCACTGTATAGATGGCTACGTACGGCGACGTACAGCGACGTATGGACGGCGGGATGGTCACGCAGCGATGGCAGCGGGGCGGTTTGAGCTCCGGCGGCAATGGGGGCTTGCTCCCATGGGTCCTACGAGAAGAAGAAGGAAGAGAGAAAGAGAGAGTTCGGGAGAGAGAAGAGAGAAGGAACTGATCAAAATGAGGGGAGAGAGAGAGGATGGGTCAATTATAGTGGGCCTAGGGTGGACATGTGTCGGCGATCCGCAATTTTTCCTAAAATGCCCTTGATCCAATGGTCCTCGTTTGTCTTTATCCAATAATTCAAGGGCAAGATGGTAATTCAATAATTTCAATTTCTTTTTTACTTATTTTAGTTCTCAATTATTGCCCAAAATTATCCAAAATTCGGAATTCCCAATATAGGGTCCAAGGGCAAAATAATAATTTTCCGGTCCTGGGGCGAAATTTCAATTTTACACATACGGGTTCCATATGTGTGTGGCCAATATAATATGGCGTCGAATTCGTGAAAACAGCCTCTTAAGCCCTCGAAAATCGACTGCGAAGTCCTGGAGATTAAAATAATATTATTTTTTACTTCCGAGCCAAAACTCCAATTTTTGATCGTAACAACTCTAAATGTGTGTGACCACCCTAAAATGACATCGGCCGCGAAAAATAAACTCGTACGGCCTCGAAATCGAACATCGGGATCCCTAGGGGCAAAATCGTAATTTTTTTAAATTTTTGTCGAAATTTCAATTTCTGGTTAGATTAGCCCCAAATATGCGTGGCCACACCAAAATAACGTTGGTCTTGCAAAACAATCATAAACGTCCACAAAATTTCGACGTCGAAGTTCGGGTCCAATCTCGCGATCAAATTTGCTCATTTTAAAATTTTAGGGTCTCTCACTAATGGACGGCTGTTTAGGTGTTACGCGTATCGACCTAGGATTGTCCGAATCGTAATGGCCTCGATTTTTGAGAGAGTGCGAGGAATTATCACTAGTACCGAAGGTCTCGGTCATTTAGGTTAGTTAGGGAATCATTCGCCATATGTATTCTCGATCGGGCGGAATCACCCACGATCCGATCGTACTTTATTAGCCGAATCGAATCCGTCACCTCCCTAAGATCGACCCACGTTGGTCCAAAATATTCCCTCGGCGTTCCTTAAAGTCTGTGCTCAACTCGCGATCAAGTCCCCGGTCCACGTACATATTCCTATTTAGCCTTTCCCAATAGGTTAGTATCCCGTGATTGATCATGTCCGAGTGAGACTTTCTAAAATTAAATGAGAAATAAATTTACACTTTATTGATCTCGAAAATGGGTCAAAATTTAGGATGTTACAGTACTAGTTCATTTACAAGAAATACAATTACGCTGCTTTCTCTCCATTCTTGTGAATCGAGTGTGTGTGTGTAAGGCTGACTTGAGAGTGATCCTAAAGCTGTGCGGGTGTGGGATCGTTGTTGATCGATTGACCTGTGACACATGCCTATAAGATGAATGTTTGGATCAATATTTTGGATTGTATATTTTCTAGTTAATTCAAAGAAACAAGGGTTCATGTCTAAATATCATATAGGCTTAACATCCCAACATGCTATCTCAATCCACTTAAACTCTATTCCTTAGATTTTTATGAGTATTTTCCCATCAGGACAATATTTTGACATGGCAATTGTGTTACGTAGGGCGACCGGTGTCCATAACAGTAATTTCCAGCCAAAATTAGTTAGAAGGACTACATTGATAAATCATCAAAAGATTTAGGACCAAATTGGTAAAATTGAAAAATTTGAGACTGAATTGGCCACTATACAATAGGTTTAGGACTTTTTGAACAATTTTCCCTTTCGAAAGTATTCTTGCTATTTTGATACATTTTTCCCGTAAAAAATTCTCTAGTTAAGTAATCTGTTAATGAATTTGATTGTAAGAATAAATTACTATAATTATTATGTTCTATTACTGCATTAACTTTTTTCTGAAGTGGCAGAGTTAGTCCATGCTTCCTTCTTCCCACTCACCATATATGGCAATGCTTTTGTGTTCTCTCACAGTTTTAGTTCAACCATAGGAGAATGGATTGATCTCTAAATTTTTCATTACCGTAGTATAAGTTATATAATGATCTTGTATGTTATTTATGATTTTTTGTTTTATACTTGGGATAAACCAATAAAAAATTTCATTTTCTTTTGTTTCTTTAATTCTGCAAACCCTTTTCTTTTTCCCTCATTCTTTTTCTGAAGAGAAATCTTCTTTGAAACTTCTGCGATTTATCTTGAAAGGAAGTGTTGATAAACTTATTCGAAATGTCCACTATTTGAAAAAGTTAATCTATTATTTCAAATTTGTATTAAGGGATGTGCGATACACTTCAAACAACTCCATAGAGAGGCTAATAACAACATCTATAAAATTAATAATTGTAAAATATATCTAACTATGCCTGAAGATAATGTGCCCTATCAGACAAACAAACTATAAAAAATGACTTTTTGAAGTGGCACTAATGTATGTCAACTTAAAAGAAATAATTAATGGGTATCACCATAATTCTTTATATGGTCGTAGTTATATATTATCATAGGCGAACCAAACCAATAGAAGCTTCGTTTGGCTCTTTCATAGTTTGTCAAACCGTCCATCTTATCGTCTCCTGCTATTGCGAGCTCCATTGAAACCATCTTAAATTACCACAAAATAGATTAATTAATTTGCTATATTATAATTGCCAAAATGTAATTCACCCAATTTTCATTGTTTTGTTGCTTTGTGGTCCTCACATCTGATATGCATATCTTTTGTCTTTCTTGTGCAGCATCAGACAGGCTGATGGGTGGGTTGCATCAGGATATTGCAGAATTGGTGTCTGTCCTCCATGTTCTAGGACAAGGAGAATTGAGGCACATAGAGACCTTGGACGCCGCTTGGGTGAAGCAGTGCCCTTCCAGCATCGTCTGGATGTCCGAAGCCGAGGTTATAATCGCAAGTGGAGTCGGTGTTGATTGTGGAGGGAAGGATATAGAGAAGACTTGGCTTACTTCAAGTAGTTAGGAGGGTTTTGCATGCCCAGATATATGATACTAATTAGGCAAGCAGATACTTCCGTTCCTGCATAACACGGCATAATAAAACAAGGTGTTGTAAATTGTATTCCATTATGACCAAGGCAACATTTTCCCTGTGCCTGTCAGATGACATGCCATAAGCTAATGAGCTTACCATCTGGTCATTCATCTTATCCTATTAATTCCAAGAATTCAACTTCCTTGGGTACGTGGCCGATGATTAATTTAATGGTATAATTAGCAAGATGAATGACCAGCAAGTATCTATTGCAGGGAGACTTGCACGAGAATGCTAAAGTTTTTGATTGCTGGAGATCCTCCAATGAGTTGCAACTATTGAAACAAGGAACCTTGCTGGCAATATGTACACAGAAAAGCAATCTGTTAGGGAATGCACACAGCTTGGCAAAACAAGGTTGCTGGTTTACAACCTCATCTGTCAAAATACCAGGTGGATCATCTACTGAACATATGCAGGCCAAATTGATACGGAGATGATGGTAAGATAACAAGAGACCCGGAGCAAGCAGTGGATATTATTCAGTTTTGGCAGGTGACAGAATGCTATTACCTCAGATTAATCTTCTGTCAGTGAGATTGTGTTTCACACTGATATACATAAAGGAACAAGGAGAAGAATTGTGCCAGGGTTTTAATCTGTCCGTTGATGTGGCAATGAATAGAAGTATCCTGAGCTTTTCTCGTCAACAGCAGTCCGGGTTCTTCCCACTGCAAAATGCTTTTGAATATGTTGTCTGTTCTTTCCCCTCAAAACAATATGTTGTCTTGTTAAATGAACTTCAGTTTAGTTGTTTATCATAGGTTGGTCATCTTATCATTCTACATTGACGAACATCATTGATGCCAAAGCAGGAAGAGCATTTCAAGAGGAGAATACAGTGAACTAGCCGCTTCATTCATGTCATTAACAGGGATAGAAAATTACCTTACACTTAGTATTTACATTTTTCTGCATGTGCATCACATCGTTAACATTTGCTATACTTACAGTAATACTGTCACTCATATATACATTGCAAACTTTATGCACATACAATTCTCAGATCAGGAAAAGGAATCAATCCATTACTTCCAGCATGGAGGGAACTCACTGCTTCTCATGCTAGTGCCTTGGGGAGGAGAGGCGTTGCCCTCAGATGATCTCTCTATCGATTGGACGTCCCAGCCTCCATCTCTCCAATATCCATAGTAAACTTCTGGAATGTGTGCGACCTTCTGATAATCCTCACACTGGTCATCTCGTGCAAGTTTCTTGACCAACTCATCAGGCATGTCAAAGAATTCAAGTACTTTGAGCTTGGTCAAATACTCAATGCCTGATGGCAGCTTCTCCAGTTGCATGCAGCGCTGAATAATCAACTTTTCGAGGCAGGGCATTGCTCCTTCCTCCACTTCCACGGATCTGAGTTCATCAAAATTGTCAAGACCCAGAATTCTCAGCTTCCTAAAACCTTTGGCTTTGAAGCATAAGGTCTTTCCTTCATAGACCTGGAGCAGCTCGAGATGCACAAGGTTGGGCAGACTTTGGAGTGATACGAGGGGGTCATCCTTCAGCCGACTCCATCGTAAGTGCAATTTGACAAGACTATGGAGAGTGGCTAACCAGTTTGGTAGCATCTCGAGACGCCCTTTCAAGTAGATCCTCTGTAGTAGTTGAGGTGGACATGTAAGGTGTTGCAGATCCAATACCTCATCTTCCTCGACTGAAGCCACAGATACTGCACGGAGGTTGGTTAATTTCGCGATTGATGAGCACAAAGCCCTTCCGTCCTCTTTCCTCAACTTCAGGATGCCCAACCTGCTTAACTGCGTCAGCTTCCCGAGCTCTCTCATTATGATGACATTCCTCTCTTCGTCCGCCTCTATGTAGCATAACTTTTGAAGGGATTGCAGAGCCCCGATCTCCGCCAGTGCCTTGAAGCCATACTTGTAGTACAAATAGGATATGTTTTCATACCTGTACACTAGGAGATGGCGGAGTTTTTGCAGCTTCAAGATTTCGACAGGCAATTGCGTTACATTTGTGTGCTTAAGATCTAGTGTCTCTAGGTTCTTAAGCATCCCTACAGAAGTAGGAATTGTTTTAATCTCCGTGTGCCTGAAGCTTAAATATTTTAGGTAGTACCAGTCAACAACTTGAACTGGGAACCTTGACAAAGGTGTGGCTTGCAAGTCCAAGACATTGAGCAGCTTGATGTCACATCCTAGGACAATGTCAATGAATGCTCTGTCTACCCCGAACATGTACAGAGAGCGCAGATGAGAAAGTGACCTGTTTTGCGGTGCAGCTTGCAGGCTGTTCTGCAATGAAAGGCGGCGGACTTTATCTGGCCACACGTCAGTCTGCTCTTTGACGATCGTTGTGAAGCTTTGATCTCTCGATTTTGAAGTTATTATTTCCCGCTGGAAATCATGGATGCGGCACAAGTTGACCCTTCCGTCGGTTGTTCTTTCGGCCACTTGCACCAGGCTTCTGTTCAGGAGCTCACTGAAGTAGTCCTCTGCGACTTCTTCAAGCGTCTTGCCTTCTTTTCTCTCGACAAACCCTTCCGCTACCCAAAGCCGGATCAGTCTCCTGCGCTCGATCTGGTGACCCTCAGGAAACACACTCAAGTGCAAGAAACAGGACTTCAGGTAGTATGGCAGATCGCTGAAACTGAGGGAAAGCACCCTTTTCAAGTTCTTCAGCCTGTCGTTGCCGTCGATCTCGGCACGAAGGCTGCGCCTCACACCACATCCCATTCGTCAATCCTCTGTTTGTCTTTCGCAGCCAGAACACCACTGATGGCCACGATTGCAAGTGGTAGTCCTTCACACTTTCTCAAAATGTACTTACATATCTCCTCCAGGTGGGAAGGACACGAATTCCCCTGAAACGTCTTCCGACAGAAAAGCTTCCACGACTGTTCAGGATCGAGCGGTTCCATATCTTTTACCAGCCCGTGGAACTCCTTGCAGGAGGTAGATGCCACATCAGCATTCCGGGTTGTGATGATCACCCGGCTTCCGTGACCATTGTTGGGCAAGGCATGCTTGACCGCATCCCATTCATTTATGTGCCATGCGTCATCGAGAACGATCAGGTACCTCCTCCTCTGAAGCAGGTCCTTGATGATCATCTTAAGCCAATGGCTATTCATAGTGTTGGCTCCTGGAGGGACCGGTTTCCTGATCACCCTCATGATCTGATCAAGCATGTCTTTGAGGAGCTCTTCAATCTTTGAGGACCGAGAGAGAGTGATCCAAGCATATACTGTAAAATGCTTCTTCACAGCGGGGTCTTCATAGACTTGCTTCACCAGAGTGGTTTTGCCCAACCCTCCCATCCCCGCAACCGAGATGACCTCCCGCCTGAGAGCCCCCTCAAGTAACCGCTCGATAAGCTCGTTCTTGGGCTGCTCAATGCCCACTAGGTCAGTTTTATCAAGGAGAAGGGCATTGCCTCGGTGGTCCTGCCATGTATTATCTGTGTTGGTTGAGCTCGGATCTTGTTGAGCCCTGCTGAATTTGTGGCGCAGCCTCCGGTGCCCATCGCATATGCCCTTTACTCTGGAGTTGATGCGCTTTATCTCGGACGTGACACGGTATCGAGCCTTCAGGTTCTTGATACAGCAGGACATCCTGCTGATAAGGCCAGTGAAACCAACTCCATGATCGTGTCTCAGGATCAGGGAGAACTCGTCGAGCGCGTCCTCCATTTCGTAGGCCGTGTTTCTCAACTGCTTCACCCATACTCTGACTTCATCGTCGCTTTCCTCAAGGGAATCTGCAACCCTGAGGAAGGCCCGGACACGCTCCAATTCTCCTCTCACTGAGAGGGCTTCTTCTTGGCCACCTGTCAGGTGCCGCACCTCGTTCTCAAAGAATTGGGTAAGCTTTGTGAGTAGGTGAGTCACTGGGCTCTCTGCCATGCCTCTAGTATTGTGAGCTCTGAGTGGTGCTCAGGTTCTTGGTTTATGTGTTAGGCTGTGGTTGCAAAAGTTGAGGCTTTTCATAGTCTCTGAAAACTGCTTAACGTTAGTGAATCTTATATTTATAGCTGCCTTGTGTGGGATCCACGTCTGCTAAGCACATTGTACAAGTTGTGGCTTATTTTAGTGATATTCCTTTTGAATTTTTCATGATTCCGTTAAATATTTGTGCCTTTGACAGCAAGCTATTCAACTTTCTTGTTTCATCTGGATTGGTCGGCAAGTATGTTTAGTATTTTATTCTTTTGTAGTTTCATCTCATGTGAACAAGCTAACTAAAATTTTTTAATTGTCAGCAGAAATAACTTGCATAACGCTGTCTGAATATTTTATATCCAATGCAAAATCACGGGAAGTTTCGAAGGAACTTTCGTGTTTTATTTTATTGGAGTATATTCTTCTCCAAATCCAGGAATAGCTAATTTAGATGTTCTTGTTGTGAGTTTACAATCATGTCTTTTTCTCCATGTAGTTTATCGAAATATGTTTCAGCCACCAATTCCTACTTGATCACGCCATTATGTCGACATAAATTTTTCTTGAAAAACTTGCATTGCAAGGTATAAGAGCTGATTTTGACTAAGATCGATGGAGGAAAATTTCAAACAATTCGGAATATCATGATGGTCAAGAGTTCATCAAGATCAAGACTTCAACACCAGACGCCAGGACAATCCATTTGTGTCTGAACATTCGAGTGAGATTTGCGGACTTATCACTTGGTATCACAAAAGCCAAATTTGCGGACCAGGTTACCTGAAAAAAATTCAAGCAACATTTCATAGCTAGGAAGTAGAAGAATTAATCAACTTCAGTAAGGAGACAAACAAGCAAATGAGCTCAGATTACTCGTGAACTTCACCGTACACTACTCTGATTTTTCCATGGCATTACCCTACCGTATCATCTCAAATATGAAATCGTCAAGGTTGCACACAAATAACTTTTTTATATAAATCGTACACGTAAATCTGTAGCGATATTTTCGTCTTGTTCGTCTACTGGTGCTGGAGAAGGGCCCAACTTCGAGAGGAAAAGCACACCTATCGAATTAAAAAATGGACTATCATTGCGTATGAAGCAATTGACCAAATAAAGTGAAGAGCCACGTTTCAGTCACTAAGGACAGATAACATTAAACAATAGAATGACATCAACTGGATCTTTATAAAACACGAAATTATGGCGCCTTTTCGATAAGATCGGAGTGGCTGTCTCTGTCTATTATGTGGAATTGATGAGGATTCCATGAGGAGGAAAAGCTGGCTTTGTCAAGCCACTATGCCAAGTCAAGACGGGAACTCCCTCCTAACAAGTCTTGAATAACATGCAATTAATTTAATAACCATTTGTTAATTATGTCCATATTGTTGGGCCACTGTCTCTTATTTTGATGAAAGTATTTCGCTTTTCGATTGAATTGTAGACCATAAGATCAGTTTTCTATCGATGATCTTGTATTGCTTTTCTCATGCCTGATTAAGACAAGGGAAGGATTACAGAGGAATGAATTAAGATCAGACTGTCATCGAATCAAATCGAAATTAAAACAACTACACATGCACAGTATTCGAATGGGAGGGGCCAAAGATGCATCGGTCGTCATATCTGCTTCTGCACTTTGTTAAACTATGCTTAAACAGTGCAAATTTTATTATGACGTGCAGAAGCTAAGTGTTTCCATTTGAGTTGTATTTCACGTGCATCAAAATTTGGCCTAGTAAATGAAATTTGAGCATGATGTAACATGAGTTCTGTCATAAGACCTATTGAATCGGGTTGTGAATACGTTGCTACAGTTTGAGATTACAGCAGTCTATTGTTGACAATTTTTTTAGTCCGGGCTCACAAAGGAATTAGTTCATCTATATATTTCGTTCAACTATTACACTTGCTAACGGAATTCGGAAGGACGAATTCCATTTTACCTTGATGCGTGTATTAACCTTTCTCTAGCCCTGTTTCGGCATCAAGGAAAATGGAGGTGCTGGTGCTGAATCGAAGACTCCCAGAAAGTTTGTCCACTTGACTGACCAACATCAAATGATCATTTGGTCCTCAAGCGAGCACCTGTGAGACTTTTAAATGTGGTGGATACAGTCTCGCCCATTGAAAGAAGTCGACCATTATTCTGTCTCTATGGAATGGATAAGGGCAAACCTTTGACCCTTGATCTTTGATGTCGCCATTTGGAGACTTTGGCCTTGTAACGAGCACCAAGAGTTGTGGATAACTACTATTTAAGAAAGAGAAGCTCATTTCATCGAAGTTTCATCGCTGTTCTAGAGATAGAGCTTACTCGTTACTGCAGGAGATTCGGGGAATTTCGTTATCATTTACCTGCGAATAGCATATCAACTAATCATGACCAGAACTTCTGTTTTTGAACTACCGCAGGTAATGAAATGATAGACAAGGGTTCATGTTTTGCTGACATACGGTCGTTAAGTTCGTTATCTTGTGTGCTACAATCGATTCAAGGTCCACGTGTCAAAAAGTTAACGAGCGTTGTCTATCAATTTCTGTTTTTGAACTACCGCAGGAAATGAAATGATAGACAAGGGTTCATGTTTTGCTGACATACCGTAGTTAAGTTAGTTATCTTGTGTGCTACAATCGATTTGAGGTCCACGTGTCGATAATTTAACGAGCGTTGTCTATCAATTTCGTGGATCAAAGAAAAATATGTAAATACAAAGGAACTTGAAAACACCCAGTAATAATTCCTTTGTTCTATAACATTCTCGCTCTTTCACCTTCCCATAAGATGGGAACAATCATTTCTTCACCTTTCAGGATCCGCTTGGACCTTATCCACCGTCAAGCCTCATATTTACTCGAGGACTTCTGCTCTAATACTATCTATAACGGCTCAATTCGACCCATTTGGATATGTCCACACCGTAAAATCTAAGTTCAGAATTTTCCGACTTGATATGGAGTTTGTTTGCTAATTGACCGAAGAACTACATTATTCATCTTAACGTTAGATAAGGATCGAACAACTCGAAAGGAAGTTATTGATGGATAATGCTAACTCTGGATAAGCGGTAAGTTACAAGTGGATGAGAATTTCTTCTTTTGATTCTCTTTCAAAGGGCAACTGTTTAGATTTATGTAGTGTGGCATTGTACTTGATAACAATTAAATCGTCCTAGACCTCGACTTCGAGATCCAAGATCAAGTCATTGTTCCACTATCGATGGCAATCGTTTGTTTTATGCACAAGGACTGCTGTTGCATCGAAGCTTCCGATTCGTTTAAGTTGAGCAACAAAACAATCAAACACGGCACGCCTGGCATTTCTATGACCCGTGTAATATTTGGTCCAGATAGGATCAAACTATCAAAAGGAATATTCAGATGAGACAACTCAAAATGGAAACCAGATAGAGATACGTCGTTTACTTATGATAGTCATCACGCATAGATCTAACCCTATAAGTCATGCAGCTTATTAAGTTGGAACAAGGCTTTAGCTTCTTATAGAAGTCATCTCGAATTTCTTTATATATATATATATATATCAATTGTGTTAATTGAGTTCTAAATATATTTCAATTTTGCCAATTGAGTCTATCCGGTCAATTTTATTTAGAAATTGCCGACATGGATGTTGGCCGATTTTATATGGCACGATCAGTGCTGACATAAATAATTTTACAATTTTAAAAAACAATTCGAATTTTTAATTATTTTTTTCTTTTCTTTCTTTTTCATTTTCCTTCTTCCTCTACCGGTCACCATGGCCAGTGACTAGCCAAAGGCAAAGGCCAGCGAGGGTCGCCCTTGCCAAATCTAGCGTGGGCTGACCTCGCTAGTGAGATTGAGCCTCACCTAATTGTTTCCTTAGTTTTGTCGCTCTGATTGTTCCGGATATCGATTGTTTTAGCCCCAATCACTTTGTTGAGCTCGATAGTATAGGTCGCGCTTTGTGTCTGATGTTCGTTCAACAATCTCATTGCAAAACAACTACTCTCCCTCTCTCTCCCTCTTCCTATGTTCTCCCTCCCCTGCGAGCGAAAATCTTGAAGCAAGATTTCCCCTCTCAGGTGAGTAAAGCTACGATTAGGGCTTACTGTTGTTCATGGGTGTGGGTATGCCGCGTTTCTTTTTTGTGGGTTCCCTTGGTTTCGTCGCTCTGATTGTTCGGGATAGCAATTGTTTCAGCCCCAATCACTTTGTTGAGGCTGGCAAGGCTGGAGCTTGCCGCGATTGGGCGAGGTGGAGCCTTGCTGGCCTCAAGCAAGACTTGCCTGAGGCCAACAAGGTCGGCCCTCACCTTTGGTCGATTGCTGGCCATGGCAATCGGCAGAGGAAGATCAAAAAAGAAAGAAAAGAAAAAACTGCAAAAATCATTTAAAAGTTTGATTTTTTTTTAAAAGGCCTAATATTCAAAAATATCTCAAACTTTAGCTTTTGTCCCATTTCTACCTTTTGTCTTATAAAAAACCTCCAACTTTAAATCATGTCTCAATTCTACCCTAAACTTTTTTTTGTCTCACAAATAATCCTCAACTTTAGGTCAAATCCCAATTTTACCATAAACTTTTTTTTTGTTTCATAAAAAATCCTCAATTTTAGGTTCAGTACCAATTTTACCCTAAACTTTTTTTATCTCATAAAAAAATTCCAACTTTAGGTCAAGTTTCAATTTCACTCTAATTTTTTGTTTCATAAAGATCTCTATTAACTCTCCGTCAAAATCGCCCTCAGGATTTTGCGCTTATTAATCTCTCATGCTTGGGAATGTCCCATCTCTCGGGTCAGAGAGTGCTTGGGACACTCAAACAACTCTTTCTTGAGATATTTTTATCTCTTGATTGTCAACGAGAAATTTTGGATGGAGGGTTAATGAAGTCGATTTGTGACTCAAGTAAAATTTTGTGATTCTTTATGAGATTGTAAAAATTTTACAGTAAAATCAAGGCTAGATGGTAAAAGTGGAACAAGACCAAAAGTTTGAGGTTTTTCATGGGACAACAAAAAAAAAGCTTATGGTAAAATTGGGACAAGACCTAAAGTTGAGGGTTTTTTATGAGACAAAAAAAGTTTAGGATAGAATTAGAACATGACCTAAAGTTGGAGGTTCTTTATGAGACAAAAGGAAGAAATGGGACAAAAGCTAAAGTTCGAGATTTTTTTGGGTATTAGGCCTTTTTAAAAATATTTGCAAAAATTATTCACGTCAACATCGGTCATCTTATGGCCCTTCCATGTAAGATGGTCAACGTACTCATTAGCAAATTCTAGTCAAAATTGGCCGTATAGACTTAATTGGCAAAACGTGAAAATATTTAGGATTCAATTGACACAATTAAAAGATTTACAAATCAATTGGCACAAATATAATAAGTTTGAAACTTTTTGAATAATTTTCCCAGCTATCAAAAGTAATATTCATATGAGACAACTCAAAATGGAAACCAAATAGAAATACTTCATTTACTTGTGATAGTCATGCAGCTTATTTCGTGGGAACAAGGCTTTAGCTTCTCATAGATTTCATCTCGTATTCCTTCATCTATATCCACTTCGATTTAATTATTTTACTTTCTTTATTAAGAGAAGTTCAATTTAATCCACAGAAATGACAACCAAGACGATTGTAAGAAGTTTCCATGATCTTTCGAGTGTTGGTTGCATTCCTGGCAAAACATGTCAAATGTCGGAAACATCCAATCAGCTCAGCAAGATTACAACTGGTAAAAATAATCTAAAGATAGCATTGCGTGTGAACATTCATGAACGACGAATTGACTTCTCACCTAATTCTGATTTTTGAAATTGAAATCGCGTCCTCACGCACTTGGTTTGTTCTATCATAGCGATGACATCTGTTATTAACCTAAGAATGAAAAGAGGAGATACTTTCCGGAGAGACAACAAGCTGATCTATGTGCACTCACTATTGAATTGGCATAAAATCGCTAAATTATAAAGGGAAGCTATCATCTGAGGGCAATTCGTGTCATGTTGACGTGGTTGCTTCAATAAATTGTGCAAGTTCAATATTAGTATTGTTATAATATTTAAATACTAAACCATGCCTTTACCTAACAATTTAAACTTTTAAAACAGCTAACAGTGGTCTTATGAAATTTTTCATAATATCAAAGCATGAGATCTTTAGTTCAAATCTTTTTAGACTACACACCTAGCTTAAGGCAAATTCCAACTTACATGTGGTGGAGTGTCAGAATATTTAAATATGAAACTATAGTCTAAGGTCAAAGTCCGGTCTATATACGGGGAAAGTGTTAGAAAATTTAAATAATAAATTATGTCATTATCTAATAGTTTAAATTTATAGAATAGTTGGTAATTTTTCTTTCAAGTATTATTACGAAGATTTCGGTTGTCACACTCATAACAAGCTTATCAAATTGTGTCAAGTCATGCTTTTAACTTATTTTCCTCGGTTTCTTCATCAACTGGTATTCGAGGATGATGTTCTCTATTCCATGATGAATTTACGCAAATCCCTTCACCACCGTTGGAACGTATACGAACCTAAGTCCCACTCATTTCATTTTTTCATTTGAAATGAAACCACCACGTGGCACCCACTCTGCATAAAGTTGCTTCGGCCGGACCTTGCACGGTCTACGACCGGGCCTCGCGGCTGACTTAATTAGAGACCACAAACAAGGTTTCAAATTTCCTTTTTGTCTTCTCTCTCCCTGCAAGGTACATCTGGTCCATTTATCCTGTATCTCTGTTTTCTCACATCCTTTTCTTCTTCGTCCTCTTCTTGAGATCTTCTATAGACCACACAGCCGGCCATTGCAAACTGATCTCCTTTGTGATTGAACTTCGCGTGAGAACTTGTGAGAACCCTGGGTAATTCTGTACCATTCGAAAGCTGCGTGATGTCTGCTTTTTGTGCGTTTTGCATCAACCATTTCCTTTCTGAGCAGTTCAATTATATACGAGAACCCATACATCGAATGGACATGATACTAATAGTAGTGATTATAACAATAATATTAACCACGATAATAACATGAAAAATGGATGATTTGAAAAATATTTTCCGAAAGATAATTACTTATATCGTCTAAGAAAATGAACGAACGAAAAATATTCATCATTCATGAATATATTTAGATATAAACTGTTGTTGATAATGAAATTTTTTTCTATTAACTAATTATTTCAAACGATACAAGTTATCATTTTTAGAAAAATAGTTTTCAAATCACTCAATTTTCGCAAAACAAACAGAGCCTCAATCAATTTGTATCGACATTGTACCATATCAATGGCGCTAAAATATTCCTTCTATTCAAATGAAAAAAAAATGCCTAATATTTGTAGAATAATTAATTAAGGATATTTGAAGGAAGAAAAAGAAGTTGATTAATATATCTTAAGGATGAGGCTCCCATTGTTTTGTATAATGGTATAGATAATAGATGAAAGGCTTATTAAGTTGTTATACATATTATAAGCCGTAGAAAAATTATATTAAGTCAATAATTTTGTGTGACCATTCGTTAAGCAAACCTATATCGTGACTACATTACAGCTTTGAGAAAAAGGATAAAAAAAGGACGACATACAGAAACTGACAAACAATTATAGTTGGTCGGATCATGTTTAAGATTGAGTTTCATCACTAACAGTCGAGATACTTCAAGTTGCTATTACTTTTTCTTTTTCTAAAGAACTCTTCCAAAAGTTCATTCTTCCTGGTCTTTATCAAAGCATATGTCACTGGTCATTTACTCATTCAATCGAAGATTTCAAAATAATATATCACACAGATTTGCTGTCTGCACAACGACGCACCCAAGGTGCACACATCTTGAGTATCATACTTATTCAATTTGCTTTTAAGAACGCTTATCTTCTTATGTGAAGCTTATTTTCAGGAAAGTGGGACAACTGGAGAGGAAAATTGTTCGTCTCTTTTTTTTGTACAGAAAGTGGCAATTTCCATATTGAAACGACTGGGGCAAAAGAAGCATAAGCTTAAGCCCGATTGACCAAACCCTATTTTGAGGCCCATGTAGATGGTACCTCACTAGCTTTACAGCCGGCCGAAGCAAACTTGGCTAGCTGAGTATAACATGATTTAACCAAACCAAATTGTCAAACCTAGTGATGCTTATGTTGTCAATACTTATATTTTTGTTCGAATAGTAAATATCTTTCATTACAAAACCAATTAACGTGGGAGGACCAACCAACTGGTATCTGTCGTCAATCCAAGTAAACAGCAAAGATGTAAGCACTTGGGCAAAAAGCAAAAATCAATACTCTATCAATCAAAATCTGATCTTCCAAGGTCTGCAAAAGCTTTTAACTTAGCTCATAAAGTTTTCTTTTGCCATCCTACAATAGAGATTCAAACACAATTCCGACTGAGAACGGGACATTGGCAACAATCCTTGAGAATCGCAGCTTCCAAGATCCTAGCAAGTGAAGCAGCGCAGCCCCTAGCAGGTCTGATGAAGCCAAAAAACTGTAGAAAATGCTTCCAGATTTGCTTTGAAAAGGAGCAATAGAAGAACAATTGATCTTCTTATTCATTCTCCAGTTTGCATTAAACACTTATTCCAACAACGCAGCTCCATTTTTCAATCATGTCAAAAGTTTGCAACCTTCTAGAACTGGCCAGTCCATGAGAGCAATCTTTGGTGCATTTGGTTTCAACCTAACGAGACAATGCCGATTGCCAACTGATTTTAAGTCCTTTGCATCTGACCAGTTCCCATGCTGCAGCCGAGGTGAACACCCCATCTAAGTTTAAATCAGGAGATATGCAGCCTTGCCAGCCACAAGGTGCAGTGTCAACCCGCTAAGTTGAGAGATCGATTTGTGTAAGAATTGCAAGTTTGCATCTGATCAACCAATTGTCTTTGGAGCGTCTATTATATCCGCTAGCCATTGTGTCCACATTGGATTTCCTTCAAGTAATTCAGCCATTATTTCATAATATCAGCTTTTTACATCTTTTGATAATCAATATAATCACAAACCTATAGTGGAATCCCCTAAATAAGGCAGCATATTTGACATACTTTGTTTGACAATAATCAATGGAACATCCCGGGGTTTTGGTAAGAACAAGGATCACGGATAAAAGCAATAAGGCCGTGAGCGAGTCTCCGCGTGGGACCCGTATTTAAACAATCCTATACAGTTTTTCTTTTCTATGTGTTCTCCTGTATCATACTATCTCTAATATCTAAGTTCATAGGATTAGATTCCAATGTGCGTGAATATGATGTCTTGAATAGTCTATACAAATGTCAAAGTAAAGAGGGCTAGCATGGAAAAATGCAAACCTAACTTAGACGTGTCAATTTTTCAATGGAGGGCCTATGTAAAGTTGTGTAGGTTTAGATTTACCTAACTTTTTGTAAAGTTGTGTCAATTTTTCAATAGAGGGCATATATAAAGTAAAAATAGCCAATTTGTAAACCGACCCGCATTGGGTAATAACATTTGGAGATGTCCGTGGACCTGCGCTTGCACTAATAGTATCAAGTAAGATCGAGCACCACATGTGGGGATGTGAATCATTCACCAAATTGGTGAAAGGATGAACATGAAATTCCATGCCGAGCATAAGTCATGGTCGCATGAAATTTCCATGCTCGAAGTGGTTGGGCTGGCCTCGGAGATATGCCAGACGGGCCAAGTCCACACTTGGTTGGGCTTGATGGGCCGAAAGTTGTGCCCAGCCATCTTCCAAAAGATTAAGCAAATGGGAGCTTCAATATTTGTCTTTGACAGGACGCACTGAACTATTCGGGTCACTCAGCAAGTTATGATACGTTTTCCAACCAACAAAAGTTGGTCGCAAGATTGAAAGCTTCATTGGCCAAATTCAACGATTCACTCCAAGCCAGATGATGACCAGCAAGTTACAATGCGTGTGTGTATGTATATCAACATCCAATGAAACCTTCCCAGCAAATCTCTAATTGAATTAATTAATGTATCGTATATGACACTTTGCAGGCCAAATCTTTAATTGAATTGATAGCCAATTTCTCTATCATTAACTACAACCAATTTTTAAAAGGTGACTAGTGATTCTTGTAAGAAAAGGGAAAATATTCTTGTTGATTACTTAGGTCATTAACTTTGGTCGGCCATCTTCATCTTCGCTCAAGATATTTTTACTTCTCTTGTGAAGGAACCCTTTTTGGGACTTTTATTTGGTACATTGGGGATGTAAAAAAATCATAGCAGGATTCAGTTGCTAACATATCTACGTTTTTTAATTCTGGTAAACAAATTCATTCCACTAACATATGTGAGTTTTTCATTTTATTCATGTCATGACTACTTGTGAAAAGAAAAAAATATTTTGCACCAGTGAGGTGCCTTATTTAAATCCACGAACGAGTACTTTATCATTGCAATGCACTATTGAATCGTCCATCCCAATGTCAAGTTTTGTTTAGAGGAATGTAAACGATATTTGCAAAGATAAAAATATGTAAGTGGTCATTGTATCAAAATAAGGAACGTTCCTTGTATTTGCTCGTCTTTTACTAAGAGAAGTTCAATCAAATTTGTGGAAATGACACGCAGATAATTGCAAGAAGTTTCCATGATGTTTCGAGGGTTGGCTACGTTTTGGGACAAACAAGTAAAATGTCAAGAAACATTGAATTGGCTCAGCAAGAATGGGACAAGTAATGATGATATTGCGTAAGTACATCCATAAGTAAAGATTGTCTTCCTACATACTCCGTTTTTTAAAATTGTATTCGCTTTCTCACTTATCTCGTTTGTACCATCATATAATAAGGATCGATTTGGTCTTCATCACTCTTGATGGCAATTTGTGTCATGCCAACAAAGCTTTTCACTTGCTCATGAATTAGGCTCTTTCTTGCTCATGAATTTGGATTTTTGCTTTGCGAAGAAATTCTTAACTTCGATAATGAGGCATCAGCCTAGGGGCTAGGAGGTTGGGTGGGAATCACAAAGTCCAGGTTCAAAACCCTAGCAAAGCTAAAAAGGAACATGTAGGATTTCCTCCCAAACTCGCTATGAAAAATAGCATTTTGAAGATGGATTTGGTTATTAAGATCCCGGAAACATTCAAATAACAATAAATTGCTTTCGAAAATATAGTCAGTCATCTTGTTCCTTGGGGTCACTTGTTAACAAAACTTTTCTATAAAAAAAAGATACTTTGAGATTGTGTTCCTTGGGGTCACTTGTTAACAAAACTTTTCTATAAAAAAAGAGACTTTGAGATTGTGTTCCTTGGGGTCACTTGTTAACGAAACGGACCTTTCTATAAAAAAAAAAGAGGATACATCTTGCATAATATCCACAAGTCAGGGATATTATGCTATTAAACTTAGATCTTATCCGATTCTCTGCTCCTTGGATAGTCTCATGCTTTTTACTTGTTTATATCAACTGTTGGAGATTATATCAATTGCTTGCTAATGCTTACACTTTAATAATTCTCTAAGCATGAAAAAGCAATTTACTTTACTTGCAATTGCAATCTCAAGACATCTATACGTATTACAGTTGCATAACCATAAATAGTTTTATCATCATCAAAACGTGGAAGATTGTTAAGAATACTTCCTATGATATTTTGAAGTTGACAAAATCATCTATTACCAATTATTATTTAATAAGCAGATGGTATTTAAAACTAAGGGACGCTTTATCACCATTAATGAGATCCAAAGTACAAAATGGAAAGACTCATGAAGATTGGAAGGACCTTAAAGGAGGGTGCACAAGTCAAGAAAAACAGGAAGTTCGTGATGACTTGAACATACCATAAAGTAAACAGTTTTGTGAAGCCTTGATCACTAATGTATGCAGGAAGATTATGTAAGTAGACTACCAATGTGAAGCTTAGATAGACTTATGGATCACCAATATGAGCAGCTGTCTATGTCACTTGAGATGAACGTGTGTATCACGTGATGACACATTCGAAGACCTAGATATTCCTTTGACTGTCAATCTAAGTCTCAAGTAATATTAATGGCAAGACACAAGCTTGGAACTTCGAAAAGAAATAAACAAAGGAGAATCCAGTCAATCATCAATCACCGGTGGAAAAAAACGATTATTTTCTAATATCGACAACTCTATTTGTGGAAGCTATGCTATTACTTAAAAATTTGATTATAAGGGTGATCATCTCTGGTGATTATATTACTTATCATCAACGGCTAAACTGATGCCTTAAAGATTATACAATGGCTAATTTGGATATTGAAGATTACATAAGAAGATCGATATATGATGAAGAAAACATACTACGAATACAAATCATGATACTCTTTGTCACGCCCGAATCCTACGGCACGCAGCATCCCTCCTTTGGATGAATTAGTGCGACATCCCAGGACTGATCGCCGACCCAAAACCACAAATCAGATAATAGTATACATGCGGAAACGAACACATATCCGTACACAAGTAAACATGACTAAGGTAGCAACAAAAGGCAACAAGACAAACACAACCATATACTTATATTAATCACAAGAGAGGATTTACAGTATCCATTAAAAACATAAGTATACATAAGCAAAAACGGGTTAGCAAGCCACTGATCATCAAAAATGGATTCGTGGCTCTGTACGGTTAGGTACTATATCCAAAAGGGCTTCCTTCAAAAAGCAACAAAAGGCAACAAGACAAACACAACCATATACTTATATTAATCACAAGAGAGGATTTACAATATCCATTAAAAACATAAGTATATATAAGCAAAAATGGGTTAGCAAGCCACTGATCATCAAAAACGGATTCGTGGCTCCGGGCAGTTAGGTACTATATCCAAAAGGGCTTCCTTCAAAAAGTGTCGGCCCTAAACGCTAACTATGCTCTAAGTCAGCCCTTAGGTGGTATCCAATCCAAGTCGGATTCGGAAGACTTGGATGAATCGTCGGATGACTAGAATTCGGAATCTATAAATTCGGGCTTGGACTCGGCCTCCAATGGCTCCTCCTCGGGATCATTCTCGGGCTATGACGCCCCTTCAGGGTCCTCCACATGCTCTGTCTCTAACTCCATTGGTTCCGGGTTGGAATTGGACTCGCACTCCATCGGCTCCTCCTCCTCCTACTCAGGCTTGGAATCCTTGTCGGACTCTATGATGACAGGACGGGGGTTAGAATTCGCCTTGGACACGGCGTCGGGGCTTACTACCTTCCCATTAACTGCATGCGGATCCCACTAGCCTACCCTATCAAATGGAACGTCAAAAGTCCTAAGGGGTCTATAGAAGCCGATCTAGTCCCGATAACACTAACTAAGGTAGGGGTGGGCCTTGAACTGTGGCCCACCCTTGTCGACCTAGATGATAGTGTAAAATCTAATATATGCCTCCCCATTCCAACCGGGGTACTCGATCACCGAACGCTCTATACGGTCCAAGATCCCAAAACGTAGCGGTATGCCAGCCATCCTCAAGGTTGGGGGTCTGAAATGTTGGGGTTTAACAATAGTGAGAACGAATCTTAGTAAGTAGGCCCCTTAAACCTAAACTAGGCTAACATGCATCTCCAGATAAGTAACTAACCAAACATACAGTCAAATAATCAAACGATTTAGACCTTTGGGCCCAAATCAAGCACGTAGTCAACCCTGTAGGTTAGGCACATAATGATAATACCAAAATCAATAATGGCACACACGCATTAACACTTGGTCATGAACATTTGCCATTCACATACTTGCACTCATTAATGCACAATGCGCACACGTGCCAATTTCCAATTTAATCCCCAACCCGCATTAAACGCATCAGGTCCATCACTGATTGGGACTCGCGTAACACGCCTCAAGCCCATGACACAATCCGCGTGAACGACGCCTCAAGTTGGCCATCATCCAATAATCCGGGCATCGCCCCGCGTTAAACGCCTCAATACTGGTTCAATACCCCAAGTTAAACGCATCAGGGCTTATGTGACTACACATATTCACTTCACCAATTTTTATCTAAACCCCGCGTAAACGATGCCTCAAGGCAATTTAGGTGATCACATGCTCAATGCCATTCGTACAAACTTATATGATTCACATAATATGCCGTCACTCAATATGCACGAAACCATGGCCATATCATCCAAAACTCAGGGCATCAATTGAATCTACATTGAGTACTCAAATCACCTAACAACATGCTCAATTCACACCCCAACATGCTCCATTCGCCGTTCTAGATAATTCAGCCACGTCCACAATTTGACGCACAAAAATCATGCAATTAAGTCATTAAAATCACACAAGCCTATGGCTCACAAAGTCCCTCATTCCTCGGCCACATCATGCGCTCACTAGAATATCACGGCACCACACAATTAATTTCAAATCATGCCTAAACCAGCCTCTTCATGGTCCATTCATAACACACATAACAATTCACGTTTAAACCATAGATTAGCCATACATGGTCCAACCAAGCCGACACTACTCAGCCCTTAAACAGACCACTCTAGGCTTCTAAATCACCTTTAAAACATCACATTATACTGCCAAAATCATCTCACCATCAGCCCTAATCACCCGCCATCAAACAACCCCTAAATTACCCTAATTAACTCCTCAACTTGTCTAAAATGCATGAAATCCTAATTAGGATTTAGGGTTTCCACTCATTGAAGTCCTAAGCTCCAAGGGACCGAATTAGGGAGGGAGAAAGGGCTGGAGCCACTGGTTCACGCCAGACCAACAGGAACTCTGGCGGCTCCCATGGATGGCAACCGGTAGTGGCGACGGGGCTAGTAGTCCACGGCTGAGCAAGATGGTGAGGGAGGATGATGGTGATGGTGGCGTGGCGTAGGAAAGGAAAGGGAAAGGGTGAGGCCAACGATGGTGGTGGTGCGTGAGGCAGTCGTGCGGCCGGCGATGGTGGTGGCGCTTGGACTGCAACACACGGCCAAGGCTGGGCTGGTCGGTGATGGTGGTGCCACAAATGAGAGAGAGAGAGAGAGAGAGAGAGAGAGAGAGAGAGAGAGAGAGAGAGAGAGAGAGAGAGAGAAAAGGAGAAAGTGAGGCGGCCGAGTAGGGTGAGGGCCGACCGGACAAAGGCTAGCACGGCGGTGGCATGCTGCTCCGGCGATGGCGGCATGGCCGTGGCTGTTGAGTTGCTCTAGTGGCTGGCTTTTTCATGGCAAGGAGAAGAAGAGAGTGGAGAGAGTGAGAGAGGGGGAGTGACCGACCGAATTGGGGAAATGAGGAGAGAGAGAGAGAGAGAGAGAGAGAGAGAGAGAGAGAGAGAGAGTTTTATCTAATTTGGGTTGGTGGGGTTAGGTGACCCAGCCCACTAGCAATGACAAGCTTACTCACCCCACTATCACTCTAATCCAATGGCCAAGATTCAAAGACCAATCAATCTTATCCAAAATCAAAGGCTAGAATCAATTCTAGAACAAAATATCTAAGATGCAAAATTGGAAATGAGCAAGAGTGATGGGGGCCTAAGTGTCCAACATTTTTGGTCACTCTTGGGGCTGAATAAGTCCATTTTGACCTTCAAAAATTCAGAATTAAAGTATAGGGTTCAAGGGCAAAATGGTAATTTTCCACTCCTGGTCCAAAATTAAATTTTTCGATCAAATCGATCCCAAATATGATTGGCCATACTAATACGACGTCATCCTTGAAAATTAATCGTGTACGTCGGTGGAATTCGACACTCGAGTCCGGATTCAACTTAACGATCAATTTCGCTCAAATGCGATTTTAGTGTTTCTTATTAACAGGCAGCTTTTTAGGGTTACGTGTATCGACCTAGGATTACTCGAGTCGTGAAGGTCTCGATTTCCAAAAGAATGCGAGGAACTATCGCTAGTTTCCGGAGGTCGTGATCGTTTGGAGTAAGTTTAGGATTGTTCGCCACGCATACCCTTGGTTGTGCGGAATTACCTGTGATCCGATCGTATGTCGTTGACAAACCAAATCCGTCGCCCTTCTTGGATCGGCTCAAAATATTCCCTCATCGTTCCTCGGAATCGAAGCTCAACTCATGGTTGAGTTCTTGGGTCCACGTACCATTTTTCTAGTTAGCCATTCTCCATTGATTAGTATCCCGAGAGTGATCAATTCTTGGTGTGACTTATTAAAACGAAATGAGAAATACACATTTATTTCATTGATCCCAGAAGTGGGTCGAATTCAAGATGTCACACTCTTGCTACACATTTACTCTTGTTGAGTGAGAAGTTCATTTATTGAGAATGTTTGTCATTAATTTTGATCTCTTTTGAGAAGTATATGTGTGATTATAGGTATTTGTGAGTAGGTAGTGTGATTTACCAGTTTTAGGTAGAAACAACATGCACCACGATTGTAACTAGTCAAAGGATTATTGCTGGATTCTAGCATGTTGGTGGCTCTTAGTTTGGAAGAGTGAACATAGGTTTGTCTAAGCTAAACCACTATAAAAATTTGCGTGTGTCATCTTATGTCTTTTTACTTATTTCCTTACCTGTCCGATAGAGGCACATAAATTAATCTATTCCTACTTATATCAAAATTGATATAATTCCGCAAACAATTATCAAGTTTTGTGAAACAACCTATTCACCGCTTGTAGGTTGCATATTTAGTAGAGGTGAGCGGTTCCCGGTCCAGTCCCACTCAAGAATTGGGAACCGGACCGGGAGGACCGGTTTCCATTTTCTAGGACCGAGGACCGAACCGACTAGTCCTCGGACCGTGGACCGGACCGGACCGATTTTCCGGTCCGGTTCCAATAGAACCAATCACGTACTTTTAAATTAGGCTTTCTATTTTAAATAAATAAATGTATTTATTTTCCTACTTTCAAATGGAACCAATCACGTTCCAATAGAACCAATTCCATTCTCCAATGGAACCAATGGAACCAATCCTTAAAAAAATTGGTAAATGCAAGAGAGAATAAATTAGGCTTTCCTTTTTTCTTCAAAAAATTTAAAAGTAAATATATATTTATCGGTCCGGTCTGATCTGGTCCTCACCCTAGAACAGGGAACTGGACCGGCCGGAAACCGGTTTCACTTTTAGGAACTGGGAACCGGACCGATACTCTTGAGAACAGGACCAAACCGGCCTGTCCAGTCCCAGTTCGGGCGGTCTATCTTGCTCACCTCTAATATTTAGCCATAACATGGAGCACACCTCTTATCTTGTATCTTTTTTTTTTCATAACAACTAATATCCCTCTCTCAATATCAATCCTGAACATTGTTTGTCTCGTCTGATGGTGCTATTAGCAGCCACCTCAGCTTGTTTTGTTGTCACATAGTTTGCCATAGCAACCACGACAGCCCTATCACGACGACCAACCTTCTGTGCAATGACATCATCCTATTTCAACAACTAGCCCTTTACCACGACAACAGCCTCCTGCTACATAATAGTCAGGATAACACAATAGCCACGTAAGTAGCCACATCAACATCTACCGGTTCTCTCTTCAACACACCAAACTGCTTCAATCTATCTAGGTGTTTTTATTTGGATCTTTCATCCAAACTCAAGTTGAGAAGGGATGTTAGACATATTTTGGATATATTTCCTTTGATTTACCATATCTCTCATGATAGTGCATATATCTAGAAGATTCTTCATATCCCCCTTCTATTATGCATATTCTTGATCGATATGTTCCCTTATATAGTTTTTTAATAAAATCTATAAATAGATTCATTTTTTTATTGTAACACAAAGAAGTACATAGGGTTTATATAACTATCTCTTCCGCATTATTTCTTATCTATCTCTTCACTAAAGTAACTTCTTCCTTGGCACCTCTCAAGAACTGAACCCCATTCTCTAGGAAGCCCGTGGGCATGCCAAGTTGGGATTTGACTGCAATCTACCATATGCTCTATTTTGCACATATTGAAGTTTGGAGAATACACTTGCTAATATCCTCTAATGTAGTGCTTCCGCAGTCCAAGGTCTGGCGTGGAAATGGTCAAGCTTCTGATGTATAGTCATTTCATCAGTTTATGGCTGTTTGGTCATGATGCACCCCCGCTTAACAAATTAAAGAAGCCTTACACTCTGTCTTGACTAATTTTTTTGTTTTGGGGGGTTGGAGTCTTGACTAAGTTAAAAATGATCATTATTTGATATCTTTTATTATGATTGCATGCTACTTAATTTGCTTGGTTTGTATATTAACATATCTAACTCTGTGAATTTTTTTGTTAAATTATTGCTTAACTTTTCAAAGGAAATGGTAGAAAATTAATTAATTACTAATCCCCTCTTGTTTTATATGTCAGAAACTTAACTTCTGCCATGGTTCTAATCAAAATGTCTTGGTCACTTAGCAAGTTCACTGCAAGTGCCCGGGAAAATTATTCAAAAAGTCATAAATCTATTGTACTTTTGCCAATTCAATTCTAAACCTTTCAACTTAACCAATTGCTTTTCATTTCTTACCAATTGAGTCTATCTGGCCAATTTTGGCCATAAATCATTGACATGGAAATTTTAAAATAATATTTTAATAGTTAATTATTTTTAATGTTTTTTCTCTCTTTTTTTTCCTTTTCTTTTTTTTTTAAAATTAGGGCCAACGACCCTCACTGGCTTTGGGTGAGGGCGTTGCGGCCCTTGCTAGCTCTAGGCAAGGGTCGTGACACCCTCGCCGGCCAAAGTGAGGGTGCACAAGCCCTCACCCAGATCCGGTAAGGGTGGTGATGCCGTCACCAGATTTGGCTAAGCGAGGGCTTGGTGGCTCTTGCTGGCACCAGGCGAGGCACTTGGCGGCCTTGCTTTGGCCGCACGCCCTAGCCTGGGGTCGACAAGGGCGTTGCAACCCTCGCCGGATCTGGGCGAGGGCTCACGCGCCCTCACTTTGGCCAGCGAGGGTGTCGTGGCCCTCACCTAGAGTTGGCAAGGGCTGCAACGCCCTCACCCAGAGCCGGCGAGGGTCGGCTGGCCACCCTCACTGGTCCTAATTTCAAAATCCAAAAAAAAAAGAGAGAAAAGGAAAAAAATAAAAATATATAAATTATTAAAATATTATTTTAAAATGTCCACGTCAGCGCCACGTGGCCGTCCGGCACCCACGTTAACGATTTCCAACCAAAATTGACCGGATGGACTCAATTGGCAAGAAATGAAAATGTTTATAACTAAATTGGTAAAAGTGCAATAGGTTTAGGTTTTTTTAGATAATTTTCATGCAAATGATGAACATATTTCCATATTAATGTTAATGAGAGTGACATTTTCCCGAATGGCTATCTGTCAGCTATTAATTTCAGATTATTGTTTCCTATGAAAGTTACTGAACATTCACAAGCAGCTTAACTTCACACCGAAGTGGTTTTCGGTATTCACCTAGCAATTTCGATGCCACTTCTTATTATAAAGGGACAAGAATATAAGTGACTTATTGCTGAGAAACTAATAATGTCCATGATTGCTGAGAGAAGTTACATTAGCTTTAGAAAATAGAGGGGCATCAACAGATACATCCATAGTATTAAATACGGCACCTTTCTACGTAAGTTTAAGTTGTCATGGCTGAGTCATAAGCGATCGATTCGGATAATGAGAGGTAGTAAAAGCTCCTCCACTGAGCTTTATTATACGTAAAGATCTGAAGGGACCAACTTACTTATTAGGATATGAAATCGTCAGTCTGAATCACTATGGAGACATCACTATGCAGCAGCACCAACTCTTAAGGTCTACTTCATTTGTAATTGGTGCTTCCTATTTATCAGGCACTTACCATCGGGGAGATTGCAAATTGTTAATACTTTGTTTCTGTAAGAAAAGGTGATGATCATTCTATGAATTGTGCAGTGGATAGGACAGGATCATAAGTGAACATGCTATCGAATACCCTCCTCAAATATGAATTTGAAAATGTGCCTGCTTAAGACATAGGCATTGTCAGCTAGGGATGTGCAATACAGACTATCCGGACTGAAAACTACTCAGACCAACCTGTTAGATCCGATTCTCGGAAGTATTGATCCAGTTCCCGATTCCTAAAAGTAAAATCAGTGTTCGGGTGGTCCGGTTCCTAGTTCCTAAGAAAAACCGGATCGGACCGACAATATATACTTTTTTAATTTTCTATTTCTTCAAAAAAATAGTAAAATGTGAACTAAGCCCATGTACAATGTTTTTCCCTTATCATCACATGACAATAACTTTTCACTCATTGTCGCTTCACTCATTGTCCTTTCCGTCAATATGTTGAAATTTGTCACTGTATTTTGTTGTGTGGAAAAAAATAAAAAAAGTGATCGGTTCCATTGGACGGAACCAGTTTGGTTGTCGGTTCTCAAAATTGGAAACCAGTCCTCTAGGTCCGGTTCTGGTTACACCTTAGAATCGGATCGGACTGGGAACAAATCACCCCTATTATCAGCTCTTTCAGTCTCGTTGGTTTAGACTGTTGAGTAGGCCTTCCTAGTCTGTTAACTTGTTGGGCAGACCCTTAGTCTTTTAGTTATTTCAAATTGGACCTTAAAGTTGTTTTTCTTTCAAATAGCACCCCAGCTATGAATGTTGACCATATCCCTTGTTTGGTACCACTCTCGCCGAGCCTGCTCTCTTCTATTGACTAGGCTTCCGTGCTTCTTGCCCTGTCTTCTTTTCTATTGGCTATATCCCTTGTTTGGTTTGAATAAATTAAGTAGCCCCTTCCTTGCTTACCATACTAAGTAAATTTTTCACTTAACTAAGTCTTTTAAGTCAATGCAAATTAAAGCTATCAAACAAGCATAATCTTATTAAGTGTTGAATTTTCAATTTTTAATACATTAAAAAATGAAAAATTGCTTAAATGCATTGAAAATTTTAGTTTTACATACTTGCTGTTAACAAACACACCTTTAATAGTTAGATTTAGGCTGTGTTCGTTTCCGGAAAAATATTCTTCCGGAAAACATTTTCTGCGTTTTCTGGTGTTCGGGGGCGGAAAATGTTTTCCATGGGCAAATATTTTCGTTCCCCACTCCCAAATCATTCATTATTTTGTGGAAAATGATTTTCTCTTTTTCACAAAGTGAAAATCATTTTCCCCCAAAGTGAAAAATTGCCCAAGGGAGAGAAAATGTTTTCTATGGCAGAGGAAGTTGATCGCCGATCAATGCGGTCGGCCACCGGTCGCCGCCGGCACCGCTAGTCACCGTCGATCATTGGCTGGCTCCGGTCGTCGGCCGCTGCCGCCCTTCGCCAGCTGTTGCTGGTCGTCGGTTGCTAGTCACCATTGGTCGTCAGCTACCGCTAGTCACTGGTCCTCGTCCGCCGCCAGTCACTAATCGCCACCGCCGACCGTCGCCGGTCGCCGGTAGCCGTTGCTAGCCGTTAGTCATTGATCACCACCGATCGCCGCTCACTGCTTGTCGCCACCCGTTGCCGCCGACCGTTGCCAGCCACCGCCGCCGCCAACCGATGCCTATCGCCGCCCGCCACCGCCCGACCGCCGCCAATCGCCACCGCCACCCGCCGCCGCCGATCGCTGGACGCCAACGGATTGGCGGTCGCCGAACACTAAAAAATATTTTTCGAAACTTTTTCAAATTTTAGCCGGACGCGAGAAAATTGTGTTCCAGGAAAACATTTTTTAGGAAAATGACTTCCGGAAAAATATTTTTCAAAAGAAGAATATTTTCAGCCAAATGAACGGAGCCTTAGTAAAAAAAAGTCTTTAAGATACTTCTTAAGCAACTAGATAAGTAACTATATAATTTTCAATATATTAGTTGCTTTTGTGATATTTATAATAAATGCTTTCAAAATCGACAATTTTGTATGTTTAACAAATGTCTTAGGGTAGAAGTGATTTGAGACCTGGCACTTTCAAGGTGGCAAAAATAATTTGAGGGGTTAATCGCATGAAAAATCTCAAATATGTATATTTGTGATAAATTTATCTCAAACTAATTTTTTGACTAGAAAAAACCTCAAACTGATATACTTGTGATAAATTTACTCTTTGTTAGTTTCTATTAAATTTTACTGTTAAATTGTTGAGTTGGATGACACGTGACAATTGATGGATGTACAAGTTGAAGTTTTACCTTCCGTTTATCATAGTATACCATTTTGTGGTTTTTTTTATATCAATCTAATTTAACGAAAACTAACGGAGGGTAAATTTGTTACAAGTGTACCAGTTTGGGATGTTTGGTGGTCGAAAAATTAGTTAGGAGTAAATTTGTCACATGTACTAGTTTGGGGTCTTTGGTAGTAAAAAAAAATTAGTTTGGGATAAATTTATTATAGATGTATCGATTTTGAGTTTTTCGTGGTATTAACCTAATGTAAGAAACTATATGGATAGGCATCGAGCATTGGAGAGTAAAATTCAAAGTTCACTCTATAGGATTCTCCGGCAAGGAGAGAAGGCAGATGATGGTAGCTACGACTGAAAAAGTTCCAACATTTTCATCATGTATCCCCAGACATAACAAACTTATTTTTGTGGCTCCCAAATGTCATTTACAGACAGACTCGCAGTCACAGCTACCTGACAATGCATTCGCATTAATCCGCGATATGCTCTCGTCGTAATTGGAGAAAGCCAGGTCTATAGCCCTATTGCCTGACTATTGCTCTTTAGCTTATGCCTAGTGGGATCATTTTCCGTATTGGCTAAGTCAAAAGTCACGAACAGTTGGAAGACTCACAGTTATTCCCTCATGCAGAACCATTCACTTCCAACATGGTGGGTACTGATTGCTACTCATGCTAGTGCTCGGAACATGCACTGATCTGATCTCTCTGCACTGATCTCTCTGCAATGATCTCTCGATTAACTGGACATCCCAACCCCCATCCTTCCAGTAGCCATAATATACTTCTGGAACATGCGCAACTTTCTGATACTCATCATTTTGTCCACCTTGCACAAGCTTCTTGATGAGCTCATCTGGCATATCGAAAATCTTCAGCACTTTCAGCTTTTTCAGGTATTCAATACCTGATGGAAGCTTCTCTAGTAACTTGCAACGCTGAATGATAAACTTCTCAAGATAAGGCATTGCTCCCTTCTCCACTTCTACGCAGCTGAGTTCGTCAAAATGATCAAGACCCAGAGTCTTCAGCTTCTTAAAGGATTCTGCTTCAAAGCACAATGAGCTTCCTTCGTAAACCTGAAGCAACTCAAGATGAACAAGATTCGGCAGATTTCGGAGAGACACAAGAGGGTCATCTTTTAGGCGACTGCACCTCAGGTGCAATTTCATCAGGCTACTGAGAGAGGGTAGCCAGTGTGGTAAAGCCCCCAAGCGTCCTCTCAAGTAGATTCTCTCAAGGAATGGAGGTGGACTAGAGAGGTGTTGCAGATCGATAACCTCATCATCATCAACAGAAGCTACAGATATTGCTCGAAGCCTGGTTAGTTTGGACATTGACCAGCACAAATCCCTTCCATCTTCTTTTCTAAATTTCAGAATGGCCAACCTATCCAGTTGGGTCAGCATTCCAAGCTCTCTCATCACACTGCCACTACTCTCGTCACCTGCTTCTATGTAGCAAAGCTTTTGAAGGGATTGCAACGCCCCTATTCCCCTAAGGGCCTTAAAGCCGAATTTGAAGGATGAATAGGATATATTCTTGTAGCAATAAACAAGCAGATGACGAAGTCGTCTAAGTTTCAAGATCTCAACAGGCAATTCGGTGACATTTGTGTGTTTAAGGTCTAGAGTCTCTAAGTTTTGAAGCTTCCCGATAGAACTTGGAACTGTACTCACCTCAGTGAACCTGAAACTCAGATATCTTAGATAATACCAATCGGCAACTTGAGCAGGGAACCTTGTCAAGGGAGCTGCTTGCATATCCAAAACATTGAGAAGTTTCATGTCACTGGCTAGAACTGTATTTATAAAAGGTCTCTCTATCCCAAACATATATAAAGAGCGAAGTTGAGACAAGGACCAGTTTCTTTGTGGAGCTTGCAGGGTGTTCTGTATTGACAGGCGACGGGCTTTGTCTGGCCATTCACAATTTTCTTCTTTGGCTATTACTGCAAACCCCTGATCAGTCGACTTTGAAGTGATAATGTCCCGCAGAAAATCATGGATACGGCAATACTTTACCCTTCCATCACTTCGTCTAGCAGCCACCTCTATCAGGCTTCTGTTCAACAGCTCCAAGAAGTAGTCCTCAGCAACTTCTTCGAGTGTCTTTCCTTCTTTCTCTTCAACAAATCCTTCTGCAACCCATAACTGAATCAGTCTCCCACATTTAATGCGGTGACCCTCGGGAAATAAACTTAAGTGCAAGAAACAGGATTTCAGGTAGTATGGCAGATCATTAAAGCTCAGCATAAGAACTCTCTTCAAGTTTTTGAGTTTGTCGTTGCAATCAATCTCAGTACGAAGACTGCGACGAACCAATTCCCATTCATAGATCCTCCGTATGTCTTTTGCGGCCAGAACACCACTGATGGCCACGATTGCGAGTGGTAGTCCTTCACACTTTCTCAAAATGTACTCACATATCTCCTCCAGGTGGGAAGGGCACGAATTCCCCTGAAACGTCTTCCGACAGAAAAGCTCCCACGACTGAGCGGGATCAAGTGGCTCCATGTTTTTTACCAACCCATTGAACTCCTTGCAGGAGGTTGATGCTAGATAGGCATTCCGAGTTGTGATGATCACCCTGCTTCCGTGACTGTTGTTGGGCAAGGCATGCTTGACCCCATCCCATTCGCCATTGTGCCAGGCGTCATCGAGGACAATCAGGTACCTCCTCCTCTGAAGCAGGTCCTTGATGATCGTCTTCAGCCAATGGCTATTCATGGTGAAGGCTGATGGAGGGACCGGTTTCCTGATCACCTTCATGATC
Organism: Syzygium grande; assembly: GCA_024733475.1. Classification (NCBI taxonomy): domain Eukaryota; kingdom Viridiplantae; phylum Streptophyta; class Magnoliopsida; order Myrtales; family Myrtaceae; genus Syzygium; species Syzygium grande. The sequence goes on from JAMXDD010000001.1 coordinate 33,468,485, forward strand.
TGATCAAGCATGTCTGTGAGGAGCTCTTCAATCTTCGAGGACCGAGAGAAAGTAATCCAAGCATACACCATGAATTGCTTCTTCACGGCGGGGTCTTCGTAGACTTGCTTCACCAGAGTGGTTTTGCCCAACCCTCCCATTCCCACGATGGAAATGACCTCCCGCCCGAGAGCCCCGTCAAGTAACCACCCTACCAGCTCGTTCTTTGGCTGCTCAATGCCCACTACGTCAGTTTTATCGAGGAGAAGGGAATTGCCCCGGTGGTCCTGCCATGTGCTGTCCACTCCAGTGCAGCTCGAATCTTGTTGAGCCCTGCTGAATATGTGGCGCAGCCTCCAGCGCCCATTGCATATGCTCTTCACTCTGGAGTTTATGCGCTTAATCTCGGAAGTGACACGGTATCGAGCCTTCAGGTTCTTGATGCAGCAGGACATCCTGCTGATGAGGCCAATGAACCCAACTCCATGATCGTGTCTCAGGAGCAGTAAGAACTCGTCGAGAGCGTCCTCCATGTCGTGGGCTGTGTCTCTCAACTGCTTCACCCACACTTTTACTTCGTCGTCACTTTCCTCTAGGGAATCTGCAACCCGGAGGAAGGCCCGGACACGCTCCAGTTCTCCTCTCACCGAGAGAGCTTCTTCTTGGGCTCCTGTCAGGAATTGCACCTCGTTCTTAACGAATTGTGCGAGCTTGTTGAGCAGGTAAGTCACTGGGCTCTCTGCCATAGCTCTAGTCTGGAGAGTGGTGGTGAGGTTTCTTGGTTAATGGACTGCCTAGAGGCTTTAGACTGAGGTTGCAGAAGTTGAGGCTTGTTATAGAGTCTAGACTGTTGAACTGTTTTAACTTTGGCGAATCTTATATTTACAGCTGCTTTGTGTGGGACCCATGTCTGCTTAGCTCATTGTACAAGTTTTGGTTTATTTAGTGATATCCCATTTGATTTTGCATGACACTGTTGAATATTTTTGCCTTTGACAGCAAGCTATTTAATTTTCTCGTTTCATGTGGAAAAATCTGCAAGTATGTGTAGTACTTTATTCATTTGTAGTTCCATCTTATTCGAAGAAGCTGATTAAAATTTCTTAATTGTCAGCAGAAATAACTTGCATATCGCTGTCGAATATAATACAAGGTAAAGTCATGGGAAGTTTCAAAGGAACTTTCATGTTTTACTTCATTGGAATAGATTCGGAATATCATCAGGGTCAAGAGTTCAGCAGAATCAAGACTTCGTCACCAGAGGCCAGGATAATCCAATTGTGCCTGAACAGTCAAGTCAATTTATTTTTTTACTAGGCTACGTGAAGAAAATTCAAGCAACATTTCTTTTCTACGAAGCAGAAGAATTCGTCAACTAAAGGCAATGAACAAGCAATTGAGCTCAGATATATCGTGAATTTCACGGTACAATGCTCCGAATTTTCCGTGGCATTACCCTGCCAAATCATGTCAAGTACGAGATGGTCAAGATTGCATACACATAACTTGTTCATACAATTCGCATGCGTAATCTGTAGCTATATATATATGTCTTGTTCTTCTACGCGCAACGGAGAAGGGGACCATATTTGAGAGGAAAAGGAACACTCATCAAATAAAAAAAAAAAAAAAAAGGACTGTCAGTACGTATGAATCTATTAACCAAACAAAGTTAATAGTCACGTATTAGTCCCTAATGACAGATAGCTTTATAAACAAGAAAGACATCAACAAAATCCTTATCAAACACGAAATTATGGGGCCTTTTCGATAACATTAGAGCGGTTGCCGTTGTTTATTACGTGGAGCTGATTAGGATTCCATCAGGAAGCTGGCTTTGTCAAGCCACTATTCCAAGTCAACACATGAACTCCCTCAAACAAGTTTCGAAAAACATGCAATTAATTTAACAACCATTTGTTACACCCATATTGTTAGGTCCCTATCTCTTATTTGGAAAAAGACCTGCACCTATTGTACGACAGCCAATTTGATCCTAAACTTTTCAATCTTATCAAATCTTCCGGCAGTGAAAATGTTCTAAATAAGAACTCACAGCCTGTCTTGAATGTACTTCGTTTACTTATGCGAATCTTTGACTATACAATGGACCTTACGAGATCATGACTGGATTGAACGAACCCTTCTCTCCGGTGATCTTTCTGGCTGAAAATATAACGTAAAATCAATGGACAAAAGGGACAAGTAAAACAAAAGAACAGATATGACACTATAAGACTAATGGTCATAGTTGCCTTATTCATGACACGCTCTTTACATTACAGGTCACGATGCTAAACTCCCAATTATTCATTCATATGCACATCGAACATAACATAATAGGCTACTTCCAGCATGGAGGAAATATGCTGCTCCTACTGACAGTGCATTGGGTAGAACTAGAGTTATATCCCCCAACTGATCCCTCAATTGGTTGAATCTTCCATCCCTCATCACTGCAGTAACCGTAATACATATTCGAAGCATGCGCAACTTTATGATATTCATTATATGGTTCCTCTCATAAAATTTTCTGGGTTAACTCTCAAGGCATGTCAAAAAACTCCCGCCCTTCATGCTTTTTCCGGTGCTCTATTCCTGATGGAAGTGTCTTCAACGACTTACGACGCTGGATAATCAGCATCTCGAGACAAGGCAATGCGCCCTAGTCCACTTCTATGGATCTGACGTTGTGAATCCTCAGCTTCTTAAAACCGTTGAGCTTTGAAGCATAACTTGTTTCCTCACAAACCTGAAGCAACTTGAGATATACGAGATTGGGCAGATCGTGGAGAGACACAAGTGGATCCTCCTTCAGCTGACTCTGTCCCCGGAACAATTTCATTAGGCTATGAACAGAGGGTAGCAGATGTGGTAATGCCACCAAACGTCCAGTCAAGTAGATTCTCTGGAGGAATGGAGGTGGAGATGATAGGTATAGTGGATCAATGATCTCGTCATCCTCAATTGTGGATCAATGATCTCATCATCCTCAATTGAAGCTGACAGATATTGCTTGAAGCCTGGTCAGTTTGGAGATCGACAAGCATAGTTCCCTCCATATTCAAGGTATAGCTCTCGGGTGGCTAACAAGGATCACCTAGATAAGGCTGAATAGGTGAATTAAATTATTGACCAATTCAAAGCGGAAGTAAAATATCAAGAACAAAGCTTGAACAACGTTTGGATTTTAATCAGTCTTTGATAGCAATTGTGTAAATGTGCAATGTGATAAATGAAAGGACCTTTAAGGGATGAAAAAATTTACACACAAGACATATAGTTATTCGACTTAGATCAAGCCTACATCCACTCTTCCACGTTAATAGCCTACTGGCTGGATTCTACTAGATGATCATGAAGAGATTACAGATTTTGAGTGATAACACTCTATGAATGATAAGTCACTCTATCTCACTTCATCATATTTTTAGTATATCTCTCTATATCACAAATTTTAGCTCACGAAGGACAAGTAGTAAAGATTGGAGTATGCTCAGACTTTGGATTGATAAACTCTAGATATTGTCTATCAATTTGCTCCTCGACACTTTGGCTCCTTTTATACTCCTCCACTTCCAATCTAGCTATTGGGCAGTCTTTAGAGATCATCTTCCAATCTTCATCTTGGACATATTTGTACAAAGAGGATTGAATAGCCGTTGAGCTATAAAGTCTGAATCCCGCCGAAAATACAACCAAAGTCTTAATTTCCATAAAGTAGGGTTTCTTTATTTGATAGGAAACTTGTCTCGAAGTTAATTGTCAATCAATTTTAAATATTTTGCATTATTAATTTCCCTTGCAAAATATCCTTTGAGATTGCGTCAATCAAGACTTTTCATTTGTGAAATTTGGGCCAAATTACTATTTGTTGTGTATGTTTTGAGTTTGCATCAAAGTTTACATATAGTTCAGTTCTACATAATTTGGTCTTGCATACATGACTAATGTCAGGATGGGTTGTTCATTAAAGTATGAACCTTTCAATTCCATGTCAAAGTATGAAGTTCTTCATCCGCTGTATAAAGTCTGAACTTTATCTTTTGCAGTGCAAAATCTGAACTTCTCCCTCTGCCATTTATAAAGTCTAAACTTCTTGAAGAAATAAGTTTGTCATCTTCAAAGTATAACTTCCCAAATTAAAATATTTCAAAACATTAATCATACTTATAAAACATTCATGGATAATTTTGTCAGTTTCAAGATCTATTATGAGGTTTTCCCAACAAGCTCTTGTTACATGTTTAAGGTTTTAGAGATCACACCACAGAAGGAGGGCGAGGGCAATCACAAAAAGACAACATCTTTACTAAATGGCTTACTAAAACACTACATACGAGCTCTATTTATAGAGCATTGAGAGACAATTAAAACCCTGATTGCCTTCCAATAATTAACTCCAAACATTGCTAACATAGTATTGACAACTCCTGAATGTCATTTACAGAGAATCGCATTCACAGCTAACTTACTATACATTCACATTTACAATTCCCAAGTCACAAACATACGACTGACTCACACTTATTCACTTATGTAGTATTCACTTCCACATGTTGGGAACTCATTGCTTCCCATGCTTGTGCCTTGGGCGGTAGCACTATCTCTCTGCGCCGATCTGTCGATTAACTGGATGTCCCAACCCTCATCTCTCCTGTAGCCACAATATATTTCCGGAACATGTGCAACTTTATGAAAGTCATTATCTTGTCCGCCTTGCACAAGCTTCTTGACAAGCTCTTCTGGCATATAAAAAATCTCCAGCACTTTTCAGCTTTCTCATGTGTTCAATACCTGATGGAAGCTTCTCCAGTAACTTGCAACGTTGAATGATAAGCCTCTCAAGAAAAGTCATCGCTCCTTTCTCCACTTCTACGCACCTGAGTTCGTCGAAAATATCAAGACCCAGAATCCTTAGTTTCTTAAAGGCTTTTGCTTTAAAGAACAATGAGCTTCCTTGGTAAACCTCACTCAACTCGAGATGCACAAGATTGGGCATATTTTGGAGAGACATGAGGGGGTCATCCTTTAGGCGACTACAACTCAGGTGCAATCTCATCAGGCTACTGAGAGAGGTTAGCCAGTGTGGTAATGCCCCCAAGCGTCCTCTCAAGTAGATTCTCTGAAGGAATGGGGGTGGACTAGAGAGGTGTTGCAGATCAATAATCTCATCGCGCTATCAACAGAATGTACAGCTAATGATCGAAGCCTGGTTAGTTTGGAGATTGACAAGCACAAATCCCTTCCATCTTCTTTCCTAAATTTCAGAATGGCCAACCTATCCAGTTGTGTCAACATTCCAAGCTCTCTCGTAGCACTGCTGCTGCTCTCATCATCTGCCTTCATAAAGCAGAGCTTTTGAAGGGATTGCAAAGCCCCTACTCCTCTAAGGGGCCTTAAAGCCAAATTTGACGGATGAATAGGATATATATTTGTAGCGATAAACGAGGAGATGATGAAGTCGTCGAAGTTTCAAGATCTCAACAGGCAATTGGGTGATATTTGTGTGTTTAAGGTCTAGTGTCTCTAAGTTTTGAAGCTTCCCAATAGAACTTGGAACTGTACTCACCTCAGTGTGCCTGAAACTTAGATATCTCAGATAACACCAATCAGCAACTTGAGCGGGGAACCTTGTTAAAGGAGCCGCTTGCATATCCAAAACATTGAGCAGTTTCATATCACTAGCTAGAACCTTATTCATAAATGATCTCTCTATCCCAAACATATATAAAGAGTGAAGTTGGGACATGGACCAGTTCTGTTGCAGAGCTTGCAGGTTTTTCCGTAATGACAGGCGACAGACTTTGTCTGGCCATTCGCGATTTTCTTCTTTGGCAATTTCTGCAACCCCTGATTAGTTGACTTTAAAGTGACGATCTCTCGCAGAAAATCATGGATGCAGCAATACTTGACTGTTCCGTCACTTCGTCTAGCAGCCACCTCTATCAGGCTTCTGTTCAACAGCTCCACGAAGTAGTCCTTAGCAACTTCTTCGAGGGTCTTTCCTTCTTTCTTTTAAACAAATCCTTCAGCGACCCATAACCGAATCAGTCTCTTATGCTTAATGGGGCGACCCTTGGGAAATAAACTTAAGTGCAAGAAGCAGGACTTCAGGTAGTACGGCAGATCATTAAAGCTAAGCAAAAGAACTCTCTTCAAGTTTTTGAGTTCGTCGCTACGGTCTATCTCCGTAACAAGACTGCGACGAACCAATTCCCATTCATCTATTCTGTGCTTGTCTTTTGTAGCCAAAATACCACTGATAGCCACTATAGCAAGCGGCAGGCCTTCACACTTTCTTAAAATAAACTCGCAGATCTCCTCCAGATGGGAAGGGCATGAATTCACCTGAAATGTCTCCATGCAGAAAAGCTTCCAAGACTGTTCTACTGGCAGAGGCTCCATCTAATAGACCTTCCCCTCGAAATCTAGGCAGGAGGTGTGTGCTAGATCATCATTCCGGGTGTGATGATTATTCGGCTGCCGCACATGTTATTGGGCAGTGCATGTTTGACAGCATCCCATTCGTCTGTCCTCCATGTGTCATCTAGAACAACCAGATACGTCACTCCCTGTAGCAAGTCCTTGATTAACATCTTCAGCCAGTAGACATTCATGGTGTCCACACCGCGCGGAATCGGTTGTCTGAACACTCTCATAATTTGCTGACGCATGTTCTGGAGGAGCTCTCCTATATTTGGAGAGCCAGAGAAAGTGATCCAAGCACATACCATGAAATGTGTTTTGACCACTGGATCTTCATAAACTTCATTTACGAGAGTGGTTTTGCCCGATCCTCCCATCCCAACAACTGAGATAACTTGCGGCCTAGAAGTGCCCTCAACCAACCAGGCAACTAGCTGCTTCTTCGGTTCTTCAATGCCCACAAGCTCATTTTTGTCTAAAAAGAAGGCATTACCTCGGTGTTCATGCCGTCTGTTGCCAGAGTAATTGGAGCCTGGTCCATGTTCAGCTTCATTAAACTTGTGGCGTAGGCTCTGGTGTCCATCACATTAGCTTTTCATTGTGGAGTTGATGTTCTGTATGTGCAAAATGGTTCAATATCGAGCTTTCATGTTCTTCACACAGCAAGAGATCCTACAGAAGAGACCGGCGAACCCAACCCCATGATCATGCACCGAGAGAAGTTTGAACTCGTCAAGAGCATCTTCAGTAACATATGCAATCTCTCTTAGCTGCTTTACCCATGATTTCACTTCATCATCGCTCTCTTCCAGGGAATCTGCGACCCTCAGGCATGCCCTTATGCACTCCAATTGTCCTCTCACTGAGCTAACTTCTTCCTCAGCACCTCTGAAGAATTGCACTTCATTGTCCAGAAAATTTGTGAGCTTCCCAATGAGGAAGTTTACGGCAGCTTCTGCCTTGCTCTAATTGTGCATGTGCAGAAGTTGTAAATTATACCGCTGGCCGGATCCTTTACATAGCGGCTCCACAAGATAGGGAATTCAGTGTGGAAATAGTCAAACGTATGATGTCATGCTGATCTTTATATTTTGTATCTCTTTCCTAAGAAAATTATATTTTATAGTCCTTTTCCCAACTATGACATTGTTATTGACTCCTGCCAATTATTCAATTTATTTGATTTCTGTAGTAAGTACCTCTTAATGCGAAAGTTTATGAATGTTTCAATCTTTCTATGAAGTAACACAGAATTTATCAGATAATTTGATTTGCATTTCCGTTTTTCGATTTTGGATATTAGTGACCTTGTTCAAACCAGAAAATCACTAACTAGGCAGCCCATTGCAAGTTTTGAGAAAATGAGAAATCAATGTTACTGGACTTTTCGCCCCAATTTCCTAAGAAGAAACGGTCTATTGGACTTTTCGATAGGGTCATAAAGTATAGACGTGAAGCACTCGCATCAATTTCCAGTCCACTCTTGTTTTATATCTCGGAAACTTCTGATATGTCAACAAGAGTGACATTTTCCTCAGTGACTATCTGTGACGACCCAGGCGACGGTGTGCAAGGAGGAAGGATGGCGGTGCATCCGTGCCTCGATCCTTAGACGTGCGCAAAAAGGGAGGGAGAGCCTTTATTGTCTCACATCGCCTAGGAGGGGGTCTTGAACTTGCTTATAAGGCTTGGGGTTCGATATCTATGTGGCGCGTTTTAAAGTCGTAAGTGTCAGTGGGCCCAAAGCGAACAATATTACACAGTGTAGACCTAAGATGTTACACTATCGGCATCGGCTGGCTATCAAATTCAGAAAATTGTTTATGGGGAAATCTACCTAACATTTGTAGGCAACTGCTTTGTTTTGGAATATTATTGTGTTTATTAAATATTATCTTGAGTTTGAGGTTGTGAAAAAAAAAACTTGATCCAAATAGATTTTCCAAATCCGAATCAAACTCGTGATTTGACGTAAGAAAAAACAAGAAGTTATTGAATTACTTTTCACGTTGGAGTTGGATTCCTAGTTTGAGCTGGCAAGTCATATATCATACAAAAACGGAATTCTATCTGATTATTACACACTAAAGCTGAACACGAGGAATTCTAGGGTTTTCTCTGAGTTTTCTGAAGAGATTGTGAGATAACATTTACTGGATTTGCTTTGCATGTAATTCAGGGCTAATAAACACTCGAGTGATTATAATTATGAAATTCTTTGGATTCTCAGTGGTGCTCTTCATATAGATTTGGTATCGACACTAGAACCAAATCGCAGTTTGATTTGAAAACATACTTTGAATAGATGTTTACTTATAAATCATTCAGCATGGCCTGTCCTGTCCAATATTAGACTTTGAGATTCTTCAAAAGTAAAATTTTTTTGACTACGCTTTTTGGCGGTTTGGACAACCTGTTGAATCTTGAATGTACTTCTTTTACTTATTTGACGAGCTAGCACTCGCCATTAATTATTTTTTCCCTTGAGTAGACTAAGTAACCCTATCTTACTTACCATATTAAGTGAATTCTAGATTTAATTAAATCTTTTAAGCCCATGCCTAAAATTATTTAAAAAAAGTGAACACTTAAGTACTGAATTCTAAGTGTTGATAACATTAAGTGTTGAAAATAACAAGAAAAAGATGTGGATGATAATTAAAAGTTAGTAGTTGAATATAATTAGTTTCCTAGAAAACATAAGACAACGATCATTATTGGTAGTTAAATTTTAGCAATGCATCTAACAAGACTCTACGTGCCATCAACTATATTTTCTGTTAAATGAATTAAGTAATCCATCCCTTACTTAGCATATTAAGTGAATTTTTACTTAATTGAGTCTTCTAAGTTAATGCTATTTAAGGATATCAAACAAGTTGAATTTCATTAAGGGTTGAATTTTCATTTTTGACCATTTTGAATTATGTAATATGCCTTAAATGCACTAAAAATTTGAATTTTTAGCACTTGCTGTTGTTATACACATATTTAATAGTTAGGGCTTTGTCATACACATATATGCATAATCATGCTTCCAAAATTGACTATTTCCTTATTCAGTATGTTTAACAAGTGTCTTGAGGTACACTTGCCGACTTCCAAGCAAGAATAATTTAAAATTTGGCACTTTCGAAGTGGCAAAAATAATTTAAGACACTACACGGACAAGCATAAAATATTGGAGAGTAAAATTATAAGTTCGCTCTATTATATTCTCTACTATCATGAGGAGGCACATGATGATGCCTACAAACTAGGAAGAAGTCAGGATATTTTTCAAACAAAAAGTGTAGGTTAACTTAGAGCAGGAACTCTAGCCTGATTCAGTTCAAATTATCAGGGGAACATTCTGTAGATAGTTTAGGGATGTGATTAAGCTAACCACGTTTATCATACAACAAATGACTTAATTTATTTTTTATGCAACAAGGAAAACATGAGACTGGACATTTGCTAGAAAGTTCATTTACCATCGCATCAGCCTACTACAGCAAAGCCATAGCTGCTAGAGCTGAAGGCTAGCATCAGAAACATCTCAAACCTGGAGTAAGCAATTAAATAGCAGGGGCATTAAATCGTCCGGCAGTGAAAATGCTTTTGAATAAGAACTCATAACAGGTTGAATGTCGAACGTTTTACTTGCCCCAATCTTTGGATATCGATAATGGGCTTTGCGAGATCATGACAAGGTTGAACCCCTTTCATTGTGATTGTTACGATCTATTTAGATGAAATTTTCATGACATCGAAGAAGAAAGGGACATTGTAAAATGAGTACAAGGTAATTAGCTATTGTCACATGTTGTAGGTTTTAGAGATTACACAACAGAGGGAGAGCCAGAGCAATCATAAAAAGACTAGATCTTTACTAGATGGCATACTAAAACATTACATTCGAGATTTATTTATGGAGCATTGAGAGACAACCCTGATTGCCTTCTGGCAATTAACTCCAAACATTACGACCGTAGTTTTTTGACAGCTCCTAAGTGTCATTTACAGGCATACTCACATTCACAGCTATCTTACAGTACATTCACATTTACAAGTCACCAGTCACAAACATCTGGCAGACTCACAGTTACTCACTTATGTAGTACATTCACTTGCACACGGTGGGAACTCATTGCTCCCCATGCTTGTGCCTTGGGCAGTTACACCATCTCTCTGCATTGATCTCTCGATTAACTGGATGTCCCATCCCTCATCTCTCCAGTAGCCACAATATATTTCCGGAACATGCACAACTTTATGATAGTCATCATCTTGTCCACCTTGCACGAGCTTCTTGACAAGCTCATCTGGCATATCGAAAATCTCCAGCACTTTCAGCTTTCTCAGGTGTTCAATACCTGATGGAAGCTTCTCTAGTAACTTGCAACGCTGAATGATAAGCCTCTCAAGAAAAGGCATCGCTCCCTTCTCCACTTCTATGCACCTGAGTTCATCGAAAAGATCAAGACCCAGAATCCTTAGCTTCATAAAGGCTTTTGCTTTAAAGCACAACGAACTTCCTTTGTAAACCTCACTCAACTTAAGGTGCACAAGACTGGGAAGATTTTGGAGAGACACGAGAGGGTCATCCTTTAGGTGACTGCACCTCAGGTTCAATCTCATCAGGCTACTGAGAGAGGGTAGCCAGTGTGGCAAAGCCCCCAAACGTCCTCTTAAGTACATTCTCTCAAGGAATGGAGGTGGACTAGAGAGGCGTTGCAGATCAATAATCTCATCACCATCAACAGAATATACAGCTAGTGATTGAAGCCTGGTTAGTTTGGAGATTGACAGGCACAAATCCCTTCCATCTTCTTTTTTAACTTTCAGAATGGCCAACCTATCCAGTTGTGTCAACATTCCAAGCTCTCTCATCACACTGCTGCTACTCTCCTCATCTGCCTCTATATAGCAGAGCTTTTGAAGGGAATGCAAAGCCCCAATTCCCTTAAGGGCCTTAAAGCCGAATTTGAAGGACGAATAGGATATATTCTTGTAGCGATAAACAAGGAGATGACGAAGTCGTCGAAGTTTCAAGATCTCAACTGGCAATTGGTGACACTTGTGTGTTTAAGGTCTAGAGTCTCTAAGTTTTGAAGCTTCCCAATGGAACTTGGAACTGTACTTACCTCAGTGTACCTGAGACTTAGATATCTTAGATGACACCAATCAGCAACTTGAGCAGGGAACCTTTTTAAAGGAGCTGCTAGCATATCCAAAACATTGAGCAGTTTCATATCACTAGCAAGAACTTTATTCATAAATGATCTCTCCATCCCAAACATATATAAAGAGCGAAGTTCAGACAAGGACCAGTTCTGTTGCAGAGCATGCACGGTATGCTGTAATGACAGGCGACGGACTTTACCTGACCGTTCACGATTTTCTTCTTTGGCTATTTCTGCAAACCCCTGATCGGTTGACTTTGAAGTGACAATGTCCCACAGAAAATCATGGATGCGGCAATACTTGACCGTTCCATCACTTCGTCTAGCAGCCACCTCTATCAGGCTTCTGTTCAACAGTTCCATGAAGTAGTCCTCAGCAACTTCTTCGAGGGTCTTTCCTTCTTTCTTTTCAACAAATCCTTCTGCGACCCATAACCGAATCAATCTCTGACGATTAATGGGGCGACCCTCGGGAAATAAACTTAAGTGCAAGAAGCAGGATTTCAGGTAGTATGGCAGATCATTAAAGCTGAGCAAAAGAACTCTCTTTAAGTTTTTGAGTTTGTCATTGCAGTCAATCTCTATACCAAGACTGCGACGAATCAATTCCCATTCATCTATTCTGTGCTTGTCTTTCGTAGCCAAAACACCACTGATAGCCACTATAGCAAGGGGCAGTCCTTCACACTTTCTTAAAATAAACTCACAGGTCTCCTCCAGATGGGAAGGGCATGAACTCCCCTGAAATGTCTTCGTGCAGAAAAGCTTCCATGACTTATCTACTGGCAGAGTCTCCATCTTATAGACCTTCCCCTTGAATTCTTGGCAGGAGGTGTGTGCTAGATCATCATTCCGGGTTGTGATGATTATTTGGCTGCCGCACATATTATTAGGCAGTGCATGTTTGACAGCATCCCATTCGTCTATCCTCCATATGTCATCTAGAACAACCAGATACCTCCCTCCCTGTAGCAAGTCCTTGATTAACATCTTCAGCCAGTAGATACTCATGGTGTCCGCACCACAAGGAATCGGCTGTCTGATCTCTCTCATAATTTGCCGACGCATATTCTGGAGGAGCTCTCCTATATTTGGAGAGCTAGGGAAATTGATCCAAGCACGTGCCATGAAATGTTTCTTGACCTCTGGATCTTCATAAACTTCATTTACGAGTGTGGTTTTGCCCAATCCTCCCATCCCAATGACTGAGATAACTTGCGGCCAAGAAGTGCCCTCAACCAACCATGCAACCAGCTGCTTTTTCGGTTCTTCAAGGCCCACAAGCTCATTTTTGTCTAAAAAAAAGCCATTACCTCGGTGGTCATGCCATGTGTTGTAAGAGTAATTGGAGCCTGGGCCATGTTCAGATTTACTAAACTTGTGGCGTAGCCTCTGGTGTCCATCACATAAGCTTTTGATTCTGGAGTTGATGTTCTGTATCTGCGAAATGGTTCGATATCGAGCTTTCATGTTCTTCACACAGCAAGATATCCTACAGAAGAGACCAGCAAACCCAACCCCATGATCATGTGCCAAGAGAAGTTTGAACTCGTCAACAGCATCTTCAGTGACATATGCAATCTCTCTTAGTTGCTTTACCCAAGCTTTGACTTCCCCATTGCTCTCTTCCAGGAAATCTGCGACCCCCAGGCATGCCCTTATGCACTCCAACTGTCTTCTCACTGAGCTTACTTCTTCCTCAGAATCTCTGAAGAATTGTACTTCATTGTCCAGAAAATTTGTGAGCTTCCCAATGAGGAAGTTTACGGCAGCTTCTGCCATGCTCTAATTGTGCATCTGCAGAAGTTTTGGATTATAACGCTGGCAGGATCCTTTACATAGTGGCTCCAAACGTATGATGTCCATGCTGAATTTTATATTTTGCATCTCTTTCATGAGCAAAAAATATTTTATAGTCCTTTTCCCAACTACTGACATTGTTATTTACTCCTACCAACTATTCAATTTATAATGAATGTTTCAATCTTTCTATGAAGTAACACAGAATTTATCAGATAACTTGATTTACACTTCCAATTTTTGGTTTTGGAAACAATTGGCCTGGTTCTAACCAAAAAATCACTGACTAGGCAGCCACTGCAATTTTTGAAGAAAATGACATATCAATGTTGCTGGAATATATCTTTACCAAAAAAAAAAATGTTGCTGGAATATATCATTTTAGCATTTCCGTGAAAGACAATTGAATTGACCAGCAGTGAGTTCCTAATAATTTTTCTAGTGAAGTTTGCTGAATCTTTTTTGCCGGCTATCGCTGGTTTAGGTCAGCATACCGACAATGCTCCATAGGCTTTCTCGAGCTTGCATTTTTACGTAAAAGTTTGGGATGAAGTTTGGTTTGAGCTGATGAAAGAACTTAAGATCAGGTCATATGTTAAGAATTGCTGGTCAAAATTTCACAACCATCACCTTCTCAGGACCTCAAGCTGAATGATCCTCCCCCTGATCCTGGAGGAAACCCAATCAACACAATCTGTGGACTTAACAACCTCAAGCTTGTACAAGATGCCCCAGCTCCATAAATCTGTCCCATCTTGGCAATAAGCCAGTTCTTCAACCACGACATGCCTCCACAATTCGGGATACCAGTTTTGCCTACAAGTCTCTGCACAATTTCTTCCGTTCAACAGCTTCCACTGCCATTAGCATTTAGCTGGAAAGTACAAGATCAACTTTTATTTTTGGCTGAAACATTTAAGATCAATTGGTTACATCGTTTTAGTTGATTGACAAGAAACCAAACATCTATACTTGATGAATTATTGAAAAGTCCAATCGACCATTTCTTCTTAGGAAATTGGGGCAAAATTCATCTAAAATGGTTCTAAATAAGTAATTGAGGTCATTCATGAAACTTAATAGCCCCTTTTTTAACTTTGTGTTTTTTGAGATTGGATAGCCTCTGAATAAGCTACTAAGAGGATTCTCTCCCTGTCAAACTTCCCAATTAGTACTTTGGCTTTACTCTCCATGAAATCTCTTGCCCTTGTACAGTCGAGAGAACTAGACCAAGTCTGGGTGGTACAACAACAAATCAGAAATGGAAAAGGACATTTACAACTGAGCTACTTAACTATAAGCAAATTGTCACAATAAATTATCAATCACTAGTGACATGAAACTTCAAAAACAGGGTCACATTGATAGATCTTTAATAAACATTGAAGTATTCACAAATGCGTCACGATCTATTAGGTGGAGTTGATTTGGATCCCATGAGGATGAGAAAGCTATTTTTACCAGCACCAATCTACTGAATGAACGCACCATTCCCCAAAAAAAAAACCAAAGCAATTCTAAGACACATTTTCTGAGTCGCTCGTACCTTTGTGTGAATTTACATTGTCTTCCGTTTGGCACCTTCTTTTCAGTCTCTTCCTTGACATTTTATCAAGCATTTGGTGGACAGACTTGTGAGGTAAAGCAGGGCACTCCAATTCGAACCCCTGCGAGAATTTCAAAGGGTGAATTCTTCTGAGCGCCAAGCAAAAATCAATTGTTTTCGTGATGTGTACGTAATTACTTTCAAATTAAACCGTGAAAAATGGTAAACTAATTTCTCCTAGACAGATTTAGCGTAAATTCAGGAATTTTGTCGTCAGAACTCCCAGTTTGCCTCTCTCACATAGTGTTTCCACAGTTCGGATGTCTAGTGATTCCATCAGTTTATGGCTGTTTGGTCATGATTGCACACCTGCTTAACAAATTTAAAAACCTTACACTCTTTTTCTTGACTCAGTTGAAACTGAACATTATTGAAATCTATCTATCAGTATGATTGCACGCTACTTAATTTGCTTGGTTCGTGTATTAACATACCTAACTCTGTGAATTTTTTTTATTAAATTGTTGTCTAACTTTTCATGGGAAATGATACCAAACTTAATTAATTACAATCCCCTCTTGTTTTATATCTCGGAAACTTCTAAGAAACTTCTGATTTGGTTATAAATTATAATCAAGATTCTTGTTTACTAGGCAAGTTCGCTGCAAGTTCTGAACATATTTTCATGTTAATGCTAGTGAAAGCGACATTTTCCCCGGCTATTAATTTCAGATAGTTGTTTCCGGTGGAAGTTACCGAACATCCGTAGGCAACTATTTTGTTTTAGAATACCATTGTGCTGAAGCTTTCTAAAGCTTGCTTCGTCAAGTGAAAGAATCGGCCGGGGGTTAACTTCACAGGAACTTTATAGCTGACTAGACTTTTGAACTGTCAGGTTCTGAATAGCTCGAAAATTTTCATGCTCTTCTTCGAATTCTTCCATGGCTTCATGATAATAGAAACATCATTCGGTGACACCAGTGCAGAGATCTTTACATGTCTACCTTCAAGCAAATTTCTTGGCCCTGGTCTCTAATAAAGTAGATTTCTTTTTGCCCTTTCCAGCCAAGTGAGAGATAGATCAAGTCTAAGTAGGACAAGATTTCTCGTTATGTTGGGCATCTGTCCACGGATTTGCTATATAAATGAGGTGAACTGTAAATTATGTGGCTTGGAAAATTATAAATGCTATTTCTTATTCAATGTTCTCCTAATGTCATAAATCACTGTACTTAACTCAGTTTAATATCTTGCATAAATGAATTTTATGTTTATAGCATACTTAAAGATTTCTTAGAAAATAATTTACGAAACCTTTTCATGTCAATCTCTGGTGACATTAGGTTAGAAGCTAAGGGCCATCAACAGATACTGACATTCCTAAATTGATGGCAACCATCTGGATAAGTTTAAGTTGTCACTAGTGTGTCGTGTGGGGTCGATTCAGATAATGAGAGGGCAGTAAAAGCTCCTCTACCGAGCTCTATCCTTATGGTGTTAGGTTTCGGAACAGGTAAGTTTCAGACTAAGAACTGGAAACTTATCATGTCAGAGTCATTTCTTGGATTTTCAATCGGGAATTGAATTAAGTAATATAACTATTATCGTAGTAAAACTGTAAAACATATCATGTGAACATTCCGTGGTATAGTGATTAAAGCATTAACAAATTTATCAATCTTTCCAAGTTTAAAACCCATTTCCAAATATATCCGTCTTTTTGTAAAATAAGAGAAAAATTCCAAATAAGAACTTGAAGTGATGCCGTTTTCACAAAAAAGAATATGAAGTGGACACTATCTCAAATAAGAATATGAAGTTAGCCAACTCAGTTTCAAATAAGGGCCCAAACTCACTAGATGACCAAATCTTATTTGTAATTAGGGGCATTTTCGTCAAAAGCCTTTTATATTCTTTCCTTATCATTTTCTCTTTTTTTTCTTCTCTTCTCTCATTTTCCATTTGTTTTTCTTTCTTTCTTTCATCTACCTCGCCACCAAGCGAGCTCGTGAGCTTCGCGATCTTGCGCAGGCTCTCATCAATCTTGGCGACGAGGAGCCGGATTGAAGTTAATGCGCCGCCCGGTCACCTTCGCCGACGACGGAATCCTCAGGAAGCCTGGGAAATGTTGGTCGAACAGCTCCCAAAAGCTGTGACTTAGGGGTTGAAGAACAGCCTCTTGATTTCTTTGGGTTTTCAGAAGCTAGAGACTTAAAATTATCAGTTTATGTGAAGACTCGGAACAATTTCATCCCTTTTAATGGGAAAACTGCTACCCACATATCCTTAATTTCGAGGGGATGTCGGAATGGCGCGCCCTTCGAGCTCTCTGAAACCGGAGGAGTTCGACGAGCGAGTCGAACTGGATTTCGAGCTTATATGGAGTTGAAGAGGAATCAGCGACGAGACGATCATCAGCCACCGCCGGAGCCATGGCGCCAAAGATCCTGCCCTTCGACAACGATTCTCGACTTCATCATCATCGCGGGCCCTTCGGGGGCGATATTGTTCGGGAGGATTTCGTCGCCGGAGAAGGCGATTGGCTGCGAAGAATGGAGTCAGAGGGAGCTGATGCAGAGCGAAGGACCAGGCATGAGGAGGAAGATAGGGAAAAAAAAAAAGGAGAAATAAAGGAAAAAAAATGGGAAATCGAGAGAAGAGAAAAAAAAAAGAAAATGAAAAAGAAAGAATAAAAAGGCTTTTGACGTAAATGCCCTCGATGGTGAATAAGATTTGATCATCTAGCGAGTTCAGATCCTTATTTGAGGCTGAATTGATCACTTCAAATCCTTATTTGAGATAATGTCCACTTCAAATTCTTTAAAAAAAAAAAAAAGAACGGACTCATTTCAGGCCCTTATCTGAAATTTTTCCAAAAATCAGAATCAAAACCAGTCAAAGTCGGTTCCCCAATTTGTCACCCTGAACAGCTTGGAACCGATCTAGTTGCTCGCCCCTACTCTTTCACGCGCAAAGATATGAAGGGAAGAACTTGCTTGGATCAGAAATCCTCAACCTGAATTACTGTGGAGACATCACTAGGCGGCAGCACCAGCTCTCAAAATCAAACTTCATTTGAGTAGGCCTCCCAGGCTTGCCACCTTGTTATTTCAAGCTCATGTCCATCTGCCGTGATACATTATATCGACGGGTTCGCTTGAAAAAGATTGCTCGTCTCATAGTTTTGAGCTGCACACCCTCGTCTTTTGGCTATTTCAAATTGGACCTTGAATGTTGGTTTTCTTTCAAATAGCACCCCAGCTATGCAATTTTAGATATATTCCATGTTTGATAACCCACTCTCGACAAGCCTGCTCTTCTATAGACTAGCTTCCCCTCTTCTTGCACCCTCTTCTCATAAAGGTTTGCGGTATGCTGCGATGCTGTTTTGCTCGAGTTGGATTCGATGACCAAATATCTTTCATCGAAAGTCATTCTTTGATTTTTTTTTTTTTTTTATAATAGGAGACAGGTTTCGTGGTGACTTCAGATAGGAAATATCATAGGAGCAGAAGAAAATTGATAAACACATTTTAACGGAATTAGAAATATACAAACTTTTGCCCGGAATTTGATCAACAACAAAGCTTAAAACATAAAGATACAACGTCGGAATTTAATCGATGATGAAAATCTGAAAGCTACTACTAAGATATATACCAAAATTTAATCGATGATGAGGTATTTGAAAACTATAGCTACAATACAGATTGAAAGATAATAAAATTTGTTTGCTTTTGCAGGGGGTCTGCAAAGAGTATAAAGTGGCTATTTAAAGCCCACAATTGATCGTTATAAATGGAGGTTACAAACGGTTACTAAAAAGGAATTAATTTCCTAATAGTTACAAGAAGTTACATTATTTATAATTTCCTATTATCTAGTAACACTTATCTAAAAGATGGGATAAGGACACTTTAAGTATTATAACTTTTGTACGATCTTGACTTGAATGTCATAACTCTTTTTTTGACCACTAAAGTACCATATTTCTAAAAAAAAAAAACATTCGCTCGAGTACCATAACTTTCGATTGATCACTTAAGTGCCAAAAATTCTAAAAAACATTCACCCAAGTGTCGGAAATCTCATGCGGCATAGCACTTGTGCTGAACATTTTCAAAATTAGATGGCACTCAAGTGATTGGAAAAAAAGTTATTGTACTTAAATGAGCGTTGTACATAAAAATGGCACTTAAGTGATCGGGAAAAAAAGTTATGGTACTTGTGATGTTCTTTTTTCTCTAAAAAAGCTTCAATATTCGAAAATATCGCTAAATGGCGGTTACATATCACTATCAAAGTCGATGACTTCATCTCGGATAACTGATGTTTGCTGTTGATAACTTTCTTGGCTATCAATTCTCTTTAAATTGTCCATTGCTCTTTCTATGGATGACTTCTCTTGTTCACCAAGCTGTTGCTATTGACTAAGTCTATCACTTATTGATTATAACCGAAAGTTGGTCATTTTTTAGTGTAAAGAAATGCCCTCTTTTATAAGAATTGAATAATTCACCGATTATTCGACTCTTTTAAACGAGATAATCAGGAGTCATCATATGCCCCTTTGTCATTTGCAAATTTGATTTTTCCTTACCGAATTTTATATTGGTTAGTTTCATCATCAGACTTCTTTTTTTACGTGAAAGGCACGTTTTGTGTAAAGTCCTCATGTTGCCCTCTATTTTCGTCCTTGAGTAGTTGCTTATACTTAGACACTCTCATTACCAATAGGGATAAATCGACAAATTTTTGGCTTTTGAATTTCTCTCTAAGATTGAATTTCAATCCACTAACAACCAACTTTGTAAATTCTTTCTCTAAGATTGAAATAAGACATCTATTCTAGCCATCTTATTGAGCAACAAACTGACCAAACAACTTATTATTGTATTGATAGAATTTGGCCAAATTAGCAATCGATACCTCAAGTATTGTTCTATAATATTGATAATGAAATTGTCTTTCCATTTTAGCCCAAGCATGAATTGAATCAAGAGATAAATTTGCATACCAAGTAAAGGTAGTTTTTGATAAAGACAAAGGGAACAATCCAAGTTTGCCTCTCCACATTGGGCAATAAATTGACCAATGTATTCAATGCTCGGTTGGTCATTTTTGCCAGTATAAATGGAAAAATCAAGAAATCCCTTAGGATAAGGAACATTATCGACCCGATCAAGATAGGGCTTTTATGAACATGCCTAATATCCCCTACATTAGCACCCATTTATTGTATCACGATTTCGTCCACTTGGTCTGGATTCATGAGTCAATAAACCAAATCTTCCTGCCCACTAGGTTCAAGATAGATAGGTCGATCCTGATTCAGATTGTCAACATAAGGGTTAATTGGCACATTTGGCCCGTATGGAAAATTTTGTGCATTTGGAGGTAAGATTGCACAGTGAGGCCTAAAATTATCCCCATTTGGAATTGGCCCAACAGGAGGTCCATTCCGTGTAATATTTTGAATTGTCATATTATTGTCGACAATATTAATCTGCATTGGATTAACTTGGCTATTTTAACTGACCAAATTAATTTATTTAGGATTTTCAGGTCTTTGTAAATTCCACACTAGTAGTGGGATCATTTGGCCTACATTATTTTCACCATTCAATTGACTAAGAGTTGGAGAAACATATCCAGAAGTTGCTGTGTTCGGTTGGATCGATATGAATTGATTGGATGTCTCAGGCCTTGAGATAGCTCGTTGATCGTGTTAACAACATCAGCTTGATCATCTTATAGAGATGTCTCATCATGTGATTTGTCATCTCATTTTGCCATTCCTTGGTGGCCACCAAAATGAGATTCGGTGCCAACTTCATTGCTTGCTCTTCTGTAAGGTGTCTTGGGATGTTGATGTTCCCACCTTGGCATATCTCTACTACTACAGGAGCGGCTGGAGTCTTTGACTAAGTGACCCTTTCACCGAGGCTGTTATCAATAGCGTGATTAGGCTCTGGATGATTCATTGTTCTCAACATTGTTATTCCTCAAACCAGCCACACCAATCCCGTCGGGTGTGCCAAAAAGATATTTCGCCCTAATTGG
Source organism: Syzygium grande (assembly GCA_024733475.1). Lineage (NCBI taxonomy): Eukaryota > Viridiplantae > Streptophyta > Magnoliopsida > Myrtales > Myrtaceae > Syzygium > Syzygium grande. The sequence continues at coordinate 33,489,467 of JAMXDD010000001.1, forward strand.
ACTCAACAACAAAATATCTTCTACCGAAAGTTGTTTTTCGATTTTTTATAGGAAGAAACAGGTTCTGTGGCAATTCTAGACAGGAAATATCATAGGAGCACAAGGAAATGTCACTTCCTCATAAGCTCAGGTAAAAACAAGTTACTGGTAGTCACTTAGCAATTTCTGTGCAACTTCTCGTTGGAGTTAGATTTTGTCGTGAAGGCGTAAGATCAAGTCATGACTTATTGCTGAGATTCTGTCCATTATTGCTGAGAAAGTGGAGACTAGTTCACCTTCTATAACTAGACAAGCCACTGAGGTCATATAAGTAAATTTTTTCAGTGTGCTTTTCTTCGATTCTTCCATGGTTTCATTCTTATATAAACATCATTTAGTGGCACTAGTACAGAGATTTTTATATATCTACCTTCAAACAATCTAGGTTCTAGTCTCTGACGAAGTAGATTTCTTGCCCTTCCCAGCCAAGTGAGAAATGTGGGCTCTCGTTACGTCTAGGAGAAGTGTCCCCGCATTTCTCTACATAAATGAGGTAAACTGTAATTAATGTGCCTTGGAAAATTTTGTGTGATTCACATATTTTTATTCTTCTAGCAAAAAAAATCACTGTACTTCACTCAATTTAGTATCTTGCCACGATGAGTTTGCTGTTTATAGTATACTAAGGGTGCGCATGAATACCATTCTGTGCCCGAGAATAATTTCTGAACAGAAATGATTTTTTTTATTCTGTGCCCGGAAACAATTTCTGAGTAGTTGAAGGCATTTGATAAACTGTCCAAAATTTCTATTCCTAGAGTAGAAAAGAATGGAAATGTGTTTGGTAAACTACACAAAATTTCTGTTCCTAAATAATATTTTAATAATATTTTGAATTGTTTATTTTTTTTTTCTTTCTATCCATTTTCTTCTTTGGCCATGGTTGGTCACCGGCGATCGGCCACATCCCAGGGCCAGCGAGGGCGAGGGGTGGACCCTTGCCGCCTGGTCAAGGCGGCCTCGCCAGATCTTGGTGAGGCCGAGCCTCATCGTCTTTGGGCGAGGCCGCCTTGCACAGGTGGTGAGGGTCCAGCCCTCACCCTCACCTCCGCCGGCGGGGGCCGTGACGCCCTCGTCGGCCCGGGTAATGGCCGGGGTCCGCGTGACGGCGCAGCCCAATGAAGAACAGCACAAAAATAAGAAAAGAAAAAAAAGAAAAAAAATCTGATTCTCAAAATTGTGCCGAGAAACAAGAAGTAACTTCTTTTTACTTGTTTCTCTCCCAAAACTGTTTCTCGGTACAAATTTTTGCAAAAATATGCCCGGGAACAAAAAGTTTACCAAACGCATTTCTATTCCCAAACTATTTCTGGGAAAAAAAAAATAGAAATTTTCACTGTTTGGCACGTTGCCAAACGGGCCCTAAAAGTCCTTAGCCAACAATTTACGAAACCATTATGGGTCATTCACTGGTGACATTAGCTTTACAAAAAGAGGGTCATCAAACAGATACCTTGATAACTATTAAATTGATGGCACCCTTCTGGATGGGTTTAAGAAGTCGTCACTCATGTGTTGTGGCGTCCATTCAGATAATGAGAGGCGGTCAAAGCTCCTCCGTTGAGCTCTATTATACTTATCTGAAGGGAGTAACCTTCTTGGTAGGATCTAAAATCCTCAACCCGAATCACTGTGGAGGGATCGCTACACAGCAGCAGCTCTCAAAATCAACTTCATTTTAATTGGCCCTTCCTCTTTATCAGGCACTTACCATTAGGAAATTGCAGATTGTTACTACTTTGTTTCTGCAAGAATAGGTGGACATCTTGTTGTAATCATTCTGTTGAAGTAGTAGAATCACTATGATGGGATTGTAAGTAAACATGCTGTCGGATTCCCTTTTTTTAATATGAATTTGAAATATGTGCCTGCTTAAGACAGCCATTATGGGCCCTTTCAGTCTTTTTTGGCTAATTAGTTTTGGACTTTTGAGTAGGCCTCCCTGGTTTTGTTGCTTGTTTATACTGCAACCAAAAGGAGTAAATAGATAGACGGAAAGAATTAGAGATTTCAAACTCACTGCCATCTGCCGTGATTCATTATATGCAACGAGTTTGATTGAAAAAGATATGTTTGTCTAACGACTTGAGCTGTATGCTTTTCATTATTTCACATTGGACCTTGAATTTTGTTTTACTTTGCAATAGCAGCCCAGCTGTGAATTTTGAATATAGTCCTTGTCTGGTACCACTCTCAGGAGCCTGCTCTTCTATTGACTAAGCTTCCCTGCTTCTTGCACTGTCTTCTCATAGAGGTAAACTGCAACAGAGCAGGCAGATGATGGTAGCAACAACAGTAAAAAGTCCCCAACTTTTCAACAGAAAGTTTAAGTGAATTTTCAAGCAAGAACTCTAATCTGATTCATTTCAAATTATCCGGGGACCATTCTGTAGATGGTTTGAGGAGGTAATTAAGCTAACCAGTTTATCATAAAAGAATGACCTGACTTCCTCTTTATGCAATCAAGGATATGAGACTGGACATTTGCTAGAGTTTATTTATGGCATCTGCATACTACAGCAAAGCCATTGCTGCAAGAGCTGAAGGCTAGCATCAACATCTCAAACCTGGATTAAGCAATGAAATAGCAAGAGCATTACATCTTTCGATGGTGAAGACGCTGTCGAACAAAAACTCATAACAGGTTGAATCTTAAATGTTTTACTTATGCTGGTCTTAAGATACCAGTAATGGGCCTTATGAGATCATTACAGGGTTGCACCCTCTTTGTAATTGTAATGATCTACTCAGATAAGTTAGTCATGATGCTGATGAGAAAAGGGACATTGTATAATGAGAACAAAGTAATTTGCTCCAGTACAGGGGATCACGCAACAGAGGGAGAGCGAGAGCAATTACAAAAGATTACATCGTTATCAAATGGCTTACTAAAACTTTACATACGAGCTCTAATTATAGAGCATCGAGACAAAAGACACAACGAAAACCATAAACACTTAAAATTACCTAACAACTAACTCCAAACATTACTAACATATGTTTCAACAGCTCCTAAATATCATTTACAGACAGACTCGCAGTGACAGCTACATTACAATACATTCACATTTACCAGTCATAAGGCACAAATATTTGGCAGACTCACAGTTATTCACTCATGTAGTAAACTCACTTCCAACATGGTGGGAATTCATTGCTCCTCATGCTAGTGCCTTGGGGGGATGGCACCATCTGTCTGCACTGATCTCTCGATTAGCTGGACGTCCCAACCTCCATCTCTCCAGTAGCCACAATATATTTCTGGAACATGCGCAACTTTCTGATAATCATCATCTTGTCCACCTTGCACGAGCTTCTTGACAAGCTCATCTGGCATATCGAAAATCTCCAGCACTTTCAGATTTGTCAAGTGTTCAATACCTGATGGAAGTTTCTCTAGTAACTTGCAACGCTGAATGATAAACTTCTCAAGATAAGGCATTGCTCCCTTTTCCACTTCTACACACCTGAGTTCGTCGAAATGATCAAGACCCAGAGTCTTTAGCTTCTTAAAGGCTTTTTCTTCAAAGCAAAATGAGCTTCCTTCATAAACCTGAAGCAACTCGAGATGCACAAGGTTGGGCAGATTTTGGAGAGACACGAGAGGGTCATCCCTTAAGCGACTGCACCTCAGGTGCAATTTCATCAGGCTACTAAGAGAGGGTAGCCAGTGTGGTAGAGCCTCCAAGCGTCCTCTCAAGTAGATTCTCTGAAGGAATGGAGGTGGACTAGAGAGGTGTTGTAGATCAATAATCTCATCATCATTAACAGAAGCTACAGATATTGCTTGAAGCCTTGTTAGTTTGGAGATTGACAAGCACAAATCCCTTCCATCTTCTTTTCTAAATTTCAGAATGGCCAACCTATCCAGTTGCGTCAACATTCCAAGCTCTCTCATCACACTGCTGCTACTCTCCTCATCTGCCTCTATATAGCAGAGCTTTTGAAGGGAATGCAAAGCCCCAATTCCCTTAAGGGCCTTAAAGCCAAATTTGAAGGATGAATAGGATATAATCTTGTAGCGATAAACGAGGAGATGACGAAGTCGTCGCAGTTTCAAGATCTCAACAGGCAATTCGGTGACATTTGTGTGTTTAAGGTCTAGAGTCTCTAAGTTTTGAAGCTTCCCAATGGAACTTGGAATTGTACTCACCTCAGTGAACCTGAAACTTAGATATCTAAGATAACACCAATCAGCAACTTGAGCAGGGAACCTTGTTAATGGAGCTGCTTGCATATCCAAAACATTGAGCAGTTTTATATCACTAGATAAAAATGAATTCATTAATGATTTCTCTACCCCAAACATATATAAAGACCGAAGTTGAGACAAGGACCAGTTCCATTGCAGAGCTTGCAGGGTGTTCTGTATTGACAGGCGACGGACTTTGTCTGGCCATCCACAATTTTCTTGTTTGGCTATTACTGCAAAACCCTGATCAGTTGACTTTGAAGTGATAAAGTCTCGCAGCAAATGATGGATGCGGCAAGTCTTCACCCTTCCATCACTTCGTTTAGCAGCCACCTCTATCAGGCTTCTGTTCAACAGCTCCCTGAAGTAGTCCTTCGCAACTTCTTCAAGGGTCTTTCCTTCTTTATTTTCAACAAATCCTTCTGCGATCCATAACCGAATCAGTCTCCTACACTTAATGGGGTGACCGTCAGGAAATAAACTTAAGTGCAAGAAGCAGGCTTTCAGGTAGTATGGCAGATCATTGAAGCTAAGCGAAAGAACTCTCTTCAAATTTTTGAGTTTATCGTTGCAGTCAATCTCAGTACGAAGACTGCGATGAACCAATTCCCATTCATCTATTCTGTGCTTGTCTTTCGTAGCCAAAACACCACTGATAGCCACAATAGCAAGTGGCAGTCCTTCGCACTTTTTTAAAATAAACTGACAGGTCTTCTTCAGATGGGAAGGGCATGAAGTCCCTGAAATGTCTTCGTGCAAAAAAGCTTCCATGACTGTTCTGCTGGCAAAGGCTCCATCTTGTAGACCTTCCCCTTGAATTCTCGGCAGGAGGTATATGCTAGATCAGCATTCCTGGTTGTGATGATTATTCGGCTGCCGTACGTGTTATTAGGGAGTGCATTTTTTTACAGCATCCCATTCATCTATCCTCCATGTGTCATCTAGAACAATCAGATACCTCATTCTCTGTAGCAAGTCCTTGATTATCATCTTCAGCCAGTAGATATTCGTGGTGTCTGCACCAGAAGGAATTGGTTTTCTAATAACTCTCATAATTTGCCAAAGCATGTCCTGGAGGAGCCCTCCTATATTTGGAGAGACAGAGAGAGTGATCCAAGCACATATCATGAAATGTTTTTTCACCTCTGGATCTTCATAAACTTGCTTTACCAGCGTGGTTTTGCCCAATCCTCCCAGCCCAACAACTGAGATAGCTTCCCTCCTAGAACTGCCCTCAACCAACCATCCAACCAGCTGCTTCTTCGGTTCTTCAATGCCCACAAGCTCAGTTTTGTCTAAAAGAAGAGCATTACCTTGGTGTTCATGCCATATGTTGTCAGAGTACTTGGAGCGCGGGCCATGTTCAGCTTTACTAAACTTGTAGCGTAGCCTCTGGTGTCCTTCACATATGCTTTTGATTCTGGAGTTGATGTTCTGTATCTCCAAAATGGTTCGATATCGAGCTTTCATGTTCTTCACACAGCAAGACATCCTACAGAGAAGACCAGCAAACCCAACCCCATGATCATGCACCGAGAGAATTTTGAACTTGTCGAGCACATCTTCGGTGTCATATGCAATCTCTCGAAGCTGCTTTACCCATACTTTGACTTCCTCATCGCTCTCTTCCAAGGAATCTGTGACCCTTAGGAATGCCCTTATGCACTCCAACTGTCCTCTGACTGAGCTAACTTCTTCCTCAGCACCTCTGAAGAATTGCACTTCATTCTCCAGAATATTTGTGAGCTTGTCAATAAGGAAGTTTACGGCAGTTTCTGCCATGCTCTAATTGTGAATGTGCAGAAGTTGTGGATTATAACTCTGCCAGAATCCTTTACATAGTGGCTCAAAATGTTTTGGAGTCCAATGTGGACATGGTGAAGCACATCATGTCCATGCTGAATTTTATATGTTGTATCTCTTTCCTTGTGGTCCATCTCTGCTATAGAATTGATTAAATTATATTTTTTGTTCCTTTTCCTAATCATTGTAATTGTTATTTATTCATACCATGGGCTATTTGTTTGTTTTATTTTTGTAGAAGTACCTCTAAATGCAATATTTCATTAACGTTTCAATATTTCTATTGAAGTAACACAGAACTTATCAGATAACTTGATTTGCACTTTGGAAACAATTGAACTGGTTCTAATCACAAAATTACAGACTTGGCAGCCACTGAAGTTTTGAAGAAAATGTCATATTAATGTTACTGGAGTAGATCATTTTAGCAGTTTCATGAATGAAAACTCGAATTAGCTAGCTGTGAGTTTGTACTAATTTTTCCTAGTAAAGTTTATTAAATCTATTATGTAGGCTATCGCTGTTTGAGGTCGGCATAACGATGCACTGTAGGCTTTCTCAAGCTTGCATTTCTAGGTAGAAGTTTGGCATGAAGTAAGGTTCGAGCTGATGAAACAATTTAAGATAAGTTCTTACGTTTCAAATCGATGGTCAAGACTTCACAACAATCACCTTCTCAGGACCTCAAGCTGAACGACACTTTCCATGAACCTAGTGGAAACCAGATCAGCCCAGCCTGCGAACCGAACAACCTCCAAGTTTGTACAAGCTACCCCATCTTCGTCCCATCTCGGCAACAAGCCAGTTCCTCAACCACTATACACCTCCACAATACCACTTATACCTAGAAATCTCTGCACAATTTATTCCACTCAACAGTTTCCACTGCCATTAGCATTTTGCTGCCAAGTACAAGATCAACTTTATTTTTTCTGGCCAAAACGTACAAAATCAACTGATTACTTCTTTTGGTTGATTGACAAGAAATCAAATGTCTTTACTAAATGACATTAGCGAGATGTCCAACGAACCGTTTCTTGCTGGGAGATTGGGCGCAATTCATCTAAAATAGCCCCAATAAGTAATGATGTCACATACTTGAAATTTGGGGAAGAACAGCAATGGTGCCAAAACTTGTGTACGGAGGCCACTTTGGTGCCAAAACTTTCATTTGGATCACTTTAGTGCCAAATCGGAGAAAAAATGATCACTTTGGTGCCAACGGCGAGAAATTCCGGCCAAATTAATACGTGGCATTTATAATTAAATTTTTAATCTTAGTTGGATTTTTTAAAAAAAAAAATTAGTCTACGTGGCATTTCCACGTATATATTTCTATTTTTTAAATACTTTTCTGAATTTTTTTTTTTTTTTTTTTTCTTTTTTTCTTTTATTCTTCCCCTTTTCGGCCACCGCCCCTGGCCCCTCCGGACGAGGCGCCGCCCACCCACAGGCGAGGCCCGGCCGACCCTCGCCTTCGGCCTCGCCTCGCATGGGCGAGGGTGAGCCCCGGCGAGGGCTCCCCTCGCCAGATCCGGCGAGGCCGGCCGTCGCCCCGAGCCACCACGGCCCCACGGGGCGTCATCCGGAAATAAAGCCGAGAGGCCCGACCGACCCGCGCCTGGCGAAAAGGGGTTGAACTTGTGGCGGGCGGGCGGCGGCAGGTGGCGGGCGAGGGCCGGACGGGCCTCAAAAAAAAGAAAGGTAGAAGAAATAAAAGAAAAGAAAAGAAAAAAAAAGAAAAAAAAAAAAAAAAAAAGAAAAAAAGAAAAAATTATTTAAAATAAAAATGCTGATTATGCGCTTATCAGATCTCCCATGAGCCACGTTGGCTTCAAATACTAATAAAAAATTGCCACGTCAGATTTCCGGCCAATCTGATCGGAGTTGGCACTTAAAAGATCATTTTTCAAAATTTTTGGCACTAAAGTGATCCAAATGGAAGTTTTGGCACCAAAGTGGCCTCCGTACACAAGTTTTGGCACCAATGCTGTTCTTATCCCCTTGAAATTTATATTCTCTCTTTTTAATTTTTCTGTGATGATTCTCTATCAAACTTCCCAACAAATACTTTGGCTTTAGTCTCCAAGAAAGATCTTGCCCTTGTCCGGTTGAGAGAACTAGACCAAGTCTGAGTGGGACAACAACAAATGAAAAATGGAAAAGGACATTAATCACAACTGAGCTACATAAATATAAGCAAATAGTCATACCGCATCATCAATCACTAGCGACATGAAACTATAAAAACAGGGTCACACCAGTAGAGCTTTAAGAAACATTGGAGTATGCAAGGCATCTATTTGAATAAGAAAATGAATTCGTCAACATCTACTAGGTGGAGTTGATTGGGATCCCATGAGGACGAAAAAGCTACTTTTACCAGGACCAATCTTCCGAATGAGCACACCAGACCCGAAACAAGAAAACAATTGGGAAAATTACAAAAAAAGTCCTAAACCTTTTGCAATTGTGCCAATTCAGTCCTGAACCTTTTTTTTTTTACCAATTCAGTCCTAAACCTTTTACAAATAAGCCAATTCAGTCCATTTGGCCGGACGGCGCTGACGTGGCCGCCGGCGGCGTCCACGTAATAATATTTTAATATTTTTTAAATATTTTCGTTTTGTTTTCCTTTTTTTTTTTCCTTCTCCCTCCTGGCCTGTCCGGCCAAGGGGGAGCCTCGTCGGCGAGCTCGCCCAGCCAAGGCGAGCTCTGCCTCGCCGGAGCTGGGCGAGCTCGCCATGGCATGGCGAGCTCCGCCTTGCCAAATCCGGGCGAGGGCGGAGCTCGCCTAGATCCGGTGAGGCGGAGCTCGCCATGGCTGGGCGAGCTCGCCCAGCTGCAGCGAGGGCCCAACTCGCCTCGCCGGAGCTGGGCCCTCGCCGGCGAGGCTCCCCCTGGCCGGACAGGCAAGGGGAGAAGGAAAAAAAAAAAGAAAAAGGAAAAAAAAATCGAAAATATTAAAAAATATTAAAATATTATCACGTGAACGCCGATCGACGCCACGTCAGCCGATCGACGGCCACGTCAGCGCCGGCCGGCCAAATGGACTGAATTGGTTTATTTGTAAAAGGTTTAGGACTGAATTGGCAAAAAAAAAAAAGGTTTAAGACTGAATTGGCACAATTGCAAAAGGTTTAGGACTTTTTTGGTAATTTTTCAAAAAACAATTCCAAGACGCATGTTCTGAGTCACTCATACCTTGGTGTATATTTGCAATGTCTTCCGTCTCGTACCTTCTTCTTTGTCACCTGCTTGGCATTTTACCAAACACTTAGTGGACATACTTGTGAGGTAAAGCATGACACTCCATATGGAAATTCGCTTGATCAGTGATGGCAACGTTTAGACTTGACCATTCCAAGCACGAACGGATTTGGATGATCGTATTTAACAAATGCAAGCTAATTTCCTCCTAGTTGCAAGGTTGCCTGGGACGTACACGTTACTCTAAGCGGAAATTATATAGTTTTCGCTATGAGTACCTACTTCATTTTAGATAAAAATCCATGAAAAATCCAAATATTTATATGACGAAAAATTCCAAATTGATACAATTAGTATCATGTAAAACCCCTAAATCGGTGCACACGTATCACATTTACTCTCTATTAGCTTCTGTCAAATATTAACATTAAATTGCTTAGCTAAAATAACACGTGGCGATAACTCGGATAACGTGGTAAGTTCATGTGAAAATTTATATTTCTCTCTTTTTATTTTGTCACCTTCTTCTTTTGTTGCTTCTATTAGCCCACATTTGAACACAATTACGGCTCATTCTCCCTCCCCTCGGAGCACTTTGCTTCGTCTTCGTCTTCGTCATTAAGTGTACTCTTTTATCTCCGTTAATCTTTTCGTCTTTGATTTTTTTATACCAGGTTCGTTTGTCGAACTCGTTTGGCTTGGTCGGAAAGAACCCAAGTAGTTGCTTGCTCGTCTTCATTTTTGTCGTCGTCTTCGTCTTCGTTCAAGCACTCTTTTATCTCTGATAGTCTTCCCATCTTTGATCATTTTGTTTTTGTAGATTTGTTTGTCAAACTCGTTCAACTTGTTTGGAAAGATCCCGACCAATTGTCTATTAGAGCTCCTTTTTTTTTTTTGTCTCGATTGTCGAACTCATGATATGCCAAGCAGCTTGTTTGTCGAATAAACCTCTGTTTTTCATGGACTTTTCAAATGAGGACTAATTGAAACATCAAGTTAATTCTTAGTTGGGAGGTCGTGAATGAAAGGAAAAGAGATTGGTTTGGATGGGAATAAGAAGAAGAAGATGAAGCTAAGTACTAAGGCCCGAGCGTTGAGAGTTAAAAAAAAACATAAAACTTATGTTAAATGTGACACTGATATATTAATTTGGAGTTTTTCTTTTGGAAATAACTCCAAACCCCAAATTATGTTTTTTTCAACGGATTTCTCATTATTTTTTTCGACGTATCTTAAAATATCCTAAATTGATATCTTGGGGGGTAAATGTACTCCATGGCCACAAATTTCGTTAAATTCAGGAGTATTTCGTCAATTCTTTCGATTTTGTCCTTTAGGTTCTTTTCTATCCATCTTCTCCCTAAAATAATAAAATTTCTATATTTGCACTAGTTCTTCACTCTTTTCAATCTAGTCCCTAAGGAGCCCTTTCTATAGATTACGTTAAAACTGATTCGCCTGGAGGACCCAAATCTGAATCTCGTGAATGATTAAGCGCTTTGATCACATGTGGTACTGGAAGAGATAATACTACCAAACGAATATATTCTCATATTTAAAACTACTACATTGGATTCATCAAATGTTTTTGTTGACTATTTTGAATGCAAAAAGAGTTTCTCAAATGGATCCCTAAAATCAAAATAGTTATATTATATTGGGTTAAATGTGTAGGTTGCTCTCTTAGTGTCTTGGTTATTAATAGAACTTTTTCCCATTCTTTCATAAACATGACTTTCCTATAAGACTAATAATAACTTCATAGACAGACTAACAATAACTTCTATAAAAATAATAATTACCATATATCTAATCTAACTACATTAGAAGATAATGTTCCCAGTCGGACAAACAAAATATAAACAATGACTTTTCAAATGCATGTCAACTTAAAAGAAATAACAAATGGCAACACCATAGAAGTTTCGTTCGGCTATTTCATAGTTTGTGAAGCCCTCCATCTTATCTTCCCCGGTTATTGCCTGTACCATGGAAACCATCTTATAATATGCAATAAAATGGATTAAATAATGTGAAGATTGGCGATATGTTAGGCATAGCATTAAATAAGTACGTATCTTTACATCAGCCAAAGAAAGGTGGATGATCTTTACACTTTTGGGGAAATTGTCCAACCAATCCTAAATATATTGTACGGATGCCAATTGATAAGAATATAACTCAGACGTAGTGTGTCGCCTTAATGTGGCGGAAGTCATCGGTTCGAGCCTGATTATCCCTAAAACCAATGTGAGTTTTTCTATTTTGACTTACTCCCCCCGCTGTTATTTGCCATGAGATTCCGCTCGGAAAGTTATGCAAAATAAATAAATAAAAAAAGATCATTTGAAAAAGATACCAGAGCAGAAAGTAATACTATTTGGAAGTTTCGCCCAATTAGACATCTTTGAACAAGAGAAATAATGGGAGAAGTGTTGTAATGGCTTTTTTTCGCACATTTTTCTAGTAATTTCTTGTTTACATTGCTATGTCAACGATTTTCAATGAAAATTGAACGAAAGAATTACATTGGAATTTTGCACAAAAGTTTAGGAAAAATGATAGAATTAAAATAGTTAGGACTGGATTGGCATTCGTACAATAAGTTTAGGTTTAATGGATAAATTTTCCTTGCATTTTATAAGGCCCAGGAAAGCAATCTCCATTTTGATAAATTAGGGCTGCTTTATGGGCCATCAAACGTCACTAGTCAGCTCCACTTTCTGCTACGCTGTGAAGGCCATATTTGCCTGATCAAATTTCTCTGGCCATCCATTTGATTGGCAATTTACAAGTTTTGAGCATTACCTATAGGTAAAATTAATTAAATATAAAGGTGTGTGATATCCATAGCTATGACCCGTTAATCTCAAGGGTAGTTGTAGGAAAATATGGGCCATTAGCGAAAGCCGAATAACCAAAAAAAGAAAAAGATTGAAACACCTGTTTTAGAACTTTTTTCAATTGTTCAATGTCATTGTTTGGAATGTTTTTGTGGCAATCGAATCCTTAAACTAAGATAGCGCCGTGGGCAACTTCCCTTGGCCATAAACGCAGCAGAAAATCCAGGGGTGCCTCTCTCTCTCTCAGGCAAGTAGTCAGGTTGGGCTATGTTCCTAGAGATCGGAATAGAATTTGGCCCGAGTCAATTTCAGGGAGCAAATTGCAAAGAACTTCAAGATGTCGGGAGCGGAGCAGGGGGAGCGGGTTTTGCAAAAACTGAAACATCAAATGCAAATTGGCACAATACCAAAAACTTGGGGGGGTGCAAAATGTAATTCAGCCAATTTTATCATTTTGTGGTCCTCAAATCTGATATATATATAGGTGGGCTGCCTCAGGAAATTGCAGAATTGGTGCATGTCCTGTGTGTTCTAGGACTAGGAGTACGAGCACAGCAAGAGGTTTGACGTCACTTGGCTGAAGCAGGGCCTTTTACAGCATCATCTACGGATGTCTGAAACTGAGGTCACAATCCCAAGAGGAGTCGGTGTTAGAGGGAAGCTTATGAAGAAGGCTTGGCTAACTCCAATTAGTTTGGAGGGTTTTGCATGCCCAGATATATGACACTAATTAGGCAAGCAGATACTTCCGTTCCTGTGTAACAAAGGGTATAATACAACAAGGAGTTGTAAATTGTATTCCATCATGATCAAGGCAACATTTTCCCTATGCCTGTCAGATGGCATGCCATAAGCTAATGAGCTTATCATCTGGCCATTCATCTTATCCTGTTAATTCCGAGAATTCAACTTCCTGGGGTATGTGTCCAATGATCAATTGAATGGTATGATTAGCAAGATGAAGCGATTGGCAGGAATCTGTTGCAGGGAGACTTACACGAGAAATGCTAAAGTTTTTGATTGCTGGAGATCCCCCAGTGAGTCGCTATCAAAACAAGGAACCTTGCTGGCAATATGCTTTCAGAAAAGCAATCTGTTAGGGAACGCACACAGATTAGTAAAATACAAGGTGGATCGTTTACCGAACATATGCAGGCCAAATTGATATAAAGATGATAGTCGGATAACAAGAGACCCAGAGCAAGCAGTCAGTAATATTCAGTTTAGGCTGGTGTTAGAATGCTATTACTTCCGATGTATCCCATGTTAGTGAGATTGTGTTCCACACTGATGTACAACAAACAAGTAGAAGAATTGTGCCAGGGTTCCCATCAGTATTAAAGTGGCAACGAATAAAAGTATTATGAGCCTTTCTCATTAACAGCAGTTCCGGATCTTCCGACTCTTGAATACGTTGTCAGTTCTTTCCCCTCTAAGCAATCTGTTGTGTTGAAAAATGTACTTCAGTTTAGTTGTCTATCATAGGTTGGTCATCGTTCATTGCCCTAGTTGCGAGCCTCTTGTTATTGTACATTGACAAACATCCATGACACCCAAGGAGAAAGCGCATTTCACGAGGAGAAAACAGTGTACTAGGTGCTTCATTCATGTCATTTACAGGCATAGAAAATTAACTTGACTTAGTACTTACATTTTTTTACGTGTGCCTGATGTCATCAACATTTGCTATACTTACAGTCATACTCTCACTCATGTACATTGCAAACATTATGCACAGACAATTCTCAGATCATGAAAAAAGAATCAATCCATTACTTCCAGCATGGAGGGAACTGACTGCTCCTCATGCTAGTGCCTTGGCAAGGAGAGGCGTCACCCTCGGACGATCTCTCTATCGATTGGACGTCCCAGCCTCCGTCTCTCCAATATCCATAGTAAACTTCTGGAATGTGTGCGACCTTTTGATAATCCTTGTCCTGCTCATCTCGCACAAACTTCTTGACCAACTCATCAGGCATGTCAAAGAACTCAAGTACTTTGAGCTTGGTCAGATACTCAATGCCTGATGGCAGCTTCTCCAGTAGCTTGCAGCGCTGAATGATCAACTTTTCGAGGCAGGGCATTGCTCCTTCCTCCAGTTCCACAGATCTGAGTTCGTCAAAATTGTCGAGACCCAGAATTATCAACTTCCTAAAACCTTTGGCTTTGAAGCATAAGGCCTCTCCTTCATAGACCTGGAGCAGCTCGAGATGCACGAGATTGGGCAGACTTTGGAGTGCTACGAGCGGGTCATCCTTCAGCCGACTCCATCGTAAATGCAACTTGACAAGACTATGCACAGTGGCTAACCAGTTTGGTAGCATCTCCAGACGCCCTTTCAAGTAGATCCTCTGCAGTAGTTGAGGCGCAGATGTAAGATGTTGCAGATCCAATATCTCATCATCCTCAATTGAAGCCACGGATATTGCACGGAGGTTGGTTAATTTCGCAATCGATGAGCACAAAGCCCTTCCGTCCTCTTTCCTCAACTTCAGGATGCCCAACCTGCTTAACTGTGTCAGCTTCCCGAGCTCTCTCATTATGTTGTCGTTCCTCTCATCGTCCGCCTCTATGTTGCACAACTTTTGAAGGGATTGCAGAGCCCCAATCTCCGTGAGTGCCTTGAAGCCATACTTGTAGCACATATAGGATATGTTTTCATACCGATACACCAAGAGATGCCGGAGTTTTTGCAGCTTCAAGATTTCGACAGGCAATCGCGTTACATTTGTGTGTTTAAGATCTAGGGTCTCTAAGTTCTGAAGCCTCCCTATCGAGGTAGGAATTGTTTTAACCTCAGTGTGCCTGAAGCTTAAATATCTTAGATAGTACCAGTCAACAACTTGGACTGGGAACCTTGGCAAAGGCGTAGCTTGCAAGTCTAAGACATTGAGCAGTTTGATGTCACTACCTAGGACAATGTCAATGAATGCCCTGTCTACCCCAAACATGTATAGAGAGCGCAGATGAGAGAGTGACCTGTTTTGCTGTGCAGCTTGCAGGCTGTTGTGCAATGAAAGGCGGCGAACTTTGTCTGGCCACATGTCTGTCTGCTCTTTGGCAATCATTGCGAAGCTTTGATCTCTCGATTTTGAAGTTATTATTTCCCTCTGTAAATCATGGATGCGGCACAACTTGACCCTTCCGTCGGTTGTCGTTCCAGCCACTTGCATCAGGCTTCTGTTCAGGAGCTCGCTGAAGTAGTCCTCTGCCACTTCTTCGAGTGTCTTGCCTTCTTTTCTCTCGACAAACCCTTCTGCTACCCAAAGCCGAATCAGTCTTCTGCGCTCAATTAGATGACCCTCAGGAAATACACTCAAGTGCAAGAAACAGGACTTCAGGTAGTACGGCAAATCGCTGAAACTGAGGGAAAGCACCCTCTTCAAGTTCTTGAGCCTATCATTGCCATCAATCTCTGCACGAAGGCTGCGCCGTACCACCTCCCATTCATCGATCCTCCGTTTGTCTTTTGCGGCCAGAACACCACTGATGGCCACGATTGCCAGCGGTAGTCCTTCACACTTTCTCAAAATGTACTTACATATCTCCTCCAGGTGGGAAGGGCACGAATTCCCCTGAAACGTCTTCCGACAGAAAAGCTTCCATGACTGTTCAGGATCGAGCGGCTCCATATCTTTTACCAGCCCGTGGAACTCGTTGCAGGAGGTAGATGCCACATCAGCATTCCGGGTTGTGATGATCACCCGGCTTCCGTGACCATTGTTGGGCAAGGCATGCTTGATCGCATCCCATTTGTTTATGTGCCATGCGTCATCGAGGACGATCAGGTACCTCCTCCTCTGAAGCAGGTCCTTGATGATCATCTTCAGCCAATGACTGTTCATAGTGTTGGCTCCTGTAGGCACCGGTTTCCTGATCACCCTCATGATCTGATCAAGCATGTCTTTGAGGAGCTCTTCGATCTTCACGGACCGAGAGAGAGTGATCCAAGCATACACCATGAAATGCTTCTTCACGGCAGGGTCTTCGTAGACTTGCTTCACCAGAGTGGTTTTGCCCAACCCTCCCATTCCCACAACGGAGATGACCTTCCTCCTGAGAGCCCCTTCAAGTAACCGCCCGAGCAGCTCATTCTTCGGCTGCTCAATGCCCACTAGGTCAATTTTATCTAGGAGAAGAGCATTGCCTCGGTGGTCCTGCCATGTATCATCCGCACTGGTCGAGCTCGGATCTTGTTGAGCCCTGCTGAATTTGTGGCGCAGCCTCCGGTGGCCATCACATATGCTCTTTACTCTGGAGTTCATGCGCTTGATCTCGGACGTGACACGGTATCCAGCCTTCAGGTTCTTGATGCTGCAGGACATCCTGCTGATAAGGCCAGTGAACCCGACTCCATGATCATGTCTCAGGATCAGCGAGAACTCGTCGAGCACGTCCTCGATTTCGTAGGCTGTGTTTCTCAACTGCTTCACCCACACTCTGACTTCGTCGTCGCTTTCCTCAAGGGAATCTGCGACCCTGAGGAAGGCCCGGACACGCTCCAATTCTCCTCTCACTGAGACGGCTTCTTCTTGACCGCCTGTCAGGTGCTGCATCTCGTTCTCAAAGAAATGCCCAAGCCTTGTGAGTAGGTGAGTCACTGGGCTCTCTGCCATGCTTCTAGTCTGGTGAGTGGTGGTGAGGTTTTTGGTTTATGTATTGCCCAGAGGATTTAGACTGTGGTTGCAAAAGTTGAGGCTTTTCGTAGTCTCTGAACTGTTAAACTAATTAATGTCAGTGAATCTTATATTTATAGCTGCCTCGCGTGGGATCCATTTCTGCTTAGCACATTGTACAAGTTTTGGTTTATTTTAGTCATATCCCTTTTGTTTTTTGCTTTTTTCTGCTCAATATTTGTGCCTTTGACTAAAATTTCTTACTAGTCAGCAGAAATTACTTGTATTACGCGGTCAGAGTACAATATATCTATGGTAAAATCACGGAAAGTTTCGAAGAAACTTCCGTGTTTTGTTTTATCCGAGTATGTTCTCATCTGAAACCAGGAACAGCTAATTTAGATGTGCCTGTTGTGAGTTCACAATCATGTCATGTTCTCCGTGTAGTTTATCGGAATATATTTCTGCTATCAATTCCTGCTTGATCACACCATTATGTCGACATCTTGAAAAATTTCCATGAGATCTGCTTTTGACTAAGATTGATGAAGGAAAATTTCAATCATTTCAGAATATCATGACGGTCAAGAGATCATCCGTCACACCCCGAATCCTACTAAAATAGGAGATGACACGACTGTCTTTCTACCCTAAGGACACAGCTGTCCCTCAAACACAATTAAAGAACCAACTCCCAAAAGTCCCCACCATAACGCTCTTGTACTATTGACTACTAACCAAGGAAACTAAAAGATTGGGAAGGAAAGGAGATGAGCAACCTCGACATAGTAAGTAATATATCTCTTTTAAACAGATCGAGCAGTTACTATGCATATATATATAAGTATAGAGTTATGCTAGTAACTTATAATTCAACTCTTTAATATACATATCAAATCATATATAAGTTATTTTATTTCAACAAGCTTTATATAATTCAGAAATACTCATATAGATCATCTCAATTCATACATCAATGGTCTATCCATTGACCAAACTCGTGCTCAAATATCTAATCATGATCATGCATGATACCCCATGATAAGACAACCAAGCTTTCGCCTCTTGGCAAGGTTTCCACCTATATTGCTGGTATCTGGCCCACAAAGACATCCAGACATTAGTATGCATATCCACAAGGCCCTCAATGGGCTCACAACGATATTGAGCACCGACACAAACTTACAACAGTATTCTTCACAATTCACAAGCCAAATCGGAATCAATATTACAAAATGGTTTCACAACCCAAAACATATAATCTTTTTCAACTCTGTTCATCAAACAAAATATATTTCACGGTGCATTTCTCGAACCATTTCGGAATCCATTTCATAAACTCGTAACATTTTGAAATGAATTTCACAAAACTTTTCTCAAACCATTCATAAATAACGAAAAAGTAATAAATGTCTAATCCAACATTTTATGCAAGAAACATGTTCTTTTATAACTCATAATGTATCGAATCTTCAAGACATAAGTTTACAAATTTAAAGAAGAGATAGCACCACTCACATAGGAATGCCTAAAAAACCAAACAACGAAGCTCTCTCGAATTGACGATCTAATAATACTATCAATTGAACGAAAATCGACATCAAAATCAAGGAACTATCAAAACTACGATATGGCTATACCAAACTTAAATGCTAATAAACGACTTTTAAGCGATAATAAATCGTCCACTCAAAGCAATTATTCGAACCTAAACGCAATGCAGAACTCACACGCGAAACCCTAAAATCTTCACTCCGACCAAACCGCCGATCTAAACCGACTCCCATCAAATCCCACGACTCTACAACACCATAATCGATCAATTTCATAAAATCACATAGCTCAACAATCCCAAAATCGGACTTCGCGACTCGAATTTCACAAAACTTCGAAATTAAAATCCTAATTCCAAAAAATTTTCCGATTGGACGGACGAAGAATGTGAGCACTTGCCGTGCATTGCGAATAAAAGTTGAATCAGTTTGGCGAAGCCCCGTAACATGTACGCGTAGAAGTCCCTTTCTTTTATTTCCCTTTCCTTTCTTTCCTTTTCTTTCTTCTTTATTGTCTCTTTCACTTCCCTCCCTCGAGCGCGGCTCTCGGCCTCATCTTTTCCTTCTATAACGGGGCTGAACGTCCATTTCTCTTTTTCTTTTTTTTTTCCTGTGGGCCCCACCTTTGACAAGTCAAAGTATTGTATCATCAGAATCAACACTTCAAAACCTGAGGCCAGGACAATCCATTTGTACGTTTAGTATTTTATAGGGGTGTGCAAAAGAAGGGGACCCGCCCAGACCGCCCGGGACTGCCCAGCATCGGATCGGAATCGGTGATTTCCAAGGAAACCGATCTAATTCTCGATTCTAATTTTTTGGAACCGGTGGATACCGGTCCGGTTCTCGGTATGGAACCGTCCACCTGCCCACCCGAACCGTCCTGTAATATAATAATAATATATTTACTTTTTTAAATTTTTAATTAGAAAAATCTGACCAAAAAATATTTAAAAAATAACATAAAATAGGAGAGTTGTTTTATTTGCTTGTTGACTATTGTGAACTTGTAGCAAACTCCCACGTGTGATATATTATATAGGCTACGGATGTATTTGCTGTGAAGCTTGTGAAGTTGTGAACTTTGTGATGAATCTCGTTGTGAACACAACCCACCAACGGGCAAGAATTAGACCGGTCGATTTTTTGATTTGTGAAGGGAAACTTTGTGGGACCGGTTCCATGGATCCACCCAGGAACCGGACCGGACCAACGATCTGTTCTCGGGTGGGTCCATGGAACCGATGGACGGTTCTCGATTTTAATTTTTTGGAACCGGTCTTTAGCAGGTAGTCTACGGTTCCAAGGTGAGAACCGCCCGCCTTGACCATGCTCACCTTTAGTACTTTATTCTTTTGTAGTTTCATCTCGTGTTAACAAGCTAACTAAAATTTCTGTATTGTCAACAGAAATAACTTGTATAGCGCCGTCTGAATATTTTATATCTAATGCAAAATCACGGGAAGTTTCGAAGGAACTTTTGCGTTTTATTTTATTGGAGTATATTCTTCTCCAAATCCAGGAATAGCTAATTTAGATGTTCTTGTTGTGAGTTCACAATCATGTCATGTTCTCCGCGTAGTTTATCGAAATATATTTCAGCCACCAATTCCTGCTTGATCACAGCATTATGTCGACATAAATTTTTCTTGAAAAACTTGCATTGCAAGGTATAAAAGCTGATTTTGACTGAGATCGATGGAGGAAAATTTCAAGCAATTCAGAATATCGTGATAGTCGAGTTCATCAGAATCAAGACTTCAACACCAGAGGCCAGGACAATTCATCTGTGCCTGAAAGTTCGAGCGAAATTCGCGGACTTATCACTTCGTATCACAAAAGCCAAATTTATTTTTTGACCAGGTTACCGGAAGGAAATTCAAGCAACATTTCATAGCTTGGAAGTAGAAGACTGGATCAACTGCATTGAGGCGATGAACAAGCAAATGAGCACAGATTATTCATGAAAGTTCACAGTACACTGCTCTGATTTTTCCGTGGCATTACCCTACCGTATCATCTCAAATATGAAATGGTCAAGATTGCATACAAATAACTTCTTCATATAAATCTGTAGCGATATATACGTCTTGTTCTTCTACTGGTGAAGGAGAAGTGCCCAGCTTTGAGAGGAAAAGCAACAGCTATCGAGTTGAAAAATGTACTATCATTGCGTGTGAAGCAATTAACCAAATAAAGAGAAGAGTCACCTTTAAGTCAATAAGCACAGATAGCATTAAACAATACGACATCAACCGAATCTTTATAACACACGAAATTATGGTGGCTTTTCGATAAGATTAGAGTGCCCGTTGCTGTCTATTACATGGAGTTGATAAGGATTTCAATAGAACATCTAAATATTATATTACAGGCAACTATTTCAAAAGCCTAAACTGTTAAATGAAAATATAATTTAATATTTAAATATTTCATCGAATTCCATGAAGAGGAAAAGCTGGCTTTGTCAAGCCACTATTCCAAGTCAAGACAGGAACTCCCTCCTAACAAGTCCTGAAAAACGTGCACTTAATTCAATACCATTTTTCATATCCATATTGTTCCACTGTATCTTATTTTGGTGAAAGTATTTTGCTTTTTGATCAAATTACAGACCATAGGATCAGTTTTCTATCGATGATCTTGTGTTGATCAGTTTTCTATTGACGATCTTGTATTGCTTTGCTTATGCCTGATCAAGACAAGGGAAGGATTGCAGAGGAACGGACTAAGATCTGACTATCATCAAATCAAATCTAAATTAAAACATCTACACATACACAGCATTCGAATGGGAGGGACCAAAGATGCACAGGTCCTCATATCTACCTCTGCACTTTGTTAAACTATGCTAGAACAGCGCAATTTTTTTATGTCGTGCAGAAGCCAAGTGTTTCCATTTGAGCTGTATTTCATGTGTATCGAAATTCGGCCTGGTTTATGAAATGATCATGGATGTAACATGAGTTAGGACATAAGACGGATTGAATCGGGTTGTGAATACGTTGCTAAAGTTTGAGATTGCAGCAGTTTATTGTTGATGATTTTTTAGTCTGGGTTCACAACGGAATTAGTTCATCTGTATATTTCGTTCAACTAGTGCACTTGCTAACGGAATCGATGCATGTATTAAACTTTTTTGAGCCCTGTTTGGGCATCAGGGAAATTGGAGGTGCTGGTGCTGAATCAAAGACTCCCAGAAAGTTTGTCCGTTTGACCGACCGAAATCAAATGAGCATTTGGTCCTCAAGCGAGCACCCGTGAGACTTTCAAATGTGGTGAATACATTCTTGCCCATTCAAAGAAGTCGGACATAAATCCGTCTCTATTGAATGGATAAGGGCAAACCTTTGACCCATAACCTTGATCTTTGATGGCCCCATTTGGAGACTTTGGCCTCGTAGCGAGCACCAGGAGCCGTGGATAACTACTAATTTAAGAAACAGAAGCTAATTTCGTCGAAGTTTCATAGATGTTGTGGAGATAGAGCTTACTCGTTACTCCAGGAGATTCAGGGGATTTCGGTATCATTTACCTGCGAATAGGATAACGACTACTTATAACCAGAATCGATGTCCCTGATCTACCGCAAGAAAAGAAGACGATATACAAGGGTTCATGTTTTGCTGACATCTGGTAGTTGAGTTAGTTATCTTGTGTGCTGCTCCGAGGGCCGCGTGTCGAAAAGTTAACAAGGGTTGTCCATCAATTTGGTGGATCGAAGAAAAAGTACGTTAGTCCATATGAACGGGAAAACGCCAGGAAATACTTCCTTTATTCGATTATGCTCCCGCTCCTTCGCCTTCCTAGAAGGCGAGGACAATCATTTCTCGAGCTCGCCGTGATCGGCTTGGACTTGATCCATCCCGCACATCCATCTATTCAAGGAGTTCTGCTCTAATACTATCTTTAACTGCTCCACTCAACCCACTTGAGTATGTTGGCACCGATGAATAATTCTAACTCTATTTAAGGGGAAAGTGACAAGTGGATGAGATTTTTCTTTAATTTGCTGTCAAAGTGTAATTGTTTAGATTTATATAAACCTGTCAAGCGAGTGAATCGAGTTGGATTTGGATTGGGTATGATCCAACCCAAATTAACACATAAAATCCATTTATTGCAATGCAAATTTCTCGGTCCATGTCCAACCCAACTCATATTGTTATAATACTTTCATATTTTTTCCAATTTTAAAAAGTTGTTTCTTATAAATTTTTGTTTTTTATTTTTATTTTTTTCTAGAAATCCAGCGAGATTTCCTTCTTCCTCGGATGATCGACAACTAGTGGTGCCTAGCATCGATCGATGACCGGCAACCGGTGGCGACCGGACAACAATCGGCGGTGATTGATGATTGGCCATGACCGATGGCGAAAGGCAACCGACCAAATCCTAGCGAGGCTCGAGCTTGCTTGTGGTCGTCGCCAGCTAGTTGCGATGGAGAAATAAGGAAAAAGAAAAAGAAAGAAAGAATAAAATATTAAAAAATTGGCAGCCCTAGCTAAATTTCGTAGAAGAAAAAAAAAAAAAAAAAAAAAAGAAAAGAACATAAAAAGGTGGTAAAAAATCATAAAATTAAAAAATCAAAAAACTTGTTTATAACTCACTTAAGATAGTTTGGTAACCCATTTATGACCCATTTAAAACTCATTTAAGATACATTAAGTTGTTAAATAACTCATTTATGACCCACTTAAGCTTGTTTTTAAAACTAAAGTCAACCCCTTTATGATCCACACTATCAAATATGAGTTAATATATGGGTTTTAGACTCATTTTGCCACCTCTAGATTTACGTTGTGTGGTAACGTGCTAGATAAGAAGTTACATTTATAATAGCTTGTCAATAGGCATGGTGTATTCTCTAATAAAGGTTCCCTGAACCACATATCAATCCATCATTTTGGTTGTATAACTTCACTCTCTTTTACTTTCCAATTCTTCCATGTTCTACTCGTTTACTTTTCTGTCAAAGTAGATTCAATATAGCTAAAACCAACTATCTTGCCGGGGATCTCTTGCCTTCAACTTCAAGAACCCGAGAATTGAGTGTTCAAATCTTTCTAGACCATGACTTCAAGATCCAAGATAAAGTTCTTGTACAATTCCCGGTGGCAGTCCTTTGTTTGACGCACAAGGACTGCTGTTGTATCGAAATTTCTGACTTGTTTAAGTCAAGCGAACAAAACAATCAAACGCGGCACGCTTGGCATTTCTGCAACCTGTATAAGTTTGGCGCGATCTGGATCAAACGAGACCACTCGGGATGGAGCCGTCTGGAGATAGTCCATTTGCTTGTGATACTCAAAACACATACATTAAACCCTATAAGTCATGCAGCTTATTTCGTGGGAACAAGGCCTTAGCTTCTCATAAATGCCATACCGTATTCCTTCATCTAGATCAGTTTCAATTTGATAGCTTTATTTTCTTTATTGAGAGAAAATTTGCAGAAATGACATTCAAGACGAGAGGTTTTCATGCTCTTTCGAGTGTTGGTTGCATTCCTGGCAAAGCATGTCAAATGTTGGGAAACATCCAATCAGCTCATCAATACAACTAGTAATAGTAATCTAATGATGGTATTGCGTGAGTACATTCATGAACAACAAATTGCCTTCTCACCTAATTCTGTTTTTGAAACTAAAATCACTTCCTCATGCACTTCGCTTGCTCGATCATAATATCTGTTTTTAACCTAAGATTAAAAGGAGATGTTTTCCGGAGACGCACCAAGCTGCTCTATGTGCTCTCACCATTTAATTGGCATAACATCACTAAATTATAAAGGGAAGCTATCGTATGACGGCAACTCGTAAGGCTCGGCTAACTCCAAGTAGTTGGAGGGTTTTGCATGCCCATATATATGACGCTGAGTAGGCAAGCAGGTACTTCTGTTCCTGCATAACACGGGGTCTGACATGACAAGCCATAAGCTAATGAGCTCACTCTCTGGCCATTCTTCTTATCCAGTTAATTCCGAGAATTCAACTTCCTTGGGTACGTGGCCAATGATCAATTTAATGGTACGATTAGCAACATGAAGTAATCAGCAGGTATCTGTTGCGGGGAGACTTACAGGAGAATGCCAAGGTTTTTTATTGCTAGAGATCCACCAATGAGTCGCAACTGTAAAAAGAAGGAACCTTGCTGGCATTATGGACTCAGAAAAGCAATCCGTGAACGAATGCACACAGATTAGTATAACAAGGTTGCTTGTTTACAACCTCAGCTGTTAAAATACTAGGTGGATCATTTACAGGCCATATAGATATGGAGATCATAGTAGAATAACAAGAGACCCGGAGCAAGCAGTCGAAAATATTCAGTATGGGCTGGTGTTAGAACGCTGTTACATCCAATACATCCTCTTATCTGTTAGTGAGATTGTGTTTGACACTGACATACACAAAGGAACAAGTAGAAGTATTGTGCCAGGGTGGTTATCTGTATATTAAGGTGGCAACGAGTATTAAGTATTTTGAGCATTTCTCATTAATAGCAGTTCTGGATCTTCCCACTGCAAAATGCTTTTGAGAACTTTGTCTGTTCTCTTCCCCTCTAGGCAATCTGTAGTCTTGATAAATGTACTTCGGCTTGGTTGTCTATCATAGGTTGATCATCTCTCATTGGCCAAGCTACGAGTCTCTTGTTATTCTACATTGATGAACATCCATGGCGCCGAAGGTGGAAGCGCATTTCAAGAGAAGAATACAGTGAACTAGCTGCTTCATTTATGTCATTTAAAGGCATAGAAAATTACCTTACACTAGCATTTACATATTTTACACGTGCATTGTATCGTCAACATATGCTGTAGCAACAGTCACACTCTCACTCACATGTACATGGCAAACATTATGCACGTACTATACTCAGATCAGGAAAAGGGGCTCAATCCTTCACTTCCAGCATGGAGGGAACTCACTGCTCCTCATGCTAGTACCTTGGCGAGGGGAGGCATCGCCCTCGAATGATTTCTCCATGGATTGGACATCCCAACCACCATCTCTCCAATATCCATAGTAAACTTCTGGAATATGTGCAACCTTCTGATAATCCTCATCCTGCTCGTCTCTTACAAATTTCTTGACCAACTCATCGGGCATGTCAAAGAACTCAAGTACTTTGAGCTTGGTCAGATACTCAATGCCAGATGGCAGCTTCTCCAGTAGCTTGCAGCGCTGAATGATCAACTTTTCGAGGCAGGGCATTGCTCCTTCCTCCACTTCCACGGATCTGAGTTCGTCAAAATTGTCAAGACCCAGAATTCTCAGCTTCCTAAAACCTTTGGATTTGAAGCATAAGGTCTTTCCTTCGTAGACCTGGAGCAGCTCGAGATGCACGAGGTTGGGCAGGCTTTGCAGTGATACAAGTGGGTCATCCTTCAGCCGACTCCATCGTAAGTGCAACTTGACAAGACTATTGAGAGTGGCTAACCAGTTTGGTAGTATCTCGAGACGCCCTTTCAAGTAGATCCTCTGTAGCAATTGAGGTGGAGATGTAAGGTGTTGCAGATCCAATATCTCGTCGTCCTCAACCGAAGTCACAGATATTGCACAGAGGTTGGTTAATTTCGCTATGGATGAGCACAAAGCCCTTCCGTCTTCTTTCCTTAACTTCAGGATGCCCAACCTGCTTAACTGTCAGCTTCCCGAGCTCTCTCATTATGTTGTCATTACTCTCATTGTCCACCTCTATGTAGCACAACTTTTGAAGGGACTGCAGAGCCCCGATCTCCGTGAGTGCCTTGAAGCCATACTTGTAGCACAAATAGGATATGTTTTCATACCGATACACCAAGAGATGCTGGAGTTTTTGCAGCTTCAAGATTTCAACAGGCAATTGCGTCACATTTGTATGCTTAAGATCTAGTGTTTCTAGGTTTTGGAGCCTCCCTATGGAAGTAGGAATTGTTTTAACTTCGGTGTGCCTGAAGCTTAAATATCTTAGGAAGTACCAGTCAACAACTTGAACTGGGAACTTTGACAGAGGTGTGGCTTGCATGTCTAAGACATTAAGCAATTTAATGTCACACCCTAGGACAAAGTCAATGAATCCCCTGTCTACACCGAACATGTATAGTGAGCGCAGATGAGAAAGTGACCTGTTTTGCTGTGCAGCTTGCAGGCTGTTGTGCAATGAAAGGCGGCGAACTTTATCTGGCCACATGTCGGTCTGCTCTTTGGCGATTGTTGCAAAGCTTTGATCTCTCGATTTTGAAGTTATTATTTCTCTCTGGAAATCATGGATTCGGCACAACTTGACCCTTCCGTCGGTTGTCGTTTCGGCCACTTGCACTAGGCTTCTGTTCAGGAGCTCGCTGAAGTAGTCCTTTCCAACTTCTTCGAGTGTCTTGCCTTCCTTTCTCTCGACAAACCCTTCCGCTACCCAGAGCCGGATCAGTCTCCTGCGCTCGATCAGGTGACCCTCGGGAAATATACTCAAGTGCAAGAAACAGGACTTCAGGTAGTACGGCAAATCGCTGAAACTGAGCAAAAGCACCCTCCTCAAGTTCTTGAGCCTGTCATTTCCGTCAATCTCGGCACGAAGGCTGCGTCGTACCACATCCCATTCATCAATCCTCCGTTTGTCTTTCGCGGCCAGAACACCACTGATGGCCACGATTGCCAGCGGTAGTCCTTCACACTTTCTCAAAATGTACTTACATATCTCCTCCAGGTGGGAAGGGCAAGAGTTCCCCTGAAATGTCTTCCGACAGAAAAGCTTCCACGACTGTTCAGGATCGAGTGGTTCCATGTTTTTTACCAACCCATTGAACTCCTTGCAGGAGGTAGATGCCAGATCAGCATTCCGGGTTGTGATGATCACCCGGCTTCCGTGCCCGTTGTTGGGCAAGGCATGCTTGACTGCATCCCATTCTTTTATGTGCCATGCGTCATCAAGGACGATCAGGTACCTCCTCCTCTGAAGAAGGTCCTTGATGATCATCTTCAGCCAATGGCTATTCATAGTGTTGGCTCCTGGAGGGACTGGTTTCCTGATCACCCTCATTATCTGATCAAGCATATCTTTGAGTAGCTCTTCGATCTTGGAGGAGCGAGAGAGAGTGATCCAAGCGTACACTGTGAAATGCTTCTTCACGGAAAAGTCTTCATAGACTTGCTTCACCAGAGTGGTTTTGCCCAACCCTCCCATTCCCACGACGGAGATGACCTCCCGCCTGTGTGCCCCGTCAAGTAACTGCCAAATCAGCTCGTTCTTCGGCTGCTCAATGCCCACTACGTCAGTTTTATCTAGAAGAAGGGCATTGCCTCGGTGGTCCTGCCATGTGTTGTCCGAGCCGGTCGAGCTCGGATCTTGTTGAGCCCTGCTGAATTTGTAGCGCAGCCTCCGGTGCCCATCGCATATGCCCTTTACTCTGGAGTTGATGCGCTGTATCTCGGACGTGACATGGTATCGAACCTTCAGGTTCTTGATGCAGCAGGACATCCTGCTGATGAGGCCAATGAACCCAACTCCGTGATCATGTCTCAGGACCAGCGAGAACTCATCGAGGGCATCCTCCATGTCGTAGGCTGTGTTTCTCAACTGCTTCACCCACACTTTGACTTCCTCATCGCTTTCCTCGAGGGAATCTGCGACCCTGAGGAAGGCTCGCACTCGCTCCAACTCTCCTCTCACTGAGAGGGCTTCTTCTCGAACTCCTGTTAGGAACCGCACCTCATTCTCAAAGAATTGTGCGAGCTTGTTGAGTAGGTGAGTCACTGGGCTCTCTGCCATGCCTCTACTCTGGTGGGTGGTGGTGAGGTTTTTGGTTTATGTAGTGCCTAGAGGCTGTAGACTGTGGTTGCAAAAGTTGAGGCTTTCACAGTGTCTCAACCGTCGAACTGCTTAACTCTAGTGAAACTTATATTTATAGCTTCTTTCTGTGGGATCTATGTCTGCTCAGCACATTGTACAAGTTTGGGTTTATTTTAGTGATATCCCTTTTAATTTTGCATGATCCTGTTAAATATTTCTGCGTTTGACAGCAAGCTATTTAATTTTCTTGTTTCATGTAGAAAAGTCTGCTAAGATTCATAAGATCAATCGTCTAGTACTTTAGTCGTTTGTAGTTTCATCTTATCTGAATAAGCTATTTGTCAGCAGAAGTAACTTGTATAACGCTGTCTAAATATTATATTTGCAACGCTAAATCACGGGAAGTTTCCATGGAACTTTCGACTTTTATTTTATTGGAGTAGATTCTTATCCGAATCCAGGAACAGCTAATTCAGATGTGTTTGTTGTGAGTTCACAATCATGGCATCTTCTCCATGTAGCTTATTGAAATATATTTCAGCTACCAATTCCTGCTTGATCACAGCATTATGTCGAAATTAATTTTTCTTGAAAAACTTGCATTGCAAGGTATAAGAGATGATTTTGAGTAAGATCGACGGAGAAAACTTTCAATCACTTCAGAATATCCTGATGGTCAAGAGTTCATCAGAATTAGGACTTCAACACAAGAGGCCAGGACAATCCATCTGTGCCTGAACATTCAAGTGAAATTCGCGGATTTATCACTGAGCATCACAAATGCCAAATTTATTTCTTGATCAGGTTACCTTAAGGGAATTCAAGCAACATTTCATAGATAGGAAGTAGAAGAATGAATCAAGCAGTAAGGCCATGAACAAGCAAATGAGCTCAGATTATTCGTGAACTTCACTGTACACTGCTCTGATTTTTCCGTGGCGTTACCCTATCACATCATCTCAAATATGAAATGGTCAAGATTGCATACAAATAACCTGTTAATATAAATCTGTAGCCATAGATACGTCTTGTTCTTCTACTGGGGAAGGAGAAGGGCCCAATTGAATGGAAAAGCAACACCTATCGAATTAGAAAATGGACTACCATTGCGTATGAAGCAATTAACCAAAAAAAGTGAAGAGTCACAGTTCAATCACTAAGGACAGATAGCATTAAACAATAGAATGACATCAGCTAAATCTTTATAAAACACGAAATTATGGCGCCTTTTTGATAAGATTAGAGTGGCTGTCGCCATCTATTATGTGGAGTTGATTAGGATTCCATGAGGAGGAAAAGCTGGCTTTGTCACGCCACTATTCCAAGTCAAGACAGGAACTCCCTCCTAACAAGTTTCGAAAAACATGCGATTAACTCAACAACCATTTGTTATATCCATATTGTTAGGTCACTGTCTCTTATTTTAGTGAAAGTATTTCGCTTTTGGATCAAACCATAGATCATACCATCAATATTCTATCGATAATCTTGTATTGCTATTCCTATGCCTGATCAAGACAAAGGAAAGATTGCAGAGGAAGGAATTAAGATCCGACTGTCACCGAATCAAATCGAAATTAACACACATACACATACACAATAGGGAACGGGAGGGACCAAAGATGCATAGGTTGCTGTATCTGCTTCTGCAATTTGTTAAACTATGCTTAAACAGTGTCAATTTATTTTTGTCGTGCAGAAACTATGCGTTTAAGTTTGAGTTGTATTTCATGTATATTAAAATTTGGCCTCGCAAACCAATTTTAATCATGGATTTAACATGAGTTAGGACATAAGACTGATTGAACCGGGTTGTTGATCCATTGCTAAAGTTCGAGATTACAGCAATATATCGTCCATGTCGCTATAACGAATTCCATTTTACCTCGACGCGTGTCGTGCATTTCTCATTTTTGTGACCTCTTATTGCCCTATTTCGGCATCAGGGAACATGGAGGTGCTGGTGCAGAATCAAAGACTCCCCCAGAAAGTTTGTCCTTTTGACTAACCAACATCAAATGAGCATTTGGTCCTCAAGCGAGCACCTGTGAGACTTTCAAACAGGGTGAATACATTCTTTCTCATATAAAGAAGTCAAAAATAAATCTGTCTCTATTGAATGGATAAGGGCAAACCTTTGACCCTGAACTTGATCTTTGATGGCCCCATTTGGAGACTTTGTCCTTGTAACGAGCACCAGGTGTTGTGGATAACTACAATTTAAGAAACAGAAGCTAATTTCCTTGAAGTTTCATGGCTGTTCTGGAGATGGAGCTTACTAGTTACTTTAGGAGATTCAGGGGATTTCGTTATCATTTACCTGCGAGTAGCATATCAACTGATTATAACCAGAATCATTGTTTATGGTCCGGGTTTTGCTGACATTTGGTAATTAAGTTAGTTATCTTGTGCGCTGCAATCGATTCAAGGGCCGCGTGTCGAAAAGTCAAGAAGGTTGTCTATCAATATCCTGGATTAAAAGAAAAATATGTAAGTACACATGAACGCGAAAACACCCGGCAATACTTCCTCTATTTGATTACGTGCTCGCTCTTTCGCCTTCCTTGAAAACGAGGGCCAATCGTTTCTCGACCTTGTCGGGATCCGCTAGGACCTAATTCATCGTTGAGCCGCACATCAACTCAAGAAGTTTTGCTCTGATACTATCTATAATGGCTCAACTCGATTTTATTGGATAACTTGGCACCGTAAAATATTTATACTTGAATTTTCGACTTCATATGGAGTTTGTTTGCAAATTGACCAAAAACATTACTTTGCTTACTACATTATTTATTCGAAGTGCCACTATTTAGATTTATGCTGTGTGGGATTGTGCTTGATAAGAATTTGCGTTATGCTATCCTATAAATAGGCACTGTGCACTCTGTAGTAAAGGTTCCTTGAACCACATAATATCGGATTAATATCACGAAAAACTCATAACTGGTACACCTACGACAAATTTATATTTAACTAATTTTTTGACTATTGAAAATCCCAAACTAGTACACTTATGACAAATTTATACCGAATTAATTTTTTTATCATAAAAATCCTAAATTGGTACATTTGTGATAAATTTACCATCCATTAGTTCCTATTAAATTGGATTAATACCACGAAAAATTACAAACTAATACAACTGTGACAAATAGAGAGTACAACCACAAGCTGGTATACCCGTCAATTGTCACGTGTCATCCAATTTGACAATTTAACGGTTAAATTTAACATAAATGAACGAGGGGTAAATTTGTCACAGGAGTACCAATTTGGGATTTTTGATGGTCAAAAAATTAATTTAAGGTAAATTTGTCACAAGCGTACCAGTTTGGGATTTTTCATGATATTAATACTAATTATTTGTCATTGTTATCATTTAACTCTACTTTTATTTTTCACTATACAATTCTTCAATTTTTCACGGATTTACTTTCCTTTCAAAAGATGGTGTTTTTTTTTTTACCACATGTCAAAGTAGATTCACATCAGCTAAAACCAAATTTCTTGCTTGAGAGTGTTCAAATCGTTCTAGACCTTGTCTCCAAGATCCAAGATCGACTTCTTGCTCCATTCTCGATGCCAGTCTTTTGTTTAACGCACGAGGACTACTGTTGCATTGAAGTTTCCTAGCATTTCTCCGACCTGAGTAATATTTGCGTAGACAGGATCAAGCTATCAAAAGGAAAATTCAGACGAGACAACTTGAAATGAAAACCGGATAGAGATACTTCATTTACTTATGATACTCATCACACATGGATTTAACCTTATAAGTTATGCATTTTATTTCGGGGGAACAAGGCTTTAGCTTCTTATAAGAGTCATCTCGTACTGGATCAACTTCAATTCAATTACTTTATTTTTGGTATTAAGAGAAGTTCAATTTAATTTGCAGAAATGCCACTCAAAGAGGATTGCAAGAAGTTTCCATGGTCTTTCGAGTGTTGGTTAAACCCGGCAAAACATATCCAATGTCGGCAAACGTTCAATCAGTTCAGCAAGATTACAACTAATAATGATAACCTAATGATGGGATTGTGTGAGTACATTCACGACAAAAAAAAAATTGGCTTCCCGCCTAATTCTGTTTTTGAAATTGAGATCGCTTCCTCACGCATTTCGTTTGCTATATCATAGGGATAATATCTGTTTTTATCAACTTAAGAATGTCAACTTAAGGAAGAAAATGGACGAGGCACTTGCTGGTCTACACATATTCTCTCACCCATTGATTGGCTTAACATCACTAAATTGAAAAGGGAAGCTATCGTCCGACGGTAATTTGTATCATGTCAAAAAGTTTACTTTGGTAAATCGTGCACATTAAAAATTAGCGTCAAGAAGATTCTGTGATTCACATCGGAATGTATTTTCCTTCATTTCTGATTGAAGGAAAATTCTCTTCAAACATGCCTACGATTAGTAGATTACAAGTTAGGATTATCACCCACAATACAGACTTAACCAATATCAAATATGAATGATGTCCATGTTTGTAACACACCAATTAGAGACATGGTGGGAGGAAAACATGGCCAATCATATTTTAACATGAGAAGTATTTGTATCAACTTGCTACAAAAAGTGCATAGATTTCATTAATTATTTTTCTTTTCCGTCAACGTGCTTTTGTGTATTTTTTTTTTCCCGAAATGTTCTTACTTATCAGTCACTTATAAAATTCATATCGTCAAAGAAAAATCAAAGTAGATAGTATAGATGAAGGGCTCCTAAGTTATTACGCACATATTTTAAGCCGTAGAAAAATTAAATTAAGTAAAAATATTTCGTGGGAGCATCCTTCAAGCAAATCTATATCATGATTGAGCAAAAGCACATTCTTCTTGGTCTTTATCAAGGGAAACTAACACAAATGGTCCATATATAAACTTTGGCTAAATATATAATTTGGTTCATGAACTTTTAATTTATGCAATATAGTCTATGAACTTTAGCCTAATGTTTAATTTGGTTCCCTGAATTTTTAAATTGTTCAATATGATCTCTGAATTTTTTGTATATGTTCAATTTAATTTCCGAATTATATGAAAATATTCAATGTGGTCCTTCTATTAATTCAAGTTCAGGGATTACATTGAACATTTTCATATAGTTTATGGACTAAATTGAATATATACCAAAAGTTCAAGGACCATATTGAATAGATTAAAAGTTTAGGAACCAAATTGAATATTAGATTGCAGTTTAGAGACTATATTGAACAAAATAAAAGTTCATGAATCAAATTATATATTGGACTAAAGTTCAGGGACTGTTTGTATTATTATCTCCTTTATGAAAGCGTACATCACTTGTCGTTCTCATCTATGTTTCTTTCTTGTTTTATATTCATCCTTCCTTTTCTCCGTCGTTCTCATCTATGTTTCGCCGGTCCGGCCGAAGGTTAAAGGTGAAACAAAAGAAATAAAGGAAAGGAAAAATAAAATAAAAGAAAAAATAAAAAAATTCGAAAAAATAAAAAATAATATTAAAAAATTGGCCGAAAAGTTGATTGGGTAGATTTGGGACAAAACTAAAACTTGAGGGTTTTTTATGAGACAAAAAAAAGTTTGGGATATAATTGGGACAAAGGTTAAAGTTGAGGATTTTTTAGGGAATTGGGCCATTCTCTGCTAGGTTTGCTTCTAACTGTAGTCTTGAAGGAGAGGGTATTATGGTGTTGTCGGAGCCTCGGAGGTGCTTGTGTTTGTAGAGTTATCTACTAGGTTTCGATTAAAAGTACCACCTATCGGTGGCTGTTAGTCTGAAAAAGTGAAATTGGTCAAAGCAATTGACTAAACCACTATAAAGCTGTTTTGTACTATCTTCTATTTTTTTAATTTTTTTGTTGATTATTTGATAAAAGCAACTGCATCTGCACAACTGTTCCAGTCTCTATTTAAGCATTCACTCAAGCATTCCGCGAAAAAGTGTTAAAGTTCTTTGAACAATCCGTACAATTCCTCTAAGCTGTTGTGTTAGCCCTAACAAAACTGTTCACCGACTCCTTACTGATTAAATAAGTTGCCAGTCAAAATGTAGTTGCCAACTGATTATGAAATTTACCACTTTTAAGGAATTATTAGCACAGAACCGTGCTCCTTGTCTTTTTACGCATGGAACTCTAGAAATCTGCTCGTGATGAGGCAAGAGATCGGAGGAGACGATGGTCGCCAGACTCATTTCCACATATACAAATACAAATACATCATATTTAACAAAACAAGGGAGACACAAGAATCATTCAACTTTTAACAACATTACGACTTTTAAGTTTCACTTACATTTTCGTCCATGACTCAACACCTTTAGACAAGTGATAGGCCACGGAATTTCTTTTCCCCAATCTAAACGCTGGAGAAGAAGTTGAGCGTCCTTTCCAGCTTCTTGGCAGCTCCGGTGTGCGCGGACACGTATTCCCATTGCTTTTCCTCAGTGATCCAGTTAGCGAAATAGACTTCCGGGATGTGATCGATTTTCCAGTAATCCGGTCCGTTTTTATGGACTGCCTTGATTAATTCTTGGTGCATACTGAATAACTTGAGGATTCTCAAACTCTTTATATGTACAATGGCTTCCGGCAATGTCTTCAGCGATCTACACCGTTGGATGGTCAGCTTTTCTAGAGCCAGCAGTGCTCCGCCTTCGATTTCTACTTGAGTGAGTTGGTGGGAATCATCGAGGCCTAATAGCCTAAGTTTTCTGAACCCACCAGATTGGAACTTCAGGTTTTGCCCACCGTATTGCTGCAGTTCAAGATGCTCCAGTTTTTCCAGATCCTTTAAGGAATCAAGGGGATCATCACTCAATCGACTCCCCTTGAGATACACCTTGACCAAGTTAGAGAGAGAGCCTATCCACTCTGGAAGTTTTTCTAGACGTCCTGCCAAATAAAGCCGCTGTAGAGACTTGGGAGGAGGCTCTGATGAGAATGGGAGATGAAGGAACTCCGCTTCGCTTGCAGAGGTTATGGACAATGCATTAAGATTCTTCAGCTTCTCGATTGAAGAACATAGAACTGTCCCGTCTTTCTTTCTCAAGTTGGTGATGCCCAACCTCCTCAACTCATTCAGCCTCCCCAGCTCAGTCAGTAAACTCGGTTTGGCTTGACTTAGATCGATCACGCAGAGTTTCTTCAACAACTTCAGATCTCCTATTCTAGGCGGGGCCTCAAAACCATATTTGAAGTGGAAATCTGGATAAGAAGATTTCAATTCGTAATGGTATACTAGCAGATGGCAAAGTAATTTTAGATTTCGAATACTTGGAGGCAGTTTACTAACAAGGGTATGTTTTAGATCCAGTGTTTCAAGGTTTTGGAACTCTCCTATAGACTCTGGAATCTCACTCGCTTTGGTACCCCTCAAGCTCAAATACCTCAAATGCTTATATTTGCAAATTTTCTTTGAAACTTACCAAGAGAAGCACCTTGTAGATCCAAAACATGGAGCATCCTGAAATTTGTTGATAGAAGTGAATTAATGGAGGACTCTTGGGATTGCTGACGTGACTGCTCGAAAACAAAGAGCGAGCGAAGTCGCTTGAATCTGCCTATATCTCGTACCATGTTCTGAATGGATAGGCGTCGAACAATATGAGGCCATGATTCATCTTCTTCAGGAGCAACGAGCGCAAACTCCACATCCTTGGATTTAGAAACAATGATCTTGTGAAGAATGGTGTGGATGCAGCAGGCTTTGATTCTTCCATCGCTGCTTGTATCAGCCACTTCAATCAAGTTTTTCAGCAGAAGCTTTTTCAGGAACTCATTTGCTTGCTCAAGTGCTCTCTTCCCTGACTGCTTGACGAATCCTTCCGCCATCCATAACCGAATCAGCTGGGAGCACTGTATTGGATGATCAGGTGGGAAGATGCTCAAGTAGAGAAAACATGATTTGAGATCGTACGGGAGCATGTTAATGCTGACTGAGAAAATTCTCTTCATCGTTTCGATTTCGCCATGGTTATCTGCCAGCGCTCTGCCAAGTCTGTCACATTCCTCTTTCCACTCGGTTAGATCTAGAGGTTTCGTGATGAATAGGCCACTCAATCTCCCGCACTTCTTCAAGATTTTCTTAGAAACTTGGGCGAAACCAGGTGGACATGAATCTTGCCTGAAAGTTTTTCGGCAAAACAACTTGAATGAGTCTTCCTGAGAGAGGAGATCCATCTTGTAGATGTGACCTTCCAAGTTCTTAGCAAAGGCGTTCGCTATGGCTTCATCTCGTGTGGTGATGATCAACCGCCCACTTGTTCCTACGAATAAGTTTTTGATCGAGTGGAGCAAATCCTCGCTCCACACATCATTTAAGACGAGCACATACGGCCTCTTTTTCAGCAGCCTCTTGATCTTTGACCTCAGGGCAAGGTCATCCATGTCGTCCATGTTCCCAGGAAACTCCAGCTTCAATCGTTTGCACAGCCTCTTGACAATCCTCTTCAGGAGCTCCTTGATGTTGAACGACTCTGAAACGGTGGCCCACAAGCGGCAAGTAAAGCGCTGCTTCACTCTCCCATCACAATACACGCTGTTGGCCAGAGTAGTCTTGCCAATCCCTGCCATCCCATGTATGGCGGCCACCATGAATATGTCATCCTTTAGTGGCCACTGCACCAGATGCTCCCGAGGCCCTTCGATGCCAACCAGCTGAGCATCAGTCAGCAGGAGCGTGTCATTTCGGAAGCCACCTCGAGTGTCATTTTGGGTCTTGGAGCTACTCCCCTGCCTAAAGTCTACTGTGTATTTCTGAAGATTGTCCATAGCATCTGCGGCCTTTGACTTGAGATCTTCAGCGTTAGCATAAATCCTATGCTTATTCCGCAGGCTCTTGAAAGGAACCAGCATTTTCTTCAGGGAAGGGCGGCGAAGCAGCAAACCTTCTCGTAACATGTATTTCTCGATTGAATCTTCGGTATCAAAGAGAATCTCTCTCACTTGCTTCAAGCATTCTCTATGCGCCTCATCGATGATGTCCATCGAGTCAGCTTTTCTGAGGAAGATACTCATGTGTTTAGCCTCGTTGATGAGGGATTCAAGCTGCTTTTGAGCACTTGCTGAGATTTTCCTCTCTTCTTGAAGCAGGTCGTAGGATTTATTCAGGAAAAATGTGATCAAACTGTCCGCCATCGTCTCCCCTCTTGCTTTCCGGCACCAGCTTGGGAACCTTTCTACAGAGCAGAGACAACCAAATGTGCAGTGGCAGTCGTCGAAATCGAACAGACGTGTTTAACATGTATTTTTTTCGCTTCTGCGATGTTTTAGTCTTGCAGTCACTGTTAATGGTATATAAGGATGTTTGTGAAATTCAACAAATAAAGACAAAAATCCCTGAGTTTGAAACGTTCATCAGTCTATCCAACAGACAAAGGGAAGAAAAAACTTGTTAGAGATATTTAGAATAATTCTAATGGTATTACGTATCTTTCAAGATTGCATGAATATATTTCTTTGATGTAGCCATTGCGGTTGACATAGAAACACGACCATCAATGAACTCGACTAAGGGCTTCCTCATATGAGAGGGCACTGCAAACTAAAGGACAAAAGTACATTGGCTATCAAATGAGTTGAAATCATCGTTGACCGGAGGATATTAGGACTTAGTGAAAAAAGAAAGAAAGAAGCTAAATTAGATAAGATGGATAATAGAGTGTACACCGGTCCACTTCAGGATCAACTAGCTTTGATATCAAGTTGAGAACAGGTACATTTGCAACGTTGGTCTATTTTCTGTTTTTTGGCCAGAAAAATGATCCAGTTGACAAGCCTTCTTTTTAAAAGTAACAAATAATATATTATTATAAGCCAACACTTCTATGAATAATTGCTCGAGAATATCTCTAGAGTATTTGAAAAATGCTTGATTTTGATTTACGTCAAGTCGTACATAGTGATTTGATATCGTCTATCCTCTGCAATACGTTATCAAGTGAGATATCGGCATCTGTAACTCCATAAGCTCCCATGTGCGCTTCCCGTCAAATACACAGAACTTACATTTTCATTTTAATTTCGCAGATTTTTCGGTTTGGCTGCTTCACATGATTATGCCACTGTTGGTACAATATAGATGGACCATTTTGTTGCTGTAATCTAAAAGCCTTCTGTCTCCTCCGTTGAGCCGGATCCCGGAAGTGTGCATCCCATTCGGCCGCTACACGTGCCGACAATCGCCTGACTGCGCCGCTACCTCCGGACCTATTGGCTTCCCGCACGGCCCCATGGCACTACCCAGACATCGTTCAGTCACGTCAGTTCTGATGTCATCGGCACGCAAGTGCTTGCTGCCTGTACGTGTACAACCATGTTAACTGAATCAGTGAGCCGCGTCAATCGCTAATCCTCTGGTTTCACTTAAATCCCACTCACACTGAGACGAAAACTAAAATCTCTCAAATGAAAGATATTGTGATCTTAGTGCGCAAAAACATTTGGAGCTGACCACATTGTGTGCTATCCTGTATGAAGTTGCAACAAAATCAAATACAAAGCTGAAGAAAACGACACAACCCTACACATTCTCTCTACATTTTTCAGTCTCTCTTATCCAGCTAACCTTGTTCCGCTACTTTCTTTCCTTTTTTCCAAAAGTAAAGGTGCGTTTGATTCAGTATTTAGAGAAAGCGATTGAGTAAATACAAAGGCCTTTAGCCTAAAGAGATTTGATGAAATGCAAATACTGTTTGGTAAACACTAATTGAAAAGTGCCTTAAGAAGTAATTTTGGAGAGCTCCCCAAAGTCATCCAAAAAACGAATCAAACGCTATTTGCATTTAGCCAAACCCCTTTAGAGCCTCGAGCCCATCCAAATGTTGAACCAAATGCACTCTAAGTCATTTCGTTGGTCAGCATAAGAGGAAGAACTACACCCCCTATAAGGCCAAGGCGATATCAACAACACACAAGCACAAACGAGCAACATTCAAAAAACAACTCAAACTAACAAATAGCCCAAGCGCAAGGACTATCATCTGATAGTACATCTGCAAACCAATTCCTAAGACAAACTGATAATATTCATCACTCAGACTTTCGTCAAACTGACGATTAGCTTTTCAAATACATTGCTACTATCAGTCACCGATTTGTCTATTCCTTGCAAGTTTATGTGATCTACTGGTTTACAAGAAGAACTTCCAAGTCTCTTAGTTTTTAAGAGTTAATTGATGAACTGGTCACTGTTCCATTCGACATAAAATATCTAAAAGAGACTAGACACTTCAAAAGTTCCTTGGCGGCAGCATTTCATCTTTGGCAAACTATGCGGTAGATCCATATTCTGCAACGGCGGCTTACAAATCTGCTGAAAAGGGACAAGCACATATGTTTGTTGGTACTAAGAAATATGACTTCCACATTTTTGAAAGCTAGATTAAAGGCTGCACTGGTTGTGATTCTTTTATAGCTGCGTTTGTTTTGCAAAGATGAATGACTTAAAAAAACATTTTCTTAAAGGTGATCAATTGCATTATTCACAAAAATGAATTAACGCAAAATATGTTCATTATTAACGAAAATGTTTAGATATAGACTGTTGTTGATAATGAAAATATTTGCAGTTAATTAATTTTCCTAAACTGCATGAACAATTATGTCTTAGATTACATTTTTCAAATCATTGATCAACGTGAAACAAATGAATCTTAAGGAAAACCGCCTTAACTTACATACATCGCTTCTTATGCAATGAAACTGCATTGGGCCAAAAACTAAACAAATATATATAGAAGCCTTTTATGCGATTGAACGGATATATTTTTAGCCCTAACTTGAGAAGTATTTATGGGCTCAACCCATATAGTTTCGAACCTTTGCAATTTTGCAGGCCCACTTAACCCATTAATGCTATTTTCATTAATTTCTACACTTTCGAAGTCTCTTTATGGGCCCATGCAGTAGTGACTAAGCAATGTAGGCCGGAGACCATGAAGCTTAAATCAAGCAAAAGAGTCCAATTACTTCCAACTTAAAGGGGCGATACGGTCTTTAGTCATAGATGAATATATAAAAGTATTGAAGATTTCAAATTAGTGAATGGAGGAAAGGAAATTAGAAGATGAATTAATCCATGAACAACCAAGTGTCTAAATCAATACTGACTTATTATCTCTTGTGTGCAAGGGTGACAAAGTTTATCAACGAAATGAGGACAGCAGCATGAGGAACACTCGGAAAGTCCATGAGCTCCTTTTGTTTAGGATCTCATTTCCGGATATGCTTTCGAGTCATCTTGTGGAACCAATCTCATTGTATTGGGATCGAGGGTAGTAATTTTTATCGTGCCATGTTATTGCGTTCATCTCATTAATCGGTGTGTGCCGATTTCTTGATAATTGAGGCTTGAGTAAAAAGAATGGCCCGATAGGATCAAATATTGGTTCTTGTTGAAATGTGTCAATATGTGTCTCTTGTCTATATCGATGTAATCATATTTGCGTCGAGCCAGATACAAAGCTTCTCTCAAGTAACGAACTGATGTTATCTCATCTTAAGTGCAATTACTTCCCCTAATTGTGTGGAAAACAACTTGTTCTTCACTTACTCAACCGCTTCTTTGTTTTAGCATTAGTTCCTTAACTTGTGACATTTATGGTG
Source organism: Syzygium grande (assembly GCA_024733475.1). Taxonomy (NCBI): domain Eukaryota; kingdom Viridiplantae; phylum Streptophyta; class Magnoliopsida; order Myrtales; family Myrtaceae; genus Syzygium; species Syzygium grande. Next base: position 33,530,092 of record JAMXDD010000001.1, read on the forward strand.
GCATTGCCCGATGGCAACGGTGACAGTGATGGCGCATGATACATAGTTGAATGTAAAAAGAGATTTTTGTTAACAAGTGCTCCAAAGGCAATAGTTAAAACACAAATTCCATAAGGCAGCTCCATTTCGTAATCCTATCAAAGGTTTGCAGCCTACTGAATAGGACTGGCCAGTCAATGAAAGCCATCTTAGGCGCATATGCTTTCGACCAAAGGAGACGACGATGCCAACTGATTTTAAGTCCTCTGCATTTGACCAAATCCCATGCTGCAGCTGAGGTGAACTCCACATTTGTCTTTTGAGTTTGAATCAGGAGATATGCAGCCTTGCTAGTCACAAAGTGCAGCCACGTATGTCAAACCCGAATATAAGACAAATTCTAAAAGTCAAAATCACAAGTCGAGAGCTCAAGTTGTGTATCAACCGATTGTCTTTAGAGCGTTGCTATTAGATTCGCCAGCCTTTGAGTCCATCTTGAATTCATTTAAATGCATACTCTGTTTAGACTGGTCCATCTTTTCACGGAAGGCCCATAAAATTGTGTTAGTTCACTTACCCAACTTTTTGCCTAGGTGAAAATTCGCAATCCATAAATCCTCCTTCGTTGGGTGATAACATTTGGATATGTGCGTGTACCTGCACTCGCACTAAGGAAGATCCAGGAAAGACATGTTAGGTTTTGAATCCCTCACCCAATGAATGAAAGGATGAACATGAAATTTCTATGCTGAGCTCAAGGCACGGTCGCATTACATTTCTATGCTCGCAGTGGCCGAGCTAAACTGATCGAGTTCACATTTGGTTGGGCTTGATGAGGCCAAACCTTGTGCCCAACTATCTTATAAAAGATAAGCAGATGGCAATGTTGCCTCCGAGGCAGCTTCCATAGTTGTTTTTGACAGGACGTATGGAACTATTAATGTCACCCAGCAAGTGATGACATGATCTGCAGCCAACAAAAGTTGGTTGCAGGATTGAAAACTTCATCGGGCAAATTCAATGATTTTTACTCGAAGTCCGATCATGACCAGGGCCTGCTAGCCTTCTCATGTATTCAGGAAAATTGGTCGAGTTCACATTTGGTTATTACATCTTCAAGTTTAGTGCGTAAACTGAGATTCCGAGTGATTTAAGTCTTCATGACAATTAATGGATTTAGTCTCTCGAACTTTCTTCCTAAAAGACGCGCTTAAATAAAGACCCTCGGTGTAATGGAGCAAGTCCCACTTCTGAACAACCAGACACGACTAGATAATGTGATCCCTTGCCGATCTTGGCAACCCATGCTCGTCAATTGAGGTAACACCAGCACTGGGAAAACAGAGGCAGGGAACCACACATGCCACGAAATAATCAGGCCCCCAAGAAAAACCTTCTCTCTCTCCTTATGCTTTGCTAAAAGTTAGCTTTCACTGACTTCGTCCTTTGCAAAAGCACATGTACGATGCGTCCGGAGTGCTCATACATAATGATATCATCAACCCATCTAGAGAAGCCACGGTCACTGTGCTACAAGCACAAAATGCACAAATTGTCTACTTGCAGCCCGAGATCGAAAATAGGTTTATGCCCTAAATCTCCAAAGATGGGCAAACTTCACCTACCCCATGCCTTTTGCAGGGAAGAAACCGCCTCGCAGCAAGAAAGGAACGCTGTGATCGTGACGAAGCGCTTTTTACCGTGGGGATGAAGGGATATTCGGAACAAGATAGTCCCAATTTGGGAAATTTGTCTTTTAGAATTCTTAAAGTAAAAATCATAGGTTATTTAATTCTTAAAAAAAAAGGAAAAGACAAGGCAATGCTCAGTGAAATGACCAAGACTAACAGTACGGCATTGAAGAGATAATTGGAGAAGGGGAGAAGGGGGGTGGGTGTGGTTGTGGATGCCGCAAATTTCAGCATGTTATCAGCCAATCCTTGCGTCCATGACCGGATGCCAATCATGCCACCAAGCTATTGATCTCCCATCACCAGCAGTATTCTCAACTAATCTACTCATTCAATCGAAGACTTCACAACAACATCAAATTCAAGTCTTGCTCTCTGCACGATGACGCACAAAAGGTTGCACTCATATGAAGCATCAAGCTTATTTTACATTCAAAATGAAAACGAAACAATGGATAACCACACTCGAAGAATACCGTCAAGGGTACTCACTACCACACATCCCACACATATGTCCTCCTGCACCTGCACCTGGGCATCTTTATTCGGAACAATCACAAGATACACACACAAGAAATAAATAACAAAGCATTCCAAACTTGATGAAGACCACATCTAGCAAAGTACACAGACAACGAATTTCTTCCGTAGGGCTGCCGATTCCATTCATTTTGAAAGATTTTATGCTCCATCAGATCAACTATCTGGACGCATATCAAGCTGGACTTGTGGATAAGCAATCATCCTGCCCATCTAGTATCGCCGTTGCTAGTGCCACTGCAACAAAAATCACAATCCTCAGCTTCCAAATCCATTACAAGAGTTTACGACAATACGTTGTGTAAATTTGAAGCCACAGGCTCTTGGATCCTAGCTATCGCCAACAGCAAAAGCATAAATGGTCGCATTTATATGGAAACCTATTCTGTTTCAAGCAGCCATTCATATGAGTACAGAAGGAAGAAAGTGAAAACTAACAGAAAATCATCTTAGGGTGACGCAGTTATGAGTAGTTTGAAAGTGATACACTCGTCTGAACATTGACCTAACTAGTTCTATGCGAGAATTTTGAGTTTATGCTTTTAAATTTGCTTACACAAGCATTAGGTTAACAAAAAGTAAAAATTAACTAAAACATCATTTTCTTTTTACAAAAAAAAAACAAAAAGGTTTGTGTTGAGATTAGTCTTGCAATTGTTCAGGCAAACATACCTACACATTTTCCTTTTAGCTTTGAACGTTTAGGCGCTATCTTAAGTGCGTTGAACACCATTTGTAATTAACCCTAGGAAAATGACAGGTATATGAAGCTATTGGTAATAAGGAAACAAGAACAGACAACTACCAAAAGCTCAAGAAGTAGCAAAGTGAAAAACCGCATATGCAATTGATGTGGTTTCATTTCAAGAGGCAGATCCATTACATTCTGTTTCTTCGAACGCGAAATATAAAGTGTTCCAACCTTGACCTCAGAGTGGGCTGGGAATCTCCCATCAATCAAATCTAAACAACAATTGCTGAATAAGACATTATTGGACAAATGGAATAGGGATACCTGTTTATGCAGTGATTGATTTAATCTCATGAGCCTACTTGTACTCCACATCTAAAATTTTAACTCATCTTTAGTTGGAATATGGCTTACCTGAGCCTTCAATGGAACTATTTCATGCATTGACGAAGCACCGAACGGATCCCTGCGCCCCGCGTTGGGAGCTGTTGGACTTCCTCTAGAGCTGGATCTTTCCATTTTTTTAAATTTAACCTTCATGTGCTTGCGAAGTTCTTCAATGAATACCTTGATCGCCATACTAAATTCCTCGGGCATACCACAAAGTTCGAGGCATTTCAATTTTGTGAGATGTGTGATAAATGGTGGCACTGTTTTCAATGAATTGCATTGAGCTAGGAACAACCTTTCCAGAGCCGGCAGTGCACCTGGATCAACTCGTATGGATTCAAGTTTGTCAAATCCATCCAGGCCTAAAAAGCGAAGTTTTTGAAACTTCTCTACCTCAAACTTCATGTCAGTTACATCAAATACTTGTTCCAGTTCCAGATGCTCCAGACTCAGTAACTCTCCCAACTGTTGGAGTGCATCTATTGTCAATTGACTCCTCTTGAGAACCAATTTGACCAAAATATCGGAACGGAGTATCCACTCAGGTAAAGTTCCCAAGCATCCTGTCAAGTGAACCCGCTGAAGGCGTTTGAGTGCTTGCCTCATATCTTTTTTTGAAAGATCTATTTTCGCTTCTGGGGCAGCAATTAAACGCAATGCTACTAGATTTGTCAACTTCTCAATGGAAGAGCAAAGACGCTCTGTATCTGTACTTTTCAGCATTGAGAGACCTAGCCTTTGTAAATTGGTCAGTTTCTCGAGTTCTTCTAGCAACTGTTCTCTTTCGTGTTGACTTCCCCCCTCGACTGCTTTTAGCTCTATCATGCATAGCTTCTGCAACAATGTCAAGTCTCCTAATTTTGATGGAGCCTTGACACCAACCTCTAGACTTCTGTTGGATCCGATAGCAAGCGTTGGATCCGTATCTACAGGCCGACTTCTGTTGGATCCGATAGCAAGCGTTGGATCCGTATCTACACGCCAACTTCTGTTGGATTTCGATACTAACAGATGGCAAAGTACTTTTAGCTTCAAAATACCTTTAGGTAATTCATCCACGAGGGTACCTTTGAGATCCAAACTCTCCAGATATGCAAGATCTTCTATTTCGTTTGGAATAATCTTTATGTCAGTACCCCTTAAACTTAGGTACGTAAGATATTTTGATCGGAGAATCTTTCGAGGAAAAGTATTCAAAGAAGGTGGAGGATACTCTTTTTCCTCCTCGGTCAAATATCTTTGAAAATCTAGCACCTTAAGCCTCTCAACCTTCTCCAACAGATTTTTCAAGGATGGTGGGTGCACCTCTTTGAAGAAATGTAGGGAGCGAAGATGTTCGAAGGACGTGCCATTATCTATTTCGCCCATAGGGCTGTGAAAGGATAGGTAACGTACATTCTCAGGCAATCTTTCTTTCGGGTCGGCAACAATCATCGTGAACGCTTCATCTTTTAACTTGGAAATAATGATTTGATGCAGAAGGTTGTGAACGCGGCCGGTTTTGACTCTCCCATAACTTGTTCTCTTTTCCCGAATTACATTATGCTCCAATAGCTTTTCCAGGGTTTCCATTGCTTTTTCTTGGACCGGTTGGGAACCCTCCTGCTCAATAAATCCTTCTGCCATCCATAGCCGCGTCAATGTGGAGCACCTTATGGGACGATCTAACGGGAAGATGCTCAAGTAAAAAAGACAATCACGGACATTGATAAGGTGGTTCAGGCGCAGAGTTATCTTCCTTCCACTTGCGTCAACTACGTGCCCTCTGGATAGCAGTTTTTCCTCAAGCCTGCCACTCCAATCCGTCCATTGAACAGCATTGGGAGTGGCTGCAACATTAAACTGATTATTACTTTGCAACAGCCTACAGGTCGCCAGAATCGCAATTGGCAATCCTCGGCATCTTCTTAAGATGCAGTCAGAAGCATCTTTTAAATTGGGAGATCTGTCGCACTCTAATTGAAGATCCTTCATCTTCCGGTAAAGGAGAGAGTGAGAATCATTCTCGGAAAGGACAACATGCTCGAAATTATGGAGATCATATTGGGCCTCTAAATAATCCGGGGAGCTAGATTTTAGGCTCCTGACCCGAGTCGTGACGAGCACACTTGGAGGATTTTCAATTAAATGACTCCGGAGGGACCTGAACACATCCGCTCTACCTACATCATCCAAGACGAGAACCCAACTGATCTTGTTGGCTGTCGAGCCAACGTTCTTCTTCATGTGTCCGAAAGCCTCTTCGAGTTGAATTTTCCTTCCTTGGCGGTTCACCTGGGTCAAAGTCCACATCGTTGTATTTGCTGCCATGAGCGCTGCCTCTGTGTTGTCAGCCAACTCGGTCTTAAATCCATCCATACACAGTATTCGAAGTGACTCTTCACATTTTCATTGCGAAGCACCGCAGCCACTAGACTAGTCTTTCCTACTCCTTGCACCCCGTGCACGAAAATCATTTTCGGCATCGGAGATTCCCCTGTTAGGCATTGAACCAGCTCATTCATTGGCCCTTCGATGCCCACCAAATCGTCCGTCTTATCAAAAATGGCATCGGATGATGACCCATGGCCAGCCGAGCTGGACGGCTGGGCATGGCTGACGGTTAATCCATTAAAAGTCTCTGTAGGAGTGGTTATCCCGAGATCAGCTGTGAAATCCTGCCACATCTGTTTGATATCTCTTGATTCAACAGTAAAAGTTCGCTTATTGTAGTGGCGGCGCAAGGAGGAAGCAGGATCTTTTCCCTTGCACTTCGATTCACGTCGCCGCAAGTCCTCGATAGCGTCTTCAGAATCAAAGAAAAACTCCCATATTCTCTTGATGTACGGTTTGAGCTGCTCATCGGTGACCTCCTTCGAGTAGGCTTCATTGAGGAGACGTCCCATTATTCCGTTAAACTCCATGAGTTTGCGAAGCTCTCTTTCAGCATCTTTAGCCAGTTTCAATTCTTCTTGCACCTTTCGCCATGCGAGAGCAATCAGCTCCACCACATCACGCACCGCTGAAATGTACGAGAAGGGATCCATTTTCCCCTTCTCTGGTTGGATCGCGGGGGGAAAAAGAGAGAGGATGAGAGGGGGAGCTAGGGGGAGAGGATGTAGTAGTCACCGATGGAAATGGCCCACCTGGACCATCATGTCAAAAAATTAATTGTGTAATCCGGCTTTTAAAATGTGAACATCATGTCAAAAAATCTTTTAAATGAAGTCCACTAACACATGCATGCAAAATAAGTTAGTATTAACATGATATTTAAAATAGGTACAAAATCTGAAATCTATAGATTTTCGAAAAAATAACTTGGTATAAAATTAAATTTCTCCCATGCTTTAATTTTTTTTAAATAACAGTGTGCTTTTGTTTGTTGGTCGCACAAGTCTACCAAACCACCCGCATAATTTCCGTGTGTCAAGAGGGTTTGAGATTAATCCGTTTGTTTGCTAAAAGGTCAATTCTAAGAATATACTTTCATCGGTTTTGATGCTAAAAAAATTCAGTTAAATTGGAAAGTTCGCTTTGGAAAATCAGAAAAATAACTTTCTTTTTTCAAAAACGGAAATTAATTCTCGCACTCTCCCATGGCATGCCATCCTTCATGGCTATCTTCTTTGTAAACCTTATTCAATAATCACCCACTACCACCGCCACACCACCGCTATCGCTGGCCACCACACTTCATTGAACCACCGCTGCCACATCATCACCATCTTCTTCTTCATCCACGATCATCTTCAATCAAAGATGAAAATAAAAAAATTGCCGCCACCATAGCAGTTTCCTTTTTTTTTCGCAGCCCCTCTCATTGCCATCATCATCTTCTACTATCAACCATCCAAGACGCCGCCGCCATTGACCATCGCTTGGATCCACCATCAAGAATCCGGTGCCACCACCGTCCACGATGCCAAGGGCTATGAACCTTCACCACGATCTGAAACTGTCCGGGCCCGGAGACTCAATTCCGCGTATCGTTTCCAACGCCACCTTTGTATCGAACTTTTTGGTTTTGATCCAATTACCGACACCCATAAATTCATTACAATCTTAAAATTCTTATCTAGCGTTTGGACAGAAATCAAATTCCCACATTTGGTTCAACGCGGTCAAGAAATGATATTCAACTTCCTCCATTTGTCTTGTTTAGAGAAAAATAAGAATGTCAATTAGGTTCCACATGACATATAAATTTTCTCAACAAGCATGGAATTAGATTACCTAATAATAAGGAAAAGTATACTAAAAGTTCCAAATGTATTGTACAGAGATCATATTAGCACCACAATTTTTCGATGGCTTGTTTAAGTTCCTAACTTTCAAATTTCGTTCATTGGAGTGACTCCGACTACTCAGAATGTCTGAATTGGTGACGTGGCGTTAAATTAATGATAAAATTGTTGTTGTGTTTTTGAATAATGCCACGTCAGCTATTCTGTAAAGCAAGTTGCCAATATATAACTTGATTAAACGAAATTTGAAAGTTAAGGAGCTGCGGTCAAAAAGCTGAGGCACTAAACCCATCTACGTTCGTATGAATTGGAACTTTTAGTGTACTTTTCCATTAACAATAGCTAGCTGTAATATTTTAATTCTACATCCCTACCACCACACGACTATCAAAAGCCCAGATCCATCATCGATATCGCCCAACACCACTGGTCGTGGGTTGCTGTCGCCGGTCATCAAGTCCCCACTTTCATTGGGTGCCATTTCCTGCCGATAGTCGCCGATCGTCAATCGGTGTCGCCAGTGAGAAGTACTCTTTCATAGAAGACCACATTTCTTTTCTTTTCTTGTCTTTTCTTTTGCAATCCAAACAATTGAATAGAAATCTTATTCCACTTAATGATATCACTTGGAATGGGATATTTACACAAGGATTTTTTGTGGTGGAACCAAACGAGACCAAAATACTGTCAGCAAGGTAGTTCAAATTAACAAATCACCAATAGGTATCTATCAAGTGGAAAAGAGTCGATGGAAATTTTAACTAGCGATTCCCAGAAATATAGTGTAGATTGTAATGTAGTATATGAGTTCGTAATATCTCAAGTCTCACGTTAGTTGAGAGAGGCCATGTTAAGTGATTCATAAGTCAACACATATCTTTGAATGGTCATCACCTTGTGTATTTACAAAGAAAACTTCTTTTGGGGTCTTAGCCAACTGGAATGAACTAAGTTGTTAAAGATGGTATCAGAACAAGATCTTTTCTAGTAGATGTGTGGTCTGTGGATAGACTAGGTGCATACCCAATCTGATAAGGGCGGGACAAGGTGCCACTGCAAGCATGCTTCTAGGACAAGAGAAGGTGCAGGAATGAACGAGGCCACACCTCATTTATGGGGAGTATTGCTGGATGATTTAGGCCGAGAAAAAAAGAGTAGTTTTTGGGTCATGCAGTAAAGATAAGACATTATTTCTTCAATTATAGTGAAGATAAGAAATAATATACTGTGCTTAAGACATTTAAATCACTAGCTTATTTGTTAAAACAAAAGTTATAATGTTTAAATAAGTTTCTTTTGGCACTGAAAAGTTTACTCCGTTTACTGACCGAGATCAGAGATGAGGCTCGTTATAGAGTCGACCCAAGGTGGATGGAGGAGGGTCAGCATTTAGTCCAAACGTTCCAAAGGATTAGTCACGTCCCCTCGCAATGACAGGAAGTTAGACAAGGATTCATCGACTGCACGACATTCGCAAATGATAAGATCGATAGATAACGTTGAAGACAGTTGCTCGAACTGTCGGTGGATTTTTGGGGCCAATTATGGACGGAAACAATTATAAAATGGGAGAACTGCAGAGGAATAGACAGGCACAAACTCCTAAAGGACAAGATTTTCTTCTTACAGTGTCCTTGATTTCCTTGCAATCTATTTCTAATAACTCCTGCAATTTATTTCCACTCATTTCAGTTGTTTATTTGCCTTTGCCAATCAAACACCTACTCTTCCCTATAGAATGATTTATGTTGTCTTTAGTGACATGATTTCATCAATTTTTCGAACTTGATTATCGACTTCTTGTTCCTCTCTTAGTTTACAATAGCCTATTATGTTGAAGCTCAAGAACTGTGATGTTTGGTCAGGACGGTTGATTGATTAAAGGAACGATAATTTCCATTGTCTCAAGTCGACAATTCAAGGAGAGCGATTTTTGAGCAAGAAAAATGACTAACGGAAATCAGAAATGTTAGCGCGAGTTATATATCACGAACGCAGAGAAGGTTACTTTCGTGCGCCAAATCATTAGCGTACCAAAATTGGAACTCTCGTGCTAAAACTGCAAAACGCAAATCTCTGTTCTCAGAAAATTTGGAAGTATACAAATGAATTTCGAGGTCAAATCTCATTCTATTGAATGAGTAGAGATAGCAAAAAAACCCGATTCACCATTTGATATTGAATTGCCACAACTAATATTTATTCATAGCATATTAGCATGCTGATTTCTATCTATATGGCAATTTTCGCCAAAAATTCTCCATTCATGAACAATTCCCATTCTCCACTCTTCTGGTTCCTCACAATCTTCATGAACATCGGTTGTAGTGATCTGTTATGACGAGATTGGGGAGTGATGGTTGGGACCAAATAGGTCCTAACAAAATGCATATCTTCGAAAGCCGCTTGGATGGAAAAAGAAATAGGATTGCACCAAATTGTACAAAGGGAGAGTGTTTCTAGATTGCATTTGTTAAATTAAAATTGACTCACAACATGCACGTTTGGCTGCAACAGTATTCTTAAGCATTCGAATGCAATTGTTAAGCATGCTTAGACAAGTGACTACTTGGGTGAGTCACTTCTTCAGTGACAGATATTCTAAGGCTGCACCCTTCCATATTAGAAGTGGAAAATCTCGATTCATGAACAAGAAAATACTCTCAAAACTTAGAAGTGGAAAATGCTCTAAAATTAGAAGTGGAGCCGCGATGAGAAATCAAAACACCCACTACATAATAAATTTAAACGTGCTCAGGAAAAAGTTAGACAAACGAAACTCATGAACAAAATTTAGAAACTGGCAGCACACTCAACATCGACACAAAATCCACGGTGGCACGGAGTTTTCGTTTCTACTTGAACAAGCTGAAGTGGATATCTTTAAGATTGATTTCATCAGTGCTTTCCACCCGATGGGAACAATGAGCTTCATCAGTGCTTTTTACTTGATGGAACGATCGGTGCTTTTTACCTGTTGAGAATAATGGGCTTCACCAATGCTTTCCACCTGATAATGTTCCCAGTGGCCGGCCCTCCATCGTGTGAAATAGACTTCAGGTATGCGCTTAAATATTTGATAGTCATCTTTCTCATGGTCCGCCCGTACCTTGTCATAGAATTCATGAGACATGTCCAAAAAAGTAAGCTTTTGGATATTGCGAATTATGTGTTCGATGCCAGAGGGCATCCTTTCCAACCATTGACAGCGGCTGATGGTCAGGTTTTCAAGACACGACATTGTTCCCTCCTCCAAACTCACTGATCTAAGCCCCTCCAATTCTTCAAGCAACAAAATCTTGAGCTTCCGAAAATGCCCATTCTTGAAATCCAATTGGCTTCCATCATAAGCCTGACGTAGTTCCAGCTCTACTAGTTTCGGCAATTCCCCTAGGGTTGCAAGGAGATCTTCCTCCAGCTGACTCCATCTTAATATGATTTTTGTCAAATTATTGAGGGACGATATCCAAGCTGGCAACTTCTCCAAACGGCCATGCAAGTAGAGACGTTTAAGAGACTCAGGAGGTGAAGTTAGGTAATCGAGACTAAGTATCTCATCCTCGTCAAGCGCATGTACATTGAGGGACTCTAGCTTCTTTAACTTCCCAAGGGAAGTGCACAACGACTCACCATGTTCCTTTCTCAACTTCGTGATTCCCAACCTCCTTAATTCTGTCAGATTCCCAAGATCTTCCAATATGCTATCGTCTGATTCCACGAAACAGAGCTTTTCTAGGTCCAAGAACCCTTTGACGCTGCATGATGCCTTGAAGCCAATTAGGTTGTAAGTCTGCGTCAGGGGGTCTTTCTCATGATGATAAATCAAGATGTGACGAATTTTTTCTAGTCTTTCGACCTTGGAAGGCAATTTAGTGACCAAGCTATGTTTAGCATCCATAAATTCTAGTCGTGTAAGCATTTCGATGGAGTCTGGGATTACTTTGATTGACGTATTCCTTATGCTCAAGTACCTGGCATTGGTCAGCTCGCGAAGTGCATCTGGAACGACTTGGAAAGGTGCATCTGTCAGATCCAACACTTTGGAATGCTTTAACTCGGATGGAAACGGTGGAGTCTCGAAAGTCTCCAAAGGTTCGGAGGTTGCTGTCTTATCCTCATTGGAGGAGTCATCAAGCACGAATGTTGAAGAAAGTTGGAATTCTTTTTCTTCGTGCAAAGCCCTGATCGGTCCCTCGACAGATCGGTATCTTACCCTTTCAAGGCCCTTGGCTTTGCCCTGACTAGTTATGGTTACGAGGTTGTGAATATCGGACAAGGAAGCAATAATTTTTTGCACACGCTTGTCCACTCGGAATGTGGAGAGCTCTCCATCACTCTTCTTTTCCTCCGGATGGATGCACTTACTCTCGAGAAGATAATTGAAAAAACGCTCTGCTCTTGTCACGGGTAGCAATTTTTCTGCAGCCCATAAACGAGAAACTCTGTTACAGCTGATCCGGCTATTTTCGGGGAAAATGCTCAAGTACAGAAGGCAGCATAGACGGACGTCGTTAAGAAGGATCTTCCATACTTGCGGGCTAGGGCAAGGTTCAGGACCACAGGCCTCACCAAGGATCACCCCCAATACTTGTTGGATAACGTGAAGTTCAAGACGGAGGTCAATTGAGGGGTTCGTCGCCTCCCATTCAAGGTCAACTGAGGGGATCCTCGCCTCCCATTCATCCTTTATTCCAAATGAGGGGAACCGCCACAAATCTTTCTTCTTGTGCAAGACGAAAGCGATTGCTGTACGCAGTCTCTTACACTTGCGAACAATGAGTTCGCAAAGTCGCTTCGATGGAGAATGAGAACCATCTTTCAGGAAATTCTTCATATGGTGTGCCCGTGGCACAGAAGATAGATCCCCCAGTTGATAAGTTTCGAATTCGCGGCCACACTGGTAGATTTGGCTGTCGGGCAAACCCATCTTGGGTCTGGCTATGAAGATCACTCGGCATGTCTTGAGTGTACGCAAGACTTCTTCGAATTTTTTCCAAGTTCTCCCATCGTCTAAATTATCAACCACAATGAGGCATCTTGCCTTTTGCTGCAAGGAGAATTCATCGTACGTCGCCCAAAAACTGCTGTCAAAGTTTTGGGGGGGAAGGCGGCCCTCTCAAAAATGAGTTGCAGAAGTATTTCTTCACGGATTGACTCAGAATCATCTTTTTGTGGAATGCTAATATAGGCGATGGTACCAAAATGCTCCCGGACATCTGAACACACCTCCCTGACCAAGGCCGTCGTCCCCGACCCTCCCTTTACCAACACATCCTTCCTGCCAGAGTCATCGCAAAGCAATTTTTTCAGCTGCCAAAAATGACTGCGATATGTTACCCCATCACCTTCTCGGATCAGAGCTGAAACCCCTGGAGGACTTTTGGTGACAGAACTTCCTTCCCCTGTTTCATGACGCCTTTTGGAGGCAGATCCTTTTTCCGATGCTTTATCTTCAATATTGGAGGCCGATGCTTTATCGTCAATATTGGAAGCAGATCCTTCTTCCGATGCTTTATTGTCAATATAGGTAGCAGATGCTTCTTTTCTCACGACGACCTTGACATCCCAGAGGAAGGTGGTGTGGTGGGGGAGGTCGTGGATGACGGCGTCGGACCAGCTGGCGTAGTCGCAGCCGGTGCAGAGGAAGCTGCCGTAGCGGGTGCGGAGCTTGACGTGCTTGCCCTCCTTCATGGGCTCCCACACGGAGTCAAGGAGGGGAGGGAGGGATTGGAGGACCTGGCAGCCGGTCATGCCAACGCGGGAGGGCTTGTCGGAGGCAGCGAGGTACTTCCCATGGCAGCTCTTGAGGCGGAGGACGGAGTCGGAGTTGAGGACAAACTCGACGGACCACCTGGCTCTGTCAGAGAACTCATTGTCCCGCCGGGCGGCGGTCTTGTTGTTGTATCAAGGCTGCACTACCTATTTTCTATTAAGTTAGTTTTTCTGATGTCCTGTTTTTTTAGGAATTAATTAGTAGTGGTTTTACTTGGTCAGTCCTATTTTGTAGGAGTGTTTAGCAACATGTTTTCTTTAACTGTTCTGTTAGTTTGTTGCTGGTTTTGTGGACCAAGCAAAGTGTAGTTAGTGGGCTACGTGTAGTTAGTGGAAAAGCTTTAGTCTGTATTTTTTAAGTATTTTCAGTTTTCTGAACAGAACAAGCAGTTCCCTTCCAATACATTCTGTTTTGCTGCTGCTGCTGCAAAAATACAGCTTTTGCTATTAATTCTTCTTCTGTTCTTTGAGAAAAACAACATTGGTATCAGAGCCTATTTGATCTTAAGGGGCTGTGAGTGACTTGTGAGATTGATTGAGAGGTTTGTCTGCATCCATAGAAGCCGAAAAGCAAAATGGAGGCAGGATCGAGTGGTTTTTCAGCAATGGCTCCACCAAGTGTTTGATGGAGAAAATTATCAAGCACGGGCGGTGAGAATGCGAGCCTATCTAGAGGGTTGTGATTTTTGGGAAGCTGTGGAACAAGATTATGAAGTTGTTCCCCTTCCCGACAATCCAACATTAATCAAATCAAGTATCACAAGGAGAGGACAACAAGGAAAGCAAAGGCAAAGTCTTGTTTATATGCTGCTGTCTCACCTGCCATTTTTAGCAGAATTATGGCTTGTGAATCAGCCAAAGCTATCTGGGACTTCCTCAAAGCTGAGTATCAAGGAGATGAGAGGATCAGAAGCATGAAGGGGCTAAATCTGATCACAGAATTCGAGAGATTGCAGATGAGGGAGTCTGAGACAATTAAGGAGTATTCTGATAAGTTGATAAGCATTGCAAATCAGGCAAGAGTTCTGGGCACTGACCTCTCTGATAATAGGCTAGTGCAAAAGATTCTTGTCTCTTTACCCGAAAGATTCGAGGCAACCATTGCCTCTTTGGAGAATACCAAGGATTTGTCTCATATCAAGTTGGCAGAATTGCTAAGTGCTCTGCAAGCACAAGAGCAGAGGAGGTTAATGAGGCTGGAAGGAAGCACTGAAGGAGCTTTGCAGGCCAAAGAACAGCAAAATGTAGGAGGGAAAGGCAAAAAGTGGAAAGGGAAGAAAGGGAATGGCAGTAGTGGTTCAGAAGCTGCTGCAGGAGATAATAGTGTAGGCAACTCCAAGAACAATTGGAGAAGGTATTCCTCATGTCAGCACTGTGGAAAACAAAATCATCCACACTTTAGGTGTTGGAAGAGGCCAGATGTAAGGTGCAGAAAATGTCATAAGCTTGGACACATTGAGAAGTTCTGCAAAGAGAAGGGAGATCAGCAGCAAGGTGAGGCACATGCTGCAGTCCAGCAAGAGGTAGATCAATTGTTTGTTGCCTCTTGTTTCTCCTCTAGTACTCCATGTGACAGTTGGCTTGTTGATAGTGGCTGCACAAACCACATGACAAGTGATGAAAAGCTATTCATAGACCTTGACAAGTCATTGAAGTCAAGAGTGAGGATTGGGAATGGGGAGTACTTAGAAGTGAAAGGTAAAGGGACTATAGCAATAGAGAGTTGTGCTGGAACTAAGCTGGTTTTTCGATGTAATGTATGTGCCCCGACATTGATCGAATTTGCTTGAGTGTGGGGCAATTGGTAGAAAAGGGATTTAAGATGATATTTGAAGAGGGTAAGTGTTTGATCTTTGACTCAAAGTGGTCGAGGGAGCTGTTCAAGATAAAGATGCAACACAAGAGTTTTTTTCTCTGAATCCTCTCGAGAAGGGCAGGTGGCATTCAAGTGTCAGGCCAGCGATTCAGATATATGGCACAAGAGGTTGGGCCACTTTCATCACAAAGGCTTGCTGTTCATGCAGAAGAATGAAATGGCAACCGGGTTACCAAGCCTGGAGGAGCAGATCACAAGGTGCAAGGCTTGTTTGTTGGGCAAGCAGACAAGACTTCCCTTCAAGGAATCCACTTGGAGAGCCACAGAGAAGCTGCAGCTGATTCATACAGATCTTTGTGGTCCACAAGTGACTCCTTCACTAAATGGCAGCAGGTATTTCATTATTTTCATTGATGATTATACTAGAATGTGCTGGATTTACTTCATGAAGCAGAAGTCAGAAGTTGCTGAGGTATTCTTGAAGTTTAAGAGATGGGTTGAGAACCAAAGTGGCTGCAAGATTCAGGTCATCAGATCTGATAATGGAACAGAATACACTTCACAGAGGTTCAACTCTTTTTGTGAAGAGGCTGGAATTGAGCATCAGCTTACTGCTCCTTACTCTCCACAACAAAATGGAGTAAGTGAGAGGAAGAATAGAACCATTATGGAGATGACTAGGTGTATGCTGCATGACAAGAATCTACCAAAAGAATTTTGGGTGTATAAACAAACATGCTAGTTTTTCCATTTGAATAGACTGCCCACAAGGGTATTGGAGAAGAAGACACCCTTTGAAGCTTGGTTTAGTGTCAAGCCAATTCTAAGAAATTTGAAGGTGTTTGGTTGTCTATGTTTTTCTCATATTCCGCAGGTCAAGAGAGACAAGCTGGGAGAGAAAGCTGAACCTGGGATCTTTGTTGGCTACATTTAGTGTCAAAAGCCTACAGGATCTATCAACCACAAACAGGGAAGGTGATCACTAGCAGGGATGTTCAGTTTCTGGAAGATGAGCAATGGGACTGGACAGATGAGCCACAAGGCAAGCACAAGGAGGTCTCACTGGAACCTGATGAGTTGGTGGATGATGTTCCAGTTAGAGGTACAAAATCTCTGACTGATATATATCAGAGGTGCAATGTGGCTGTTTTGGAACCTGCAGGTTATGAAGAAGCCAAAGGTAATCATAGGTGGATGAATGCAATGAAGGAAGAGTTGACTATGATAGAAAAGAACCAGACATGGGAGCTAGTGGAGAGGCCTGAAGACAGGAAGGTGATTGGAGTAAAATGGGTTTTCAGGACCAAACTCAATCCTAATTGCTCAGTGAATAAGCATAAGGCCAGGTTGGTGGTGAAGGGATATGCACAGGTTTGGGGAGTTGATTTCTCAGAAACCTTTGCTCCTGTGGCAAGACTAGATACAATTAGAATGACTCTTGCTTTGGCCGCTCAACAAGGATGGAAGGTGTATCAGTTAGATGTGAAATCTGCGTTTTTGAACGGAGTGTTACAGGAGGAGATTTATGTTGAGCAGCCCAGAAGGTTTTGTCACACCAGGCCAGGAAGAGAAAGTTTATTTGCTAAGAAAGGCTCTCTATGGCTTGAGGCAAGCTCCTAGAGCATGGTACAGTAAGATGGATGAGCACTTAATAGGCCTGGGTTTCAAGAAAAGCCTCAGTGAATCCACTCTCTATGTCAAGAAATTAGTATCTGACTTAGTAGTGGTGTCTCTTTATGTGGATGATATGCTGGTGACAGGGAGTAGTAGTGCTCATATTACTGCATTTAAGCAAGAGATGATGAAGATATTTGAAATGACTGATCTTGGAGAGATGTCGTATTTTCTTGGGATGGAGGTTAGGCAAACTGAGAATGAAGTTTTTATCTGTCAGAAGAAGTACATGAAGGAGATCCTGAAGAGATTTAATATGGAGGAATGCAAGAGTGTAAGTACTCCAATGGGTCAGAAGGAAAAGCTTCAAAAGAACGATGGATCAGAACCTGTAGATGAAAGAGTTTATAGAAGTTTGATTGGCTGTCTTATGTATCTCACTGCAACTAGGCCAGACATCATGTTTACTGTAAGTGTCTTGTCTAGATTCCTTAATTGTGCAAGTGAGTTACATATGACAGCTGCAAAGAGAGTGTTGAGGTACTTGAAAGGTACTCTTTCATATGGAATTAAGTTCTGCAAAATTCAGGAGTTTAAGTTGCAGGGGTATTCTTGATAGTGATTGGGCAGGATCAATGGATGATATGAGAAGTACTTCAGGATATTGCTTTACATTTGGGTCAGCATGCTTTTCCTGGTGTTCAAAGAAGCAGGAAATAGTGGCTCAATCAACTGCAGAAGCTGAGTTCATTGCAGCTACTGCAGCTGTGAATCAAGCACTATGGATAAAGAAGCTGATGGATGATCTGCATTTGGAGCAAGAAGAAGGCATAGAAGTATTTGTGGATAATCAAGCTACTATGGCCATTTCACAGAATCCAGTATTTCATGGAAGAACAAAACATTTTAAGGTCAAGTATTACTTCTTGAGAGAAGTGCAGAAGGTTGGAGAGGTGAAGCTGGTGTACTGTAGTTCAGCAAACCAAATTGCAGATATATTCACTAAGTCATTTCATGTTGATCGATTTGAACTTCTCAGGGCAAAGCTAGGAGTGTGCAGCACTTGATCCAGGAGGAGAGTGTTGTTGTATCAAGGCTGCACTACCTATTTTCTATTAAGTTAGTTTTTTTGATGTCCTGTTTTTTAGGAATTAATTAGTAGTGGTTTTACTTGGTCAGTCCTATTTTGTAGGAGTGTTTAGCAACATGTTTTCTTTAACTGTTCTGTTAGTTTGTTGCTGGTTTTGTGGACCAAGCAAAGTGTAGTTAGTGGGCTACGTGTAGTTAGTGGAAAAGCTTTAGTCTGTATTTTTTAAGTATTTTCAGTTTTCTGAACAGAACAAGCAGTTCCCTTCCAATACATTCTGTTTTGCTGCTGCTGCTGCAAAAATACAGCTTTTGCTATTAATTCTTCTTCTGTTCTTTGAGAAAAACAACAGGTCTTGACGGACCGCCTGGCTCTGTCAGAGAAGTAATTGTCCCCCCGGGCGGCGGTCTTCTCGTCACGCCGCAGGGCGACGGTCTCCTTGTCATCCTCCGCGACAAGGTAGCCGTGGGCGCTCCGTAGGCGCACCGTCTGGGCGTTGCGGAAGAACTCCATGCCTGGTGGGAGGCGGCTGCCGGCAATGGAGATCTGTTGTTTGCGGAAAGCGAAGAATTCGTTCGGTTATTTTTGTACTCGGACAAGAGAGAGAGGTTTTCTCAGCGAGGTGTGGGATTGATTGAATGAGTCCACGTTGAAAGACCCGAAAGACAATAAGAAAGGCCGTCAAATATGACTTGTGAGTGAGGGAGGATCTTCGGCCTACCAGGGAGCGCCCTGTGTCCTAATTTTGGAGTGAACAGGCAGTCTCTCTTTTGGGAAGTGGCGTCTCTCCAGGAGGCGATTTGAGGTGTTCCTTCTTTCTTTCTTTTTTTTCTGCCCTCGTGAAGGATAATCTTGGATTTGGTCCTCAAGATTATTATTATTATTAGTTAATTATCAAACCTTTCCATTAGCGCAACTAGGTCCTCTAGCTGATTAGCATTTACCACCGAGATGGTTGGCCGGTGATTTAAAATTCAGCCGTGCACGTGTCCAGGTCAAAGAACTCGAAAATCTAGACACTTGCATCCTGGTTCCGTAATTGCAAAAGTCGGATCGGTCATTTTACTAATTTACCGAATCGAAGAAATCAACGGCTTGTTACAGTTAACGGGCAAGGCCAGCAATGCCTGGAAATCTTGAAATCAACTAAAATGCTGCCACATAGAAACCCAATAATGGAAAAATAGGTACCATGTTTCTTATTACCGAAAAAAGATGCACAAACAGGAGATATATTTCGAGTGTTTGAAACTAATTAAATCTTGTGATAAAATTTGTTAATTTCTTTGTGTAATTGAGATATTAATTCATGAGGAATTATTGGACTAAATACCGTGTAAGTTATTAGGTGTAATTAGGAGCACTCAAACACTGAGAGTGTTTGAGTATGATTGTAATCTCCATTGTATTGCTTAATGTATAATAGAATTCTTTGCTGCTCTCCCCTTAAACATAAGTTACATTGATTGAACCACGTAACACTAGTGCCTGATCTATTTTCTTGTTTTGTCTATTTTACTATTTGATTGCTTACTTCTGCAGTAGGTCAATTGGCTGAGACTTAGGGACAACCCCATCGAATTTGACCATAATAAGAGCATTGAGGGTCGATTATTGACAAAGGTCCCCATCATCAGAATTCAAATCAAGGTCTTCAAGGCATATTTGAAGTCATGATGCAGAGAGTGAACTAGATTAGATTGGATGGGTGACACTGAACTTTAGATGATCTAAAAATTACCACAATTCATTGTACTATGATAATAAGGCAGTGCTATGTTGTTCACATAATGGGACTACGGCTATGGATAAGCAAACATCACATATTTGGATCGTAAGTGGTGTAAAGTAGTTATAACTCCATCTGAACAATATGCGGAAGGTGTAAAATCATTATGAGTGTGTTTCAAAGGGGATACTGCATCTCACGATTAGTGATCTCCTACCCTCGTTATTACTCCCTTTCGATGCTTCAATTTTCTCGACTACTAATCCAAGCAATACAGATTAGTTTGGAAACTTATAACTGAATAGATCAATGGTTAATGCTAAGCCCAAAGAAAAAATGGATTAAGATTTATAATAACTTGGCCACCACAGGGGAGCACATGTGGGGCAGATAATATTCGTCCCTCGTAACTCCTCTCCGCCCTTCATACTTGAAAAAATGATGCTTCATACTTAAAAATCAACCTAAAATAATTGAAGAATGGGGGAAAAAAAAAAAACTCAATTGTTCTCTGTGACACTATCAAAACTGAGTAAAAAGTAGAAAAGCAAAATTCCAAAATACGACCTAAATTGAATGCATTTTCTGAAAAGAGCCCCAGGATGGAACTGGTCTCCATTCAAACCCCCAAGCCTCCTCGTCGGTGATAAAAAGCACCTCCTAGCAATCACGTGCTGATCATGCGCCCCTTTCTTGTCCTTAGGCAGGGTCATTTTTGTCAATAAAGTACATCCCCCAACTAAAACCCCCAAAAAATCCTCAAATTTCTAATTCCTTCACCACATAAACCCTAAATCAATAAAAAGAGCTGGTGTCAATCACGTGCCCTTTTCTTACCATTGGATTTGGGCATTTTTATTCCAAAAGGACATTTCCCCTAATTATACCCTCGAAAGAAAATCCTAAATTACCCTATTCCTTAGCCGTACATACACTAAATCAAATTTGAGAGAGGAGAACGTGAAATTGCTACTCCAATTAGAGCAATTGAACAACTTGACAATTCAATCGGACTTTAAGAATCAACTTGATCAGCTGCTCCTTATGACCGTGTAATCCGACTAGATCACCTCCTTGGGTCCGACCTGAATCCCCTGGAGGACTTTTGATGACAGAAGTTCCCTCCCCGTTTCGGAATGCCTTTCGGTGGCAGATCCTTCTTCTGATGCTTTATCGTCAATATTGGGAGCAGATACTTCTCCTCCCTTAATGGCGTTTGGGTGTCTGCGGTGTTTTTCGGAGAATTGATCTGGACGGAAGCTGCTCGCCGCAGCGTCTGCTGCTCTATCCCATATTGAGCGCAGTGAAGACTTTATTCGAGCAGATCGTCTTCCCCTTTTCTTAGGGGAGTCACGGAGATTACCACATTTGCTGGATGAAGTGCCCAGCGAAGGCCCGCTTGGAGCTGAGGAGCCCTGCCAGTGAATTTGTGGAGAAGATTAATCCAATAAACCCAATCAAACCAACACAGTTTCAATCAATCACCCATTTAATTCCAATAACGTCCACTCCTTGACTATCAGATGCACCATGCTAGACTTGCAACTTAAGGCATCAGCAACTCGATTCGGCTTACCAAGGTGATATAATGCCTTAAGTCGCAAGTCTAGCATGGCGCATCTGATAATCAAGGAGTGGATGTTATTGGAAAGGCTCAGAGATTCAGAGTTCAAATTTGAAGTGAGCCAAGTGTCCAACTTGCTAGCTGCATTAAGAATTGAACCAGAGATTCAAGTTAAAATTAAGGAACTGCAGTCTACCAACCAAGAGATCCAAAAGATTGTTGGGTTGGAGGCTACAAAGAGGAAGTCAAATTTTCAAGTAAGAGAGAATGGAATCTTAAAGTTTTGAGGAAGGGTGTGTGTGCCTGATGATGTCGAGCTCAAGGAAGAAATCTTATCGGAAGTTCATCGAAGCAATTACAGTATCCACCCAGGTAGCACAAAAATGTATCAGAATTTGTGACAATATTATTGGTGGAACGGAATGAAGGCGGATGTGGCCAAACATGTGGCCAAGTGTTTGACGTGCCAACAAGTGAAGGCACGGCACTGTAAGCTAGGTGACTTATTGAGACCGTTAGAGATCCCCGAGTGGAAATGGAAGCACATCACGATGGATTTCATGACGGGATTGCCACATAGCCAGAGAGGACATGATTCAATATGGGTCATAGTGGATCATTTAACGAAGTCAGCGCACTTTTTGACAGTGCGAAAGGACTTTGAGCTGGAAAGGTATGCCGAATTGTATGTGCAGAAAATAGTACATCTTCATGGAGTGCCCGTGACAATCACATCGAATCGTGATCCAAGGTTTACGGCCAATTTCTGGAAGAGTCTGCAAGTGGCCATGGGAACCAAGTTACAATTCAGTACAGCCTATTATCCGCAAACATATGGCTAGTCGGAAAGAACGATTTAGACCCTTGAGGATATTCTGAGAGCTTGTGTATTGGAATTTCAAGGCAAATGGGAAGAACAACTACATTTAGTGAAATTTACTTATAATAATAGCTGTCAGCAGAGTATCCAGATGGCACCGTTCAAAGCCTTATATGGTAGGGCGTGTAGGACGTCCCTGTGCTGGGATTAGGGGTGATCGGTTCCAGGGTGGGTAGGGTCCAGACCTGAAACCTCGAACCTACCCTATTACAACCAGTTCTCAATTTTTGGAACTTGGAACCTACCCTGTTTTCTCTAGACTCTGTTTTGGAACCTACCCTGTTTTTCTGGTCCGGTTCCAGGGTCTACCCGATACCCTGTTTTTTTTTTTTTTTCTGGTTTTCAAGAAGAGAATGAGCGCTTGCACTTATTAAAGGAACGAAGGGAACATAACAAGAAGAAGGGCTTCCTTTGGTGACTGTACCTTGGAATTATGAACCGAAGAAACAGAGAAGGGGACTGTTCCGGAGGACACCCACGAGAGAAGGAACGCAGGGAAGCGCCCAAGAAACCGGAACAACGAGCGGAGGGAATTGAGAAGCTTTCCTGGAAAACAGAGAGGAAACTGGAACGGAAAAATGGATGATCAGCCGCCGAGAGCCGCGAGAAGCGAGTGTTTCAAGGAAGGCAAGGAAGGAAGGAAGGAAGGAAGAGGAAGGAGAAGAATCCAGAGGGGTGTGTGTGTGGAGATGGACCTTTCTGTGCTTTTTTAGCCAAAACAACGAGGAGGACGACAAGGAAATTGAAAGAAAGGGGACTCGCGAAGAGGAAGGAGCGACTGAGCAGATTGAGAAAGGGGACTAATGCTAGGGTTTTTTTACAGTAACTTAAAACCAGTTCTAAAATCGGTCCAGGTGGGTTTTTACTTAGACCCGGGAACCTGATCGGTTCAGAAAAAATAGAACCGGTTCCCGGACTTGTTCAAACAGGAACTGGTTCTCGGACCTATTTTTCGGGTGGGCCGATCCGATTCCCAGGTAAACCCGATCCGGTTGCACACCCCTGGCTGGGATGAAGTAGGAGAGCAAAGTATCACAGGCCCAGAATTAGTGTAGCAGTCAGTGCAAGCTGTAGAAATTATTCAAGACAGACTAAGGATGGCACAAAGTCGTCAAAAGAGTTATGCTGACGGGAGACAATGACCCTTGGAATTTCAAGTGGGAGATCATGTATTTCTCAAGGTATTGCCAATGAAATGATTATCCCGATTCGGCAAGAAAGGAAAACTTAGTCTAAGGTATGTCGGACCATTGGAAATATTGGAAAAGATTGGTGATATGGTTTACCGACTTGCCTTGCCGCCTAATTTGTCCCAAGTGCATAATGTTTTTCACGTGTCAATGTTTAGAAAGTACGAATCAGACCCGACCCACGTTCTAAGGTACAAGGAGATAGACGTGGACGACAGAGTGTCGTACATAGAAAGACCAATCAGGATCGAAGACTGGAAAGATCGTGTACTGAGAAACAAGACGATCCCAATGGTAAAAGTTGTTTGGAAATATCATGGGACTGAAGGTGCCACTTGAGAAAGTGAAGAGGCCATACAACGTCAACACCTCCACTTGTTTGAGGAGTAATTGTAGATTACAAATTTCGAGGATGAAATTTGTGTAAGGGAGGAAGAATTATAACATCCTAAATTTCGACCCATTTTCGAGATCAATAAAGTGTAAATTTATTTCTCATTTAATTTTAGAAAATTAAATCCATTCCGTTCAGTGTTATGTTGATTAATAAGATTTGGTCATTTTTTGGGTGTCAAACACTTCTAAACGAAAAATTTAGGGGCATACATGAAGAAAATTACATACTTTTGATTCCTTGATCTACATCCATGTTGAAATCATAATTTACAAGTCAAACTTCATATAGAACTGAGCGTTACTCGCATCTTCGAAGTTGCTTA
This sequence comes from Syzygium grande, assembly GCA_024733475.1. NCBI lineage: Eukaryota > Viridiplantae > Streptophyta > Magnoliopsida > Myrtales > Myrtaceae > Syzygium > Syzygium grande. Next base: position 33,553,980 of record JAMXDD010000001.1, read on the forward strand.
GTCGTAGTCGATTGCAGAACCTTAAGTCCATGCAGTGAACATTCTTACTGCTAATAAATTTCTTTTTTTTTCCTTTTTTGATGAAATCACCATAGACAAAAAGGAAAGAAGACAAAAATATATTCAAACTCTCTTTTAATACTAGCTAGGATTGCATCCCACATATATTTCAAAGAAAGAAAATGACATTTAGAGCAAATTGGATTATCAAATATAAGTCTGAAATATTTTTTTAATTGAAAAGGGAAACACATGAGAACAATTCAACTAAAGTAAGGAAAAAAAAATACCAACACTATTGGGGAATCTTATTCCACTATACTTTTCTATTTCCACCATGTTAATTAGAATAGATGATAATATTGTGGGGTGTCAAGTATAAGGTTGAACACACCCAAATATGTGAACTTGGTAGGAAAGAGAATGGAGGAAAAAGAAAAGTATCACATTATTTAAGATCAAAGTTTGACACTTTGAAAATTGTTGAGGTGCACGTGTGACAAAGTTGGGCGAAAGAAGTTCATGTCAAGGATGTGGTGTAAAGTGTAGGAGATAATATATCTTAGTTAACACATAACCAATTAAGTTAAACTTTTAAGTAAATGTGGGTATAACTCAATATATTGATGAGTTCGAGCTTAAGCTCCCATTTGATGATCTCTATAAGTGAAGATATCGGCCTTCTCCTACATTGATCCAACGAGTAATATGAGAGCTGATGGTGTGGCCCCAAGCATGTGTGGATTGGCGTTTCATGATTAATCTCAAGGAAGGAAAATCTCAGACATTGCTCCTAATTGAGGTGGTGGACGGTGTCCCCTGCAATCCAATAACCTAGGATTAGTTTCGATGAAACTTCCCCTGCATGCCTAGCATGAACGTCGAAGCAAGGTAGAATGTGACATGATGAGTGCCAGGTACATCACTATCTAACGACCAAGATATAATCTACCAAATCCTACAACCCAAAAGGTAAGGCTTCCTAGTTCCCTTGTATGCCTTGCATTAATACTTAGAGAAAAGGGGAAGGTATGCGGAATCCATCTACTCTGGACGCAATAGTTTCACCTGACAGGTCTGAGAGTAGGGGGTAAGTGATCAAGGTGATTTTGACCAACCAATTAACCCTTGTCACGTGTCGTTATTATGCCGACCGGTACATATAACATCAATAGACAGGTCCCAAGCATTCCATCCCACAGATACACCTAATTACGTGACAAGTTGATCTTACCAACGCATCACCTTACCGTTATTTCTTTGAGGAATGTAACAGTGCTATCACTATCTAAAAGGTTGGACATGAATTGATCCCTTGAACTATACAAATGCCATTTGTCACGCCCTTTCACCACTTATCATTCATAGAGTACCACATGTCCAATGTAATCCGACAACCTCTCAATAGTAACATATATATATATATATATATATATATATATTAATTCAAGACTAAGGTATGGCTTCTTCCACTTTTCTCTCTATATATACGCCTCTTTTTTCAACCTTAAACTCAGACTCTCTCTTCCCTGAATTTATGGCATTTTTTATCCTTAACTTAAGTATAGAGGGCTAATGCAGGCACAAAACCCGAACGTTCTGACCCATTTGGTGTGGCGTAGACCCACATTACAGTGAAGTTGCGGATCAAGCTTGTGGCCCCCATTTCCAGCTTCAATAGACGTTAGTTGCATTTAACTGATAATAATTTTTTTTTTGTCAAACTGATAATAATTGAAAAGGGCCTATTTTGCTAAAAAAAACCCCAACTTTAGATTAAATCTCAAATCTGCCCTGAACTTTTTTTTTATCTTAGAGAAAACCCCAAACTTTAGGGCCAATTCTAAGTCTCCCCCAATCTTTTTTTTGTCTTAAAAAAACCTAAACTTTAACTCCAGATCCAAATCTATCCTAAATTTTATTTTGTGCAAAAAAAATCACCAAATTTCAATCTATTTTCAAAAATCCACTCCCATGATCTAGTCTCAACTTGATGTGGCACTTTTACGTTGATAACAAATCCACATCAAAAAAATAATTGGGCTTTTTTTAGATAAAGAAAAGTCGAGGGCAAATTTGGATTGAACCTAAAGTTTAAGGTTTTTTCTGAGACGAAAAAAGTTTAGAGTAGATTTGAAACTTAACCTAAAGTTGGGTGCTTTTTAGGGAATTAGGCCAATTGAAAAGGGGTCATTTTGGTTTAAACAATGGGAAGACATTCATTGTCCTTTTTCTGATTAGTTGCTAATTGATTATATTGGTCCCTATTGTCATACCCTTTCACCAGTTGTCATCCATAATTCACCAGCTATTCAATATAATCTAACGGCCCCCACACAGTAACATATAATAATAATCTGAGAATCAAGTATGGCTTTTTCCACTTTTGTCTCTAGAAATACACTTTCTTTCTCAACCTTAAGCTTATACTCTCTCTCCCCGGAATATCTTTCATCTCAGTGTAACTTAGGCATCAAAAGGGCCCTCCAAGCATAAAACCCAGACACCTTGATTCATTTGTTGTAGTGCAAGCTAAGTTCAAAGTGAAGTTGCAGATCAAACTCGTGGCTCCCATTTCTGGCTTCAACGGAGGTTTGTTGCATTTAACTGAGATTAATTGAAAAGGCCTCATTGCAGTTGATTGCTACTAGGCTTCTTAATGGGGAAAAATCCAAAATGTCCTAAACCTTTTGCACTTAGATCAAGTCAATCCTAAGGTTTTCAATTTTGCCAATTAAATCATAAACCTATTGACAATTTGCTAATTGAGTCAATCTAATCAATTTTGGCTGGAAATCTCTTATGTGGATATCGATCATCCTATACGGTACCACCGGTGCCAACATTGACAATTTTTTTGTAATTTCTTTAAAAAAATTGAAAACTGTTAATTATTTTTTTCCTTGCCTTCTTTTTTTTCTGTGACCCTCGCTGGCTGCAAAGGCCTCACCCAGGGCCACTGTAGGCTGTGCCACAAAGGCCATATGCAAGGTCATTGCGGCCTTGCTGGCCACGGGTGAGGGAACAAAGGTCCTTGCCATATCTAGGGAAAGGCCTTCGCAGCCCTATTGGCCATGGGTGAGGCGGCCCTCGCAAATCTGGACAAGGACCACCTTGGCTGTAGCTAGTGGAACCACAAAGGCCCTAGGCGAGGCCATTGTGGCCGGCATAGTAAAAAGGCTAAGAAAAAGAGGAAAAGAAATATAAAAAAATAATTCAAAAATATAATAAAAAGTTCAAAAAAAATCACAAAAATTGTCTAGGTCAATGCTGGTGGCACCACATAGGACGATTGGTATCTACGTCAGCGATTCTTGGCCAAAATTGGCTCGATAGATTTAATTGGTAATTTGTCAAAAGATTTGAGACTCAATTGACAAACGTACATTAAATTTAGGACTCTATTTGCAAAAAAAATTGTTCGACCAAAAAAAATTTGCAAAATGGAAAGATTTAGAATTTAATTGGCCAAAGTGCATTAAGTTTACGATTTTTGGGACAATTTTCCCCAATGAAGTCCATCATACATCTTTGACACACGAAAGATTGCTGCCAGGCAAAAATTGTATAGGGATTTCTGAATAGCCACTACAAGAAGAATAATATACATCTTAAAAAAATTTTAATTGGTTGACAACCTTTGACTTTTTCAATTTGGTTGTGAGAACAACTTATCAAAAAACATAATGAAAATAAAAAGTTGGTTGCTGGAACAAGACTAACATAAATATTGACGAATGGAAAAAGAGTCATGATTTGGGGTGCCGCGGGGGCGGGGGCGGGCGGGCGGTCGGGCCGGTTGGGGTTGGGGGTTGGGCGCCGGGGCGCAGCAGCGTGCTTGGGTGGTGTGGGGGTTGGGGGCCGGGTATTGTTTGCCAGCTGATCATATAATTAAATTCTGTGGAGTTTTGATTTAATGTTGATCTCGGCCGAGGACAACTAATAAAGATGGGAAAATCACCAATTCAATCTTAAACATATTTTATGAATGCCACTTTAGTCATAAACATTTCAATTTCACGGATATAATCCTAAACCTTCGCTGCATACTCCAATATAATTATTTCGACCAATTGCTACCAGAAATTACTGATGTGACAATTCATAAGTAGTCCAAGTTAGCATGCCATATAGAATAGTCGGCGAAAACTGGACGCAATGTCAGCAATTTTCGACAGCAATTGGCCCGGAAGGACTTTTGCGCAAAGGTTTAGAACTAAACTGACATTTGTATTACATGTTTAGAGCTAACTGGGTAATTATCCCAACAAAGTTTTCATGACCTAAAAAGAAAAACAAGAAGTCTAACTCTCCAGTCGCTAAATGCTTGTTGCAGTTTTTTTTATTAAGAATAAGTGTAATAAAAGTCCTAAAACTTATTGTTGTAGCTAGCAATATCACTTGGAGGAGGTTGAATAGGTGATTTCAATAACACTCCACTATTTAATATGTAAGTAAAACAGTCAAGTAGAGTATTATCAAAACTTAAGTGAAGTTAGGATATGAATATTGACAATGATATGATAATGTTCGCCAGTGTGCAAAATTTCATTAAAAATAATGAAGAAAAGTTGAGAGATAAATGAAAATGTACATAGAATTAATAGTGATTTAGCTTATAGCAAACCTGCGTCCACTCTCACACGCTGACAGCCTATTGATTGGATTTCACTAGTCAATCAATAAGAAGTTACAAAAGTGCGTGATAATACTCTGGTTTGTAATAGATTTCACTATATGACAGAATCATTCTTTCAATGTCTCTCAAGGATTACAGTTTGTAGCTCACGAAAGATAAGTATGTAAGATTGAAGTTCTCTTGAACTCCAAAATTTTTTATTCTGGATCTCTCATTTCTCTTCAGCACCTTGGTCTCCTTTTATACCTTTTTACCTCCAATCTATCAGTTGGACAATTTTCAGAAGATCACTCTCCAAACAACCTATTGGACAAAAATGCAAAAAGAAGATTGAGTAGCCATTGAGAGATATGATCTTAATCTCCATTGATTTGGTCACCCATACAAACAAATATTGATTTCTTTAAGTAGAGTTCTTTGATTAAGGAATGTAGCTTGCCTTTGGAGTGATTGCCAATCGATCAAGATGTCTTGCGTGAAGAATTTTGTTGCAAAACAATCTTTAAGATCGAAGATCAATCAATGCTGTCTATATTGATAATCCGAACCCGATCACTAGCTGTGATGATATAAGTAGTGAAATTTGTGTCTAAATATATAGCCATAAGTAGACTATGTAATTTAACAATATTCAGCTTTAGCGTAGAATATGAAGAAATCAAATGATTTGATGATATTCGCATATAAGTTTTGTTGATATCCACAATGTTGCTCTGATGATATCCATGCAAAAATATATATGATATCCATGAAGTAACTGTTTTAAGCTTCAACCATGATATTCAAACAACAGTAGATAGAGTCTGAATATAATAAAGATCGATATAAACTTCCCTTCAAGAGTAGTTTCTGAAAGAAAACGCTTTTATACATTTATTAGATTCAAGATAAACCATTGATGATTTTGTGTAGTTCAAAATATATTAGGAGGTTTTCTCAACACTTGTCACCAAAGTGGAATTGAGTTTTAAAATTTTCAAAAAGTGCAATAAAATCTTAAAACTTGTCAAATTTGTGCAATCAAATCTTTCTGTTAACACTATCAATTTGGCTAATGAAAATTGCTAATATTACATATCTTTTATTGTTTTTCCACTCTTATGTGGCATTTTTATTATTTTCTTCTTCAAACCTTACTTAAGTTAGCTTTAAAAAATAAAAAGGGTACAATTTTCAAAATAAATGTAAATAAAATTTTAGCATTTTTTCCGGCGATGGACGGCAACGCCACCCCACTGACGAGGGCCCAGCCGTTCTTTTTTTTTTTTAGAAAATAATTTTAAAAAAATGCCACATCTATTTTTTTCCGTTTGCCAAACCGATGGTGTTAACAAAAGAACTCGATTACACTAATTTAACAAGTTTTATAACATAATTTTACATTTTGAAAATTTTAGGACTTAATCGCACGCACTTTCTCAATAAGTTTTAGGATTTTTAGGCATTTATCCATTTTTGTTATGTGGCAAGTCTTGTTCCTTGTTAGTTAGAACCATAACGGGAGAAACACGAATAACCACCAACGTTTTCAGAATTTGATAATGAATTCTTAAAGAAAAAGTAAAAATAAGAAAATCTCCTCATTGGTAGCTTAGATTAAATTTTATTTTATTTTTTGTAATAAAAAATGTTATTGTGAAAATAGAGAAATCAGAGGTGGATGATGGCCAAATTCCTTACACCAGTTGAAGTTAACAAGGATCAACGCTTCTACCATAATAAAAGACCAAGAGAAATAATTAGTGATTATTTAGGCAGACTTATTAGTTGTCCTCGGCATAGATCGATATAACATGAAAGTCCAACAAAATGTATTTGTGATCAGCCAGCAATAAAATAAATATCATTTATGGTCCAAGAAATAGTTAGTTGGCTCAAATTACTCTTCGCACAACTAACGTTGAAAAGTCATTGGTTGTTGATCAATAAAGCATTTGAAAGTATCGATATTTATTTGTTCTTCTTGTTTGTCCTCACAATCTGATGACTAGTTAAAAATAGCTATGCAATTTTGTTTTCTGGGAAGTAGCCATCTATTTTTTAAACTTTTATTATGATGATGTGTTGTATCAAATTAAGAAGCCTAGTCAAATACAACTGCATCCACTTTGGGAAAGGCAAATTCTCCATCACATGGTTTTATTTTGCAGATTTAAGATATTCCATGAAAATCAGAATCACAACATGCTTCTACCCCGTAAATTACTCGAGTCGAATTATTGAACTTTTTTATATGGAGCAATTTCCTGTCATCGTGCCACTGCATCGGGTGCAGGGCACGAGAGTTGGGTAGGTACAGGGTCGAGGAAATGAAAAAAAAAATTGTCTTGTGCTTGAATTAACAAGAACAATTGTTCTTCTTGAAATTATTGATGTGTCTTTGATGTTGATCTTCCTAAATATATTTGGAAAATGTTAAAGAATGCCGCTAAGGCACTTGTTACGAGTCATTAGTTATGTTTTGGAAATATTAGCCTTTTTATTTGAAGCATGTCACATTTTTGGATAATGGGGGAACGAGACTAACATAGATATTGACAAATTGATTCGGACTAACATCTTTTGTTATGTTGCAAGTCTTGTTCCTCGTTAGTTAGAACAGCAATGGAAAAAAATGAACAACCACCAAGATTTCAGAATCCGATTATGACTCTTCACTGCCCCAAAAAAACAAAAAAGAAGAACTCCTCGTTGGTATCTCAGATTAAACTTTATTTTGTTTTGGCAAAAAATAATATTATTATGAAAAATAGAGAGGTCAGAGGTGCATGCTGGCCGAATCACTCACACCAGTTGAAGTGAACAATGACCAAGACTTACACCGTAATAAAATACCAAGACAAATAATTAGCGATTAGTAAGGCAAACTTATTAGTTTTTCTTTTTTGGCCAGATTAAACTTATCAGTTATTCTCAGCCTAGATCGATGTACACTGGATGTCCAACAAAATTTAATTTTGATCGGCCAGTAAAAAAAAACGAACTCCACTCATGATCGGCCAACAAATAACTCTTCCCACGACTTAGTAAAAAGTCAACAATTGCTGATCAATTAAACATTTCCAACATGCAAATATTTAATTATTCTTCTTGTTTTCCCTTTTGTCACAATTGCAACAAGTTTCCATGGTCATGCAAGCGTTATCTGCATTCCGGGATAAACACATGAAAATGTCGAGAAACATTAAACCTGCTCAGCAATAGTACAACTAATTATAATAGTCTGATAGTTGTATTGCGAAAGTACATCCTTTAAACAAAAGTTGTCTTCCTACCTGATTTCGTTTTTGCAATTGAAATAATATTGTAGTTGTTGTGCTTTTATAATGCATTAAGTCATTTATTTAATGACCAATTTCTGCATCATCACCTACAACCAATTTTTATGAGCCAATTGTCAATTCTAAACATCACGGAGAATGTTGCTATCCTGAGGTTCCGTCCACGTTACCTAGCTAGAAGATATAATAAGGACCAAGCCTTACACCATAGTAAAAGACTAGGACAAATCATTAGTGACTAGGGAGGCAAACTTATCGATTCTTCTTTTTTCTCCATCATCACCTACAACCGATTTTAATGAGCCAATTGTCAATTCTAAACCTCAAGGAGAATGTTGCTATCCTGAGGTTCCGTCCACGTTACCTAGCTAGAAGATATAACAAGGACCAAGCCTTACACCATAATAAAAGACAAGGACAAATCACTAGTGATTAGGGAGGCAAACTTATCAGTTTTTTTTTCTCCATCATCACCTACAACCAATTTTTATAAGCCAATTGTCAATTCTAAACCTCACAGAGGATGTCACTATCCTAAAGTTCCGTCCACGTTACCTAGCCAGAAGATATAACAAGGACCAAGCCTACACTATAACAAAAAACGCGGACAAATCATTAGTGACTAGGGAGGCAAACTTATTGGTTGTTCTTTTTTCAGCCAAATCAAACTTATTAGTTGTCATTAACCTAGATCGATATCAAATGAACGTCCACCAAAATTTATTATGATCTGCCAGCAAAAACATAAATCCCCATTTATTGTCCTTTAGAATTCATTAACGGAATAATCTAATTGGCTCCAATAATTATTCTCGCGGCTAAAGTTGAAAAGTCAATGATTGTCGACCCATAAAACATTTTCAAGCACTACAAAAAAAACGCATTTTTGCCACGAAAATTTTCCAACGAAAATTTTTAAATGCCAAATTTGCGACAAATTTTCCAACGAAAAAATAAAATTCGTTGAAATTTCCAACAAATTTTTTTTTCGTTTAAAATTTGTTGGAAATTTCCAAAAAAAAAAAATTCGTCGCAAAATTCGTTGGAAATTTCCAACGAATTTTGTTTTCGTTGGAAAATTAGTTGGAAATTTCCAACGATCTACAATTCGTTGGAAATTTCCAACGAATTTTGCAACGAATTTTTTTTCGTTGGAAATTTCCAACGAATTTTCCAACGAATTTTAATTTTCCGGGCAATTAGTTCAGTGTGTACAATTTTCGTTGGTAAATTCGTTGAAAATTTCCCACGAAAAAAAATTCGTTGGCAATTTCCAACGAATTTTAATTTTTCAGGTAATTATTTTAGTGTGTATAATTTTATTTGGAAAATTCGTTGGAAATTTCCAACGAAAAAAAATTCGTTGGAAATTTCCAACAAATTTTCCAACGAATTCAAAAAAACCCGGTACTATTCGGCTTTTTTTATATTCGTGGGAAAATTCGTTGGAAATTTCCAACGAATTTTCCAACGAAATTTAATTTTCCGGGTAATTATTTTTGTGTGTACAATTTTCGTTGGAAAATTTGTTGGAAATTTCCAACGAAAAAAAATTCGTTGGAAATTTCCAACAAATTTTCCAACGAATTCAAAAAAACACGGTACTATTCGGCTTTTTTTATATTCGTGGGAAAATTCGTTGGAAATTTCCAACGAATTTTCCAACGAATTTTAATTTTCCGGGCATTAATTTCAATGTGTACATTTTTCGTTGGAAAATTCGTTGGAATTTTCCAACGAAAAACAATTCGTTGGAAATTTGCAACGAATTTTCCAACGAATTTCAATTTTCCGGCCAATTATGTTAGTGTGTACAATTTTCGTTGCAAAATTCGTGGGAAATTTCCCACGAATTTTGCAACGAAATCCTTCTTTATTCAAATTTTTTTTCATTATTCCCCTATTTCTCAATTTCCACTTTTATTCTCTCTCATTCTCTCTCTCTCTCTCTCTCTCTCTCTCTCTCTCTCTCTCCTTAGCCTTGACTTCTCCCTCCCCCTCCGCCTTCCTCCTCCCCTGCCCCTCCTTCTCCTCCGACTCCCGTACAGCCAGTGACTCCCCTCCCGTGGCCATGCGCGTTCATCCGGGCCGCCTCGGCCCCCGGCGCCCTGGGCGCCCCCGGCCGCCCCCCTCCCCAGCCGCCCCAGAAGACACCATCGGTCGCCCCAGGCCGCCCCGACACCCACAGGCGCCCCAGCCCCCCCCCTCCCCAGGCGACCACGAGGACACCATCGGCCGCCCCGAGCCCCCAGGGACACCATGGCCCCATGGCGCCCCAAAGCGCCGCCAAGCCTCGTCGCCCGTGGGCCGAGGTGGCCCGGATCTGGCGAGCTCGAGGCTCGTCACCGGCAGGCGAGCCTCGTGAGATCAGGCGGAGAGGCCGCCTGGCCGACCATGGCGGGCCAGCTCATCATGGCCATGAGCTTAGGGCAAAAAAATTTCGTGGGAAAAAAAAAATTTCCCACGATTTTCAATAAAAATATTTGTAATTTTTCCAACGAAAAATTTTTCGTTGGAAAAAAAAAATTTCCACGATTTTTCAAAAAAAAAATCAGAAATTTTTTTTTTACGAAAATTTTTTGTAATTTTCAACGAATTTAGCCACGGATTTTCCAATAAATTTTCCAACGAAATAAAATTCGTTGCAAATTTCCAACGAAAATTGAAATTTTTCGTTGGAAAAATTTCCAACAACCTATTACCAACGAATTTTTTTTCTTTGGAAAATTCGTTGGAAATTCCCTTTCCAACGAATTTTCCAGAATTTTTCGTTGGAAATTTTGTCGGAAAAAACTGATTTATTTGTAGTGAAGACACATTGATCCCATTCTCACATTTCTGACTTAGGTCACTATCTGGTCAATTGGCCCACTGTGTGCATGGCTACTAAGTTGATTGTGAATGATTAGCAAACACGATGTCTTTTAGTAATTCACTCATTCATCATTGGACTGTTCATGGTGGAAAGAAGACGAATTATAACTTCGTGTGTTCGCTCCGCTCGTGCGCGGCTCTCCTTGCTCGTGGAGCAGTATACCGGAAAAAAAGAAAGAAAGAAGCTCTATATGTAACTAGATGGTAATTAGCGACCGGTGGGGCATACTTTTTAGTTTTTCTTTTTTCGGCCAGATCGGACTTATTAATTATCGTTGACCTAGATCGATATAAAATGAAAGCCCAACAAGTCTTAATTGTGATCGGCCAGCCAAAAATAAAAAACCATTTACAGTCTAAGAAATAGTCAGGTTTTTTTTTTTTTTTGGTCGTAAAGAAATGGTCAGGTTGGCTCCAAGAACTCTTTGCCAGTTAATGTTGAAAAGTCAATGATTGTTCACCAATAAAACATATCAAGGTGCAGATATTTAATTGTTCTTGTTGTTTGCACTTCTGTCACAATCTCATGGATATTTAAAAATACCTGTACAATTTTTTTCCAGGCAGTGGTCATTGATTTTTCAACCTTTAATGCGGACGGACTATATCAAACTAAGAAGCCCAGTCAAATACAATTGCATCGACTTTTGGAAAGGCAAATTCTCCATCACATGGTGCATTTAATTTTGCAGATTTGAAATATGCCTCTAAGATCAAAATGGCACTGTGCTTTTAATCTGTAAACTGTTCAGTAGTGAACTTTTTATATGGAGCAATATCCGGTCATCATGCCATTGCATCGGCTGCAGGGCATGAGAGTTGGGTGCAGGGTTGAGAAAGTGGAAAAAAGAAAAAAAGAAAAAGATCTCCTCGTTTGTATCTCAGTATAAATTTTATTTTGTTTTGCCAAAAAATAAATATTATTATGAAAAGTCGAGAGGTTAGAGGTACATGCTGGCCGAATCGCATACACGACTAACACCACAACAAATGACCAAGACAAATAATTAACGACTAGTGATGCAGACTTATTATATTTTTTCTGACCAATTCAAACTTATTAGTAGTCCTCTGTCAAGATGGATATAAAATGAAAGTCCAACAACATTTAATTATGATCTGCCAGCAGAAAAATAAACCCCATTTATGGTCCAAGTAATAATCTGGTTGTTTTCATAACTCTTCATGCGACTAATGCCTAAAAGTCAATGGTTGCCCATCAATAAAACAATTTGAAGATGCAATTATTTGAGTATTCTTCTCGTTTTCCTTTCTGTCACAATTTCATGGGTGTTCATAAATTACTGTACAATTTTTTTTCCGGACAGTAGCCATTCATTTGTCAACCCTTTTATGATGATGTCCTGTATCAAATTCCCTTAATGACAAGATCAGATTTAGTCTCACTTTAACAACTAACGGACAACACAGATGGGCCTCGCGTATCAATGTCAATCGTACGTCAATTAATTAATAAATTGAGAGCAATATGTCTGTCAAAGGGCTGTGAATGGTTAACTGTACTTCTTAAGCGCAAAAGGAGCATGCTTTGCAAGCGAAAACCTTCAGTTGTGTACGCACTTGCAATAGATCTTTGTATGTTCTTCAAGTTAGTACCAAATGGCTCCCATATAAATACTGTGATAGGTTGAGGAACAATGTAACGTGTACACAAGCTAATATGAAGAGAGCAACGAAATTTGAGAATGTTTTGAAACTGTCAAAGACACATGGTATATGGAGCTAGGAGCATGACAATGAAAATGATCACAGGGAATGAGGAGCAATCTAACGTGTACATAAGCTGATGTGAAGAGAACAACGGAATTTGAGAATATTTTGAAACTGTCAAAGGCACATGGTATATGGAGAGAGGAGCATAACAATAAAAATGATCACAGGGAATGAGAATGAGCAATATGAGATGCTTAGAAGTTACTATCAAGCACTTCTAGATGTAAATCCAAGATCTACATGTGTCAGCAAAACTGAGCCATCTGGAGGAGGATTTCAAGTTTAGAGGGACCTACATATGTCTTGATGAATTGATCCACAATTAAAATTGAAAGTCAATGGTTGTCGACCAATAAAACTTTTCCAAGACGATGTTTGACTATTCTTGTTGTTTGCCATACTGTCATGATCTCATGGCTATTTAGAAATTCATATGCAATTGTTTCTTCGGGCAGTAGCCATTCATTTTTCAAACCTTATATGATGATGCATCATATCAAATAAAGAAGCCTAGTTGCAATTAATTAGCAATCCTTGATGACTTTTTCTCAACCTTACTTAAATACAATGAACATTGCCGCAAAATAAAGTACATAATAAGATTAAATCAACATCTCAAAAGTCTGACTTTCCGTGGCACAATACATATAATTTAATGGATTAGCATCTCACGATGAGAAGCCCGAATTTTCTTGTTTCTTATATACAGGTTTCTAATCATCAACTAGAACTTCTTTATGCGTCGTCTGACTTGTTTGCATAAATGCTTTCCATATGCAATAGTTTTTCCGGGCAGTGGCATTCATTTTTCAAACCTAATACGATGATGTACTGTATCAAATAGAGAAGCCTAGTTGCAATTAATTAGCAATCCTTGATGACTTGTTCTCAATCTTACTTAAATACAATGAACAATTCCGCAAAATAAAATACAAAATACGATTATATCAACTTCACAAAAGTCTAACTTTCCACCGCACAACACATACAATTTAATGGATTAGCGTCTCACGATGAGAAGCGGAATATTCTTGTTTCTTATTTACAAGTTTCTAATCATCAACTAGAACTTCTCTATGTGTCATCTGATTTGTTTGCATAAATGCTTCCGATGAATGCCGATGCAATTGCCAGTCATGACAAGATCGGATTCAGTCATGCTTTAACACAGAACGACACTGATGGGCCTTGGCCTTCTATTCCAAAATCCAGTTTTATCTAGCAAAGCCCATCGGAAAATTAACAAAAAGAATCGTTCTTCTTCAAATTGTTAATACTTTTGGGAGATTTTTTCTTTTTGGAAAAATATTAAAGAGTGTTCCTATGGCACTTGTTAAAATTCACTAACTGTGGTTTGAACAAATAAATGTTTCTATTTGAAGCATTCCACTTGTTTGGAATATGTTCCTTTTTCAATTTTCCAAGATGTTTTGATATGCGTTATTACTAATTTTAATACTTTCTACCAATACCCTTGAGGCATTTGTTGCAAGAACCTTTTAACCGCTACCAAATAATGCCACCGTAAAAGCCACGAGTTAAGGGACTAGTGTTGAAACAAATAATCCATTGAGTCGCGAAGAATAAGTTGTTTTCCTCACAATTAAGGAAAGTAATTGCCAGTAAGATAAGAGAACATCAATTCGACACTTGAGAGAAGCTTTGTAGCCGAAGCGACACCAATACGTTCAAATCGATATAGATAAGACTCAACACATATTGACATAATTCGAGAAACAACCAATATTTCATCTTATTGGAAAATATTCTTTTATTTATGCCACATATTATCATAAACCAGCACACGCTCATTAATGAAACAAACGCAATGATATGGTACAACAAGAATTTCTACCCCCGATCGCAATACAATGAGATTGGTTCCAACAAGATGACTCGATAGTATATCCGAAAATGAATACTAACAAAAGGAGCCCATGGGCTTTCCAAGTGTTGTTCCTCATGCTCCTCTCCTCACTTCCTTGACAAACTTTGTCCCCCTTGCACCCCAAGAGAGGAAAAGTAATTTTCGATTGAGACACTTGATTGTTCATTTGATTAATTCATCTTCTAATTTTCTATCCTCCATTCACTAATTTGAAATCTTGGATAATTTCAGAATTTTATATACGACTTAAGATCGTCTGACCCCTCTTTAAGTTCAAAGTAATCGGATTCCTTTGCTTGATTTAGGCTTCATAGTCTCCGGCCCACGTTGCTTAGTCATTAGTGCATGGACCGAAAAAGGGACTTTTTTTATGTTGGGTCGGAAAAGGGACTTTGGAAGTGCGGAGATTAATGTAAACAGAAATAATGGGTTGAGTGGGCCTAAAAAAGGTTGGAAACTCCAAAGAATTGAGCCCATAGATACTTCTTAAGTTAGGGGTAAAAATGTATCCATTCAATCGCATAAAAAGCATTTATGTTCTTGTTTAGTTTTTGAACCAATGTAGTTTCATTCCTTCAGAAGAGAGTTGCACACATTAAGGTGGTTTTCCTTGCAAATCAGATGATTAATGACTTGGAAAATATTTTTAAAAAATTAATTATTTGTGTAGTTTAGGAAAATTAGTCAACGGAAAATATTTATATTGTCAACAATAGTCTATGCCGAAATGTTTTCGTTAATATTAAGAATATTGTTCATAAGTTCATATGCATAAGTGATCAAGTGATCATTTTCAAAAAAATATTTTTTGAATCATTAATTTTTCTTGAAACAAATTCAGTCAGTCGAGTAAATCTTACAGCCAGTGGCAGCCTTAATTTCAACTTCAAAATTGCCGAAGTTATGTTTCATATTTAAGCCCAACCAAACATATGTCTTTGTTCCTTTTCAATATATTTCTTAAGCCATCACAGCGGAAGCAAAATAAACTGGATTCAGTAAAATCAAAATCCAACGATATCATTAGAAATCAAACAAGCTCTTCTATCACTGTTTTACAAAACGGGTTTAAATTCGACCAACAAAAAAAAAAAAAACAAAACGGGTTTAAAGACATCGGTAGATGAATATGAAATGGCCTAAGCTTTCTTTGATTTGGTTGTCGATCCTCTGATTCCTCTCGCTGTACTTGTGTCCTCCACATGAATCACCCTCTCTTTGGAGTTGCTATTTCGTAGGCTTATATACATTTGATGGTGGATATCCCACCACATATTTTCAAGAACTAGTGCTCCAATTTTGAGTCATTTTTATCACTTGATTGCACTAACTTGATGAGTTTTATAATTTTGTTGCACTTTTTCAAAGTTTTAAGACTCAATTGTACTTTTGTGATAAATTTTAAGACTTGATTGCACTTTTTAAAAATTTTAAGACTCAATTACACTTTCGTAGTAATTATTAAGACTCCTAGCGCACTTATGCCTTACTAGGTATGTTGAGAGACCTCACTTGATAATTCACCGCTATACCAGTTTCATTAGCTTTATCCTTCCTTAGGTTCGTCGTCTCCGTCTTGACGTTCAGCAAGGGACATCGTCTCGTGAGGTTATACAATGTCGTTTTCGTGAGATTGAAGTAGTGACTGACGTTAACAGAGGTCAGACCGGGAAGAACATTCCATACGCATTGATTCGGGCCACCACCAGAATTACCAACAAATCCAATTAAAAAAACCATAGTGGATGCAATGCAACTTATATGCATTGATTCGGACAAAAGGAAACATAATACACCCAAAAATCCAACAACACAAGCAAAGACAATACAAAAAAAAACGAAAATATTTCTTCTCCCATCTCTGTCATCGCTGTCATCAGTGTGATATTTCCCGACATGCCCACACCTTCTCGACATGTTGCTTCTACAAGCCGCAATCACTTTCTCTTGGACGTACGAAGCATCGACTGCACCAATTAAATGAAACTGGCGTCAATTGAAGAAAATGTGCACGAGAGAGAAAGTAGCACTGAAGAAGGACTTGAAGCTCATGGACGACAAAACCTGGGAAAGAAGAGATGACGGCAAACAATGGACTGAAGCTCGCAAGGAGCAAGTGAGGAGCGACAAGGATCAAGCGAGGAACAGCCGAGAATTAGGCAACAGCGAATTGCTTGAAAAGCAGTGGGAGGGGAAGAAAGGAAGAAGTGAACGTTAAAAAACCCACTTTAGAACCTAATTTTAATTCAATTTGGGATTTTCTCCAATTTTTTACCTAGTTGCAAATTTCTGACAAAATTGCCCCCTCATATAGCCGCTGGAAAATGTCAGCTGGCAAGGCGAATTCAGATCCTCATTTGAGATTGACTTGATCACTTTAGACTTTTATTAAAGACAAAGTCCACTCTAGGTCATTTTTGAAATTTTTGAGAAAATGACCTCACTTCGAGTCCTTATTTAAAATTTTCCTAAAAAAGTTTCCCATGTACACATGTAATTCTCTTCCTTATATTTCTTGTAAAAGAGTTTAGGCTTTTGAGCATTAATGATGTGCACTCAAATTGGGTTTTGTTTTGTCACTTAAATTCTGAAAAACTATCTATTACGGAAGCTTAAAAGACATATTTGCAAGAGTTAAAGACTTTGAAAACTAGTACTTATCGAAGAATTCAAGTGACTATTTCTGTTTGCACCTTTTCATGCATTAGAGCCTATTGATGATTCCCAATATCAATGCCTATCCATGATCCATGATTCCCACCATTGCAGTGTTCATCCATTAATTGTTTGAGAGATCTGCTCCAAATAGTTTGAGGGTATGTAAAATGATGGATTTAGTGAGTTTGGTATTTGAAACATCATGTCTTTGTCTCTACCGGCAGTCTTCTTCGTGCCAAGTCAATTGCACATAACCGAATAAGCTAAAATCAGAAAGTTCATTTTTCTTTTAAGGGTTATTCCCACGAAAGTGGTCGGGTGATTAAAGTCATTGGACACGCTCGGTGCAAAAGTGGATTTCGCGACACTATCGATTGTTTAACGGACCTCTCGTTAAATTCGAATTTCGATGTATGCCTTCTTTGACATATACAATTAGATTAACAGGTTATTTTTTGTACTCTAAAGATGAAGGTCCACCTTGTTTTGCCCGTTCCAAGTCCAGCCTTCGATACCAAACATCGAAATTTCAAATACTGGATAAGATAAAAAAAAAAAAGTTATCATTTCCTAAGTTTTATCCGGCTTACGAAACGTAGCCGTAGAGAACCGGCTATCCGGTAAAACCCTAGCTAGAATAATTGGACATCAAAGCCGAAGCAGCGCATAACTGAGGATGGCGTAGCAACAAAAGAGAAAGCTGACCATGGCGGAGCAACCGCCATGGGAAGACCTGCCCCTTTGTGCTGGGAAGCCGTCCTCCGTTCCTTGCGCTCCAAAGCGGACCTCGAGTCCGTCTCGACCATCTGCAAGCAATTCTTGCGCATCTCCAACGCCGTCCGCACCTTCCTCACCGTCACCAACCAACTGACCCCGCGCCTCTCGACTCCCTCCTCTCGCGGCGCTTCACGTCCCTCAAGTCCATCGACCTCAGCTCGTTCCGCGGCGAGCCGTCCTCCGTCCTCCTCCAGATCTCGCGGTTCCCGCTGCCCCTCGAGCGCCTCGACCTCTCGAACCGGAAGTCCCTCCGCTTCGATGGGTTGCGCGAGATGGGGTCCAAGTTCGGGGCTTTGAGGGTCTTGGTGCTGTCCAAGATTGGGCTTTTGCAGGATGAGGACTTGGTTTCGATCGCGGGCGAAGCTGGGACGATCGTCTCGGGTCACGGATGACGGTATCTCGGCCCTGTCGCAGAAGCTGCAGAGGCTGTCGCGAATCGACGTTTCGGGTAATGGGTCTGTCTCTGATCAGTCTCTTGTGGTTCTGTCGGTGAATTGCCCCTCTCTGAGGGAAGTTGGGTTCAGGGAATGTGGCTTGATTACTGGGAGAGGTGTTGCTTCGTTGATAACGAACAGGCCTCACTTGGTCTCCTTGGCCCTGGATGCTATGGAAGAGGGGACGATCTTCTGTGAGGAGTTGGTGAATTCCTTCCGTCACGCTAGGGGTTTGAGTAGTCTGGATTTCTCGGGCTCGTTTATCTGGGATGATTTGCTGATGTCCGTCGCGAAGGCAGATATTCCACTAAAGAGCCTCGATCTCTCGGATGCTTCAGGTTTTTGTTCGACGGGATTCAGAAGATCATGCTAAAGCACCGGGGCATTGAGGTCTTAGATTTGGAGGCAGTAAGTTTCCTCACGGATGGCGACATGAGCTGTGATATGTGATCATCTTTGCGGTCTGACCTCCGTTAATGTCAACCACTGCTTCAATCTCACGAAGACGATATTGTATAACCTCATGAGACGATGTTCCTCCCTGAGGATAATCTTTATGGAGAAGACGAACCTAAGGAAGGATGATGCTAATGTAACTGATATCGTGGTGAATTCTCAAGTGAGGTGTCTTATCATATCTAGTAATGTGAATTTGACTGACGAATGCCTCAAGAAGATCGGGCGTATATGCCCCAACTTACGGTATCTGGATGTGGGCGATTGTTTGAAGATAACTGGGGACGGCATTTCGGGTGTGCTGAAGAGCTGCCCTGAAATCAAGTATTTGATGATCCGTGGTTTAAAAAACATAGGGAATCTATGCATTGACTTTGAACTCCCACAGTTAGAGGTCTTGCAAGCAGAAGGCTTGAAACTCAACAACAAGCAACTAGCGGCATTTATAAGTAGATGTTGCCATCTCAAGCATCTCGACTTACAGAAGTGTGTGTATCTGTCGACCAAAGGGGTAGAAAAGGTGGTGAAGAATTGCAATACATTGAGGGAGATAAATCTGAGGGACTGCCATAATGTACGTGACGATGTCCCATTTCTAGATTGGATGGTGTCTGTGAGGCCATCGTTGAGGAGAATAGTCCCACCTCGCGGATCAGTTTCATCCAAAATCTATGACTTCTTGCGGCGTGGTTGTCTTGTCTCTGATGATTGACTTCAAAGGGACAATCGATGAGGTAATTGTCTGCAAAGATGACAATGCCCGTGTATCTTTCTGTGGCAGAATTGTGTGTTGTCGTAGCTTTTTCAATGTGGATTTCAATATTATAGGACTTGCAATTGTCTGTAGATTGTCGTGGTTCCTTGATACTTTATCAACGGTCCAATAATCTCTTATTCATTGTATAGTCTCTCTACTTTAGTTTCTCCAGCAGAGTTCGAGTGAATATTTGCCGTGTCGACCATTCCTTAAAGAGCTTTAAACTTCAAATTTAAAAGGTAAGACTTGCATTGATTACTTGTCAATCTTGTTGATTGTGGTGAGTTATGATTTTGTCCATCTATGTTATTTGTTGGTTATTGAGTATATCATATATATGCACTGTTTTTGTTGTAGAATTTTTTTGAATAAAAGTTTGAGTTTGAAATGGTCAGTAGCTATGTTTAATTTTAATAATATAAATTAGATGACGAGAGAACTCTCTCAAAGATATAAGTTTTTAGAAATCTACTATTACATTGTTTGATGTTTCGCCAAGTATGACTATCTATTTTTATATTCTCGTAAATATTTTTCTTTCCTTTCGTTCTTCTTTTCCTTCCGAACAGAAGAAAATACAACAATACTTGGCAATTTCGATGTTTGGCATCGGAAGTTGGACTTGGAACGGGCCAAACGAGATGGACCTTCATCTTTAGAGCACAAATTGCTAATTTAATTGTATGCATCAAAGAAGATATACATCGAAATTTGGATTCAATGAGATGTCCATTGAACAATTGATAGTGTCACGAATTCAAGTTTGCACCGAGCATGTCCAATGACTTTAATCTCCACTCCCGAGTTTTTGAAGACTCATTCGATGAATCTGCATAACGAAATAGGTGTTGACAATCTAAAGGGCCCTTGAATTGTGGAGAAATCCTTTGGAGGGCAGGACTAGCTTAATCGAGTCGGCGCTTGTGCTAACTATCTGGTATGCACCTTTCCTAAATTAACACCAGATTGATCCATGGGTGAACCAATTACATGTGAAAACAAGTTATTAATTGTTTAATGTAAGATGGACCTGGCTTGAGCGGACTAAGAAGGAAATTGCTAGTCCAAACCTACCCATTTGTACTTCTGGCCCGATAGGCCACCCAATCTATGATCACCTCTACTCGTTGCATGTTAACTATCTCGTAGTAATTTTTAAGAATTCAAATTTAGTACTTTCGACACTTGATTTATTTTAGCATGTCGATACCAAACTAATGGACAAAACAATAACCAACCTTTTTAATTAAAAACTCAATTTTTAAAAATAATAAAAGGAAAATATGTTTTGTGAAAGAAAGTATTTGGTCAAGAGGTGAAAGAAAGAAGCATATTTTTTAAAGTATATTTTCCATTAACGAAAAATATTTTCCTTAACTTTGTCATATGCCCGAGGAATTTGATAGATCGATCATGGTGATCCTCAAAGAACTTCACGAAATGAAATTCAATTATTTTGCCAACAAAAAGCTGGTGACCCAATCTTTGTGAAATGATATTCGATTTTCATGATAATATGGTTACTTCATCTAGATTTTATTTTTATTTCATTTCTTTTTGCATCTTTTGATCCAATCATAGCTTTAGAGTTAGTTAATCATAACGATGTATAGTGGATAATCTATTTAATTTATATGATAATAATGAAATTAAATGGTACATGGTTTTAGTTTTAGAGAAATCATCTAGTGTAGCGGAACAATTCCTGTGAGAGAATTGCAGCTTCATCCTTTGCCAAGAGAGGAAAAAACAATCATTGCGGACTATTCATCTTTTGACTGGGAAATAATGATTCGACGCAGATGGTTGTGAACGCAGCCGGTTTTGATTCTCAAACAACTTGTTCTCTTTTCCCGAATTACATTATGTTTTGATAGCCTATCCAGGTTTCCTTTGCTTTTTCTTGAACTGGCTAGAAACCTCCTGCTCAATAAATCCTCGTACCATCCATAGCTGCATCTTTGACGATCAAACAGGAAGACACTCAAATAGAAAAGATAATCACGGACGTAGAAAAGGTGCTCCATGTGCAAAGTTATCTTTCTTCCGTGCTTCCTCAAGCTTGCCACTCAATTTTTTCCTATTGAACAGCATCATTATCACCTAAAACACGTGATCTTTATTATATTTTAAAAGTTTTAATATCGCTAAAATTGCTCATAAAAATTTTGACTGCTAGTAACATTTTTGTCCGTCATCCAATTTGACTCTATTTTGCCAACACAAAGCTGGTTATCTAATCTTCATGATAATATAGTTATATCCTCTAGATTTTATTTTTATTTTATTTCTTTTACATTTTTGATCCGAACGTAGCCGTAGAGTTAGTTGATCATGACAATGTATAGGTGGATATTCTATTTAATTTATATGCTGGTTATGAAATTAAATGTTACATAGTCTAAAGAAATCATGTTGACCTCAAAAGTGTAGCGGAACAATTCCCACTAGGGAGTTGCGGCTTCATCTAGCGAGGAAAAGACAATTAGCACGGACTATTCATCTTTTGACTTGGAAATAATGATTTGATGTAGAAAATAGTGAACGCGACCGATTTTGACCCTCCAATAACTTGTTCACTTTTCCCGAATTACATTGTGTTTTGATAGCCTATTTCACATGACCGTGGACGCTCAAATTTTTATAGTCATCTTTCTCGTGGTCCACTCTTACTCATAGAATTCTTGAGACAATGTATTGTGCGAATGTGTTTGATGCCAGACCATATTATTTCCAACCAATCACAGTGGCTTATGATTAGGTCTTCAAGACACAACATTGTTTCTTTCTCCAAACTCATAGATCTAAGCTCTTCTAATTGCTGAAGCCTGAGGGTTGAAAGTAGATCTTCCTCTAAGTGACTCCATCTTAATAAGATCTTTGTCAAACATTTAAAGGATAATATCCGATCCAACAACTTCTCCAAATGGTCGTGTAAGTAGAGATGTTTAAGATACTTGGGAGGCAAAGATAAACCATGGAGATCAATTATCTGGTTCTCGTCAATCGCCTGACTTTAGCTCCTTAACTCGTTAAGGGAAGTGTATAACTCCCCACCATTTTCCTTTCTCAACTCTATGATTCCTAAACGGCCATGCAAGCACAGATGTTCAAGATACTTGGGAGGCGAAGATAAGCCATGGAGATCAATTATCTCGTCCTCATCAATCGCATCGCATGTACATTGAGGGACTTTAGCTCTTTAAATCATTAAGGGAAGTGCACAAATCCCCACCATGTTCCTTTCTCAACTCGGTGATGCCCAACCGCCTTAATTTTGTCGAATTCCCAAGATCTTCAAATATTGTTTCATCTGCTTCCACGAAACAGAGCTTTTCTGGGTTCAAGAATCCTCCGACCCTGCATGATGCCTTGAGGCCAATTAGGTTGTAACTCTCTATTAGGGAGTCTTTCTCGTGATGATACATCCGGATGTGACAGAATTCTTTTAAGTCTTGCAATCTGCGAAGGCAGTTCAGTGACCAAGCTATGTTTAGCATCCTCTCAAATCCAACACCTTGGAATGCTTTAACTTGGATGGAAACGATGGACTCTCGAAACTCTCCAACGGTGAACCTTCGGAAGTTGTTGTCTTATCCTCATTGGAGGAGATATCGAGGGCAAATGTCGAAGAAAGTTGGAAGGTTTTCTTTTCATTCAAACCCTTGATTATTCCTTGACACATAGGTATCTTCCACTTTTAGGTTGATTAGTATTACTCTGACTAGTTATCCTTCCTAGGTTGCAATGATGGGACTATGAAGCAACAACCTTTTCATCTGTCGTTCAATTAACTCGATTATTTTGTCAACGGAAAGCTGATGACCTAATTTTCGTGATAATACAGTTACTTACTCTAGATTTTATTTTTATTTCATTTCTTTTTGCGTCTTTTATCTAACATAACCTTAGAGTTAGTTGATCATGATGATGTATAGGTGGATAATCTATTTAATTTATATGATGGTAATGAAATTAAATGGTACATAGACTTAGGGAAATCATGTTGACCTCAATAGTGTAGCGGAACAATTCCCACGAGGGAGCTGCGATTTTCATGAGGGAATTGCATTTTAACATGTTTGATTTTGACCCTATTGTTCACTTTTCCCGAATTATATTTTGATAGCCTATTTAACACGATTGTGTATGCTCAAATTTTTATATAGTCATCTTTCTCGTTGTCCGATCATACCTTCACATAGAATTCATGAAACATGTCAAAAACTGTGAGCTTTCGAATTGTGGGAATGTGTTCGATACCAGACCGTATTATTTCCAACCATTCACAGCAACTTATGGTTAGGTCTTCAAGACATGACATTGTTTCTTTCTCCAAACTCATAAATCTAAGCTTCTCTAAGTTCTCAAGCAGTAAAATCTTGAGTTTCGAAATTGCCCTTTCTTGAAATCCAATTGCTCTCCATCGTAAGCCTAACGCAGTTCCAACTCTACTAGCTTCGGCCATTTTCTGAGTGTCGAAAGGAGATCTTCCTCTAAGTGACTCTATCTTTATAAGATCTTTGTCAAACATTTACAGGATGATATCCGATCCAACAACTCCTCTAAACGGCCATGAAAGTAGAGATGTTTAAGATACTTAAGAGGCAAAGATGAGGCAAAGATAAGCCATGGAGATCAATTATCTCGTCCTCATCACATATGTACGACTTTAGCTCCTTAACTTGTTAAGAGAAGTGTACAACTCCCTTAAAACATCATGCTCTTTATTATATTTTAAAAGCTTAAACAACGCCAGAATTGCTCATAACCTTTTTCGTCCGTTGTCGAATTGACTCGATTATTTTGCCAACGGAAAGCTGGTGACCCAATCTTCATGATAATAAAGTTACTTTCTCTAGATTTTATTTTTATTTCTTTTCTTTTTACGTCTTTTGATCCAAACATAACCATAGAATTAGTTGATCATGATGATGTGTAGGTAGATAATTTATAAGATTGTAATGAAATTAAATGATACATGATCTTAGAGAAATCATGTTGACCTCAAAAGTGTTGCAAAACAATTCCTACGAGGGAGTTGTAGCTTAACACGTCCCATTTTGACCTATTGTTCACTTTTTTCGAATTAGATTGCGTTCTCATAGCCTATTTTACACGATTGTATTTGCTCAAATTTTTATACTCATCTTTCTTGTGGTCCGCTCGTACCTTCTCGTAGAATTCATGGGACATGTTAAAAAACGTAAGCTTTCGGATTCTCGGAATGTGTTTGATGCCAGACCGTATTATTTTTAACCATTCACAGCGGCTTGTGGTTAAGTCTTCAAGTCACGGCATGGTTTCCTTCTCCAAACTCATTGATCAAAGCTCATATAATTCCTCAAGCAGTAAAATCTTGAGTTTCAAAAATTACACTTTCTTGAAATCCAATTGCTCTCCATCATGAGCTCGATGCAGTTCTAGCTCTATTAGCTCTGGCAATTTTCTGAGGGTCAAAAATAGATTTTCCTCTATGTGACTCTATCTTAATAAGATCTTTGTCAAACATTTAAAGGACTCTATCCGATCCAACAACTTATCCAAACGGCCATGCAAGTATAGATGTTTAAGATACTTGGGAAGCGAAGATAAGCCATGGAGATTAATTATCTCGTCCTCGTCAAACACATGTACATTGAAGGACTTTAGCTCCTTAACTCTTTATTATATTTTAAAAGCATAAAACATCATGCTCTTTAATATATTTTCTCTTAAAAATTTGATTGCTCATAACCTTTTTGTCCGTCGTCCGATTGACTCGATTATTTTGCCAACAGAAAGCTTGTGACCTAATCTTCATGATAATATAGTTACTTCCTCTAGATTTTATTTTTATTTCATTTCTTTTTACGTCTTTTGATCTAAACATAACCTTAGAGTTAGTTGATCATGATGATGTATAGATGACTAATCAATTTAATTTATATGATGATAATGAAATTAAATGGTACATAATCTTAGAGAAATCATGTTGACCTAAAAAATTCAATAGCTTTATCATGCATAGTTTTTGCAATAATCTCCCATTTTCTCCTATTTTTTTTGGAGCCTTGACACGTTCTCATAGCCTATTTTACACGATTGTATTTGCTCAAATTTGGGATACTCATCTTTCTTGTGGTGCTTTTAGCTTTCAAAATCATGGGACATGTTAAAAACGCTCATTCATTCTCGGAATGTGTTTGATCCAAGTATTATTTTTAACCATTCACAAGACCTTTTATGTTAAGTCTTCAAGTCACGGCATGGTTTTTTTCTCCAAACTCATTGATCAAAGCTCATATAATTCCAAGCAGTAAAATCTTGAGTTTCAAAATTAATTTCTTAAATCCAATTTTCTCCATCATGAGCTCGATTGAGCAACTTAGGGATGATTAATGGGAATTTGCTCAGGGTAAAAATAGATTTTCCTCTATGTGACTCTAGACAATAAGATCTTTGTCAAACATTTAAAGGACTCTATCCGATTCCAATTTATCCAAATTAAGTATAGATGTTTAAGATACTTGGCTTCCGAAGATAAGCCATGGAGATTAATTTCTCCCATTGAAACACATGTACATTGAAGGACTTTAGACCTTAACTCTTTATTATATTTTAAAAGCATAAACGCCGCCAGAATCGCTCATAAAAAATTTGACGCTCATCGATTTTTTTGTCCAATGAAAAATTAACCTAATTTTTATGGAATGTGACCTAATCTTCATGATAATATATTTACTTCCTCTAGATTTTATTTTTATTTCATTTCTTTTTTGCATCTTTTGATCTAAACATAACCTTAGAGTTAGTTGATCATGATGATGTATAGATGACTAATCAATTTAATTTATATGATGATAATGAAATTAAATGGTACATAATCTTAGAGAAATCATGTTGACCTAAAAAATTCTAGCTTTATCATGCATAGCTTTTGCAATAATCTCAAGTCTCCTAATTTTGATGGAGCCTTGACACCAGATCGGTATCTACTCGAATTCTACTGGATTGGGATACTAACAGATTGCAAAGTGCTTTTAGCTTCAAAATACCTTGAGGTAGCTCATTCATAAGGGTACCTTTGAGATCCAAGCTCTTCAGTTAAGCAAGACCTTTTATGTCCTCTGGAATCCTTTTACTTGATAAATCCTTCTGCCATCCATAGCCGTATCAAGCACCTAATGGGATAAATCCTTTTGCCATCCACAGCCGCATTGAGCAACTTATGGGATGATCTAATGGGAAGATGCTCAAGTAAAAAAGATAATTACAGACATCAAGAATGTGGCCCATGCGCAGAGTTTCCTTCCATTTGGGTCAATTAAGCCCTTCGGATAGTAGTGCTTCCTCAAGCCTGCCACTCAATTTTTTCCCATTGAAGAGCATCATCAACATGACCACTCATAACCTTTTCGTTCGTCGTCCAATTGACTCGATTATTTTGCCAATGAAAAAATGGTAACCTAATTTTTATGGAATGAGATTCGATTCTTGTGATAACATATTTACTTTCTCTAGATTTTAGTTTTATTTCATTTCTTTTTGCATCTTTTGATCCAAACATAACCCTAGAGTTAGTTGTTCATGATGATGTATAAGTAGATAATCTATTTAACTTATATGATGGTAATGAAATTAAATGGTACATAGTCTTAGAGTTAGTTGCAGCTTCATCCTCTCCCGAGCGAGTAAAAGACAATTATCACAGGCTAATCATCTTTTGACTAGGAAATAATGATTTGACGTAGAAGGTTGTGAATGCGGCCTCCTACGTGGGATCTTTTTATCTGGATTATGTCAAGGTTATATTTGGGTATATTTGATTTGTGTGTTTCCCCAAACACCAGATATATATAAATTATTTTATCTGTATTTATATCTGATCTACCAAACGAGATTGGAGAGACTTAGAAAGCCAATTAGGAGTGGTGAGGCTCGACCTCACTAGGGGTGGGCGAGGCTTGCCCTCGCTCTTTAAGCGGTCGCTGGACCTCGGAGACTAGCCATAGGAATAAGGGAAGAAAAAAAAGAGAAAGAAAAGAAAAATGAAATAAAATAAAACAAACAATTTAAAAAAATATTAAAATATTATTAAAATTTGTCAATGTTAGTAGCGATTGTGCCACGTAAGATGGTCGACCTTCATGTCAATGATTTTCGACTAAAATTAGTTAGATGGACTGAATTGGCACAAAGACAAAAATTTTAGGACTCAATCAATGAAAAAATTTTAGAATTAAATTGACACAATTTCAATAGTTTTAGGACTTTTTTTGGTAATTTTCCCTATTTGAAGTGGTGGAAACCATACAAACGTTTAGATGCTAGGCTCTTGACACAAGTCGTGATGAGCACGCTTGGATGAGTTTGATCTAAATGACTCTGAAGAGACTCGAACACATGCGTTTGAAAACCTCTTCGATCTCAACTTGGATTCCTTGGTTGTCCTTCTTGTTCAAATCCCATATCTCTCCATTTGCCTTCATAAGCACTGCCGCTTTGTCTTTGACCATACATAGTATTCGAAGTGACTCCTTACTCTTTGGTCGCGAAGCACGGTGCCTACTCGACTAGTCTTCCTTACTCCTTGCACGCTGTGCACAAACGGTGAATCATTCTTTGTTAGCCATATAACCAGTTGGTCCCTTGCCGTTTCCACGCCCACCAAAATCATTGTTGTTTTCATTGGAAAAGGCAACAAAAGACTGACCAATGGCCAACTAGCTCGACATGTAGCTTTGAAATTCTCCACCATCTACCTGATAATTTTTGCTTCAGAAGCAAAATTTCGGCGGATGTAGTGGTGGTAATAATTTGGGACCCATACCAATACCATATGAGGACAGGAAATAGATCTTTCAAAAAAAGATTTGGAGGAAGCACTCAAACGCCTTCTGCGGGTTCCTGATAGTTTGGTCAAATTGGTGCTCAAGAGGAGTCAATTGACAGTAGAGTTGCATTTTTCAAGAACTTCGCTTTTTATGCCTGAATAGCTTTGACAAACTTGAATCCATACAAGTTGATCACGGAGCATTGCCTCCGACTCTAGAAAGGTGCCACCATTCATCACATGTTACTCAAAGTTGAAATGCCTTGAAGCCAAAGAGTTAAAATTTAAAGTTTTGATAAAGATGAGTTAAAATTTAAAGTCTAGGGTCATGAGATTAAATCAACCACTGCTATTCCAAATAATGACCGTGCAAGAGAGAAAATCTAAATTGTATTAACTTGTGAGATGATACAAATGAAGGGAGGAGGCCTCTATTTATATAAGTATGGATTGAATACAGTCATCGATTGCTTCTTCGATCTAACGGTGGAAATCTACCGCTTTATGTACATTTACCGTATTGCCCACCCTTAGGAATGTCCTAAATAATATGCTGGGTATCTTTTAGGGAATAATTTAGACAATATTTTGGAGTATAAAAATAATCCCAAAATGCATAGAAAATTTTAGGGTCCCACTTCTTTTTGAATTATCCACGGTCCGGAGACCGTGACAATTGGAGCTGCCTCTTGAACTGAAACCCACGTCAACTGCATCTGTGGTTTTTCACTTTTTATGGGGGCGGATTTTGCGATTTTGAATGTGGCTTTGTTTTCGAGCCATTTCCCTTTTTCTTCTTTCTTTTTTCTCTAATGAAGAAGTCATTTTTGGAGTGACTTTCGCTACTTCATGAGCTTTAGCAGTTGTTTGTTCTTGTTTCCTCAGTAACAATAGCTTCCTATACTTGTCATTTTGCTTGGGTTGTTTACATTTGTTTCAAGGCAATTAAGAAATGTGCCTAGATGTTTATAGCTAAAAGAAAAAATCCGGGGGTTCGTTTGACTGAATAATTCAAAATTGCTCTAAAACAAGTGTGCTTTTAACAAACAAACGTGATGTTTTAGTTACTTTTCACTTTGTGCTCCATACTTGTCGAAGCAAATTTAAAAGCATAAACACTAATTCCTCGCATAGAGCTACTCAGGTTAATGTTCTGAAAAGTGAAATTTTCTCGGAAGGGATGTAGTCACCGATGGAAATGGCCTACCTAGACCGTATCTCCGAGCTAGTATTTATATAGATGAGGTCTGTTGAACCAAATTAATCATATTTCATATAATCTTTCGAATACGCAGCTCAAAATATGATAGATCACATCATCAAATTTGTAAAATATATCATCATTTCATCCGGGGCATTAAGTTTGTATTTGGAATTGGTTACGTACTTGGCACTACAGTCATACCATTGTTGATAAATTAATTTGTTAGATTATAGATTGTACTAGTTGATAATAGTTCAACTAAATAAGACACTTAAGCTTAATCTGATAAGAATGATCTAAATGCGGAAGATTTACTACGTTTGTGGGTATATTTCATTGTGTTCAAGCGGATTTATGGGCATTGTAGCATGGCCCGAGTCTGAGTTTATCGGAGATTACTATTGATTTACTTGGACTCTAAAACCATTTTGGATCTTCTTTTCAATAAAAATTTGGATGAATGTGATTCTTCGCCACCGCTTGGGGATATATCTTGATTCGTTCATGGAGTATGGAAGATCGAACTACATCATGTTTTGGACTTGATTGCCTCAATTGAAAAATTTAAAATTCGATTGCATTCGTAATTTCCTTCCAAAACTACTTAATCATGAAAACTAGCTAAGAGCCTCTGGCTTTGCCCTGGCTCATCATTAAAAATAAAGTTGTTAATTTGTGTAACACCGTTCTCACCAAAGCATATGATGAATCAATCATTAATGTAGGAATATTTTTAACAATAAAAAGTTCAAATAATACTATGAAGGTGATGATAAACTTTTATTAAGAGATCTTAACCCAGCTGTATCAATTTTTTTTAAGTAACAGCAAACAGTTCATTATTAAAAGATAGTATCGTCCTGTAAAATTAATTGTGTAATTTGGCTTTAAAATGTGAAACATCGTGTCAAAAAAATCTGTTAAATAACGTCCACTAACATATGTGTGCAAATAAGTTAGTATTAACATCAGTTTTTACATAGGTAAAACTGTGTGTTTTACCTATGTAAAACATCAATTATAGATTTTAAAGAAAAATAACTTGGTTTAAAAATAAATTTCTACCATGCTTAACAAAATTACTACCCGCATAATTTCCATGTGTCAAGAGTGTTTGAGATTAATCCGTTTGTTTGCTAAATAATGAATTCTATGATGCTGAAAAATTCGTTGATCAGGAAAATATCTTCTCTAAATTGAAAAATTCAAGTCAGAAAAAAAAATGACTTCTTTTTTCTGAAAAACGAAAATTATTTTTTGCACTCTGTCATGGCGTGTCATCCTTCGCCACACTCTCTAGATATATTGTATGGCGGCCATATTACTATCACAACTTTTCAATTGCTTATTTATGTTCCTTAACTTTCGAATGTCGTTCATTTAAAGTTACTCCAACGACTTGGAATGGTGCAAATTAGTGACTTGGCATTATTTTATGTTTAAGTAGTTGGTGCGTTTTTTGATTATCACATAAGCTACTCGTGGAGAAAGTGGCCAATATAACCTTAATTAAACGAGATTTGAAAGTTAAAGAGCTTAAATGAGCAATTGAAAAATTGTGGCACGAAACTGAGATGTATGCGAAATATTTAGAACTTTTAGAGTACTTTTCATCTAACAATACCTAGTTTAAATATTCTAATTCTACATTCCTACCACCACACAACTATCAAAAGCCTAATACTATGACCTATATTGGCCAGCCGCCAGTTGTTCGATCTCCTATGTCACTAGTCGTCAATTACTCCTTATAGTCGCCAATCACTTATTGCTATTGCCAATGAGAAGCGCCCTTTCATAGGGGACCACATTTTTTTGTTTTGCAATGCAATCAATTGGATAGAAATCTTATTCCACTTAATGATATTACTTGGGATGGGAATTTACATGAGGATTCTTCATCATGAAACCAAACAAGGCCAAAATACTTTTAGCAATGGAGTTCAAATTGACAGATCACCCACAGATGTATAATAAGTGGAAAAATGTGAACATAAGTTTTAACGAGCAATTGCTAGAAATATTGTGTAAGTTATAGCATGGCATACGTGTTCATGACATCCAAGTCTCACATCAGTTGTGAGAGATCGTATTGAGTGACTCATAAGTTGAAATACACCTTCAAATGGCCATCACTTTTTGTGGGTACAAAGAGAACTCCTTTTGGGGTCTTAGCCAACGTGGAATGAGTTCGGTTGTTACAGATGGTATTGAGTAGGGTATCCTACAGCAGATATGTAGTAGAGGGACAAATTAGGCACATAATGTCGACACCTAATTTTGCCCACTTTGTTAAATCAATGTTTAAAATGTAAATGGGCCAAATCACTGCAAGGAAGAGATTAAATTATTATTAAAAAAAAAATTAGAGAAAGGCCGATCCGCCTTGACCCTGCAACTCCGACCCTCCATTTTATTTCCCTTTTGTTTTTATTGTTATATCAATTCAACCCCTCATTTTTCTTAGTTTTTCTTCATTTTCCCCACTCGAGCTCGTGTGTGCCCATTTTGGCCCGCTTGTGCTCGGCGAGTGCCTGATTTCGGCCCGGAAAACCTAGCCCCGCGCCCACTTTTGGCCCGCCTGTGCTCGGCGCATGGCCTATTCTGGGCTGGTTATCCGGCCCAGCCTCTCTAGCCATTCCCCCGCGCCCCACAAGCGAAAGCTACAAAGACAGAAGAGAAAAAGAAGCAAAAAAGAAAAGGGCCTGGTACTGGGCAGATGTCAGGCGGCGTCGAGCGGAGCATGGCAGGTCGGTACAGTCCTTTGGAATAGGACAAAGTGGGGCTGGTTCGCCAGAGAATAAAGGGGAGGAAGGACTGTTTTGGTGGGGGGCTTCCTCAAACCAAAGAGAGGGGGGAGCTTGAGGAGAGAACGGAGAGGGAGAGGAGAGACCGGGGGAAGTCTGGCTGGACGGAAAAAGGGAAAAATTTTCTGGTTTTTCGGTGACTGACCGGAGGAGAGAGTAATGAGATTTGGCTTGAGAAAGAGGAGTTCCTACGTTGGTCGCTTACCGGCACGGCTGTCTACTTTTGCTGGAAATCAATGCGTCGATCGTCGGTCGTCACCGTAGCCACCTCCATCCGCGGACAGAAGGTTTCAGCGTGGGAAGACCGCCATCCGCAGAACTCCAACACAAGGTGGTTCAGCCAATGTAGCATATGAGCAGCTTGAGTTTGGGTCTATTGGAACTGGGACTTTACTCGATGGTCCAGCTCTTAGGAGAGAACCCGAGAATAAGGAGATTTTCGCTTGTTCGCCGGTGGCCCAACGGAGACGCCGTCGTTCCCGTCGAAGGTTCCACTTGCCGGCCTCCATTTATCGTCAAAGAAGCCACCCGAACAAGGTAGGTCCCGGTTTCGTCTTACTCTGTTTTGGCCGCCCCCTCTCCTGCCTCTCGGGTGCCGGGCACACCGAGTCCATTCGGTGGTCGCCCGGCACCACAAAATGAGGAAAATGTTCTTTTTATCTCCAATGAATGTTCTTGAACAGTTTTCATCAAGAAAGAACCTCTAGGCGCATCCCACTGTTCGTTGAAATGCCCCAATGGAGCCCTTTAATCTTAGATGCCGAACCTGATATTGCATTTTTTGGGTCGTTTTTTGTGCAAACTGAGGCCTCTTTGTTGCCAAATATGGCTGTATGGATCTTCACACTTCATGGTCAAGCCAAAAATCGCACCAAATCCCGATCTTAAGCCCCTGTTCGAACTCGCCCATCACCTGTTTGACAAAATGTCAAAGTGAAACCCCGTGTCTGTTTTTACAAAAACCGACAGCCTAAAGTTTTGTTACATGCTTGAATGGTTCTAATGTAGTTACTGACTTCGAGCTTTCCTCGTTTTTCATGTGTTTTTATGACATATTCAGTTGTTCCCCGACGTTGGCCATGGACGAGCACATGAGTTGGAGTCGCCGTCCGTTTCCGGTGATGCCTTGGTTTGGAATCCCACTGTGTCAGTCTTATATGCTTTACTTGGTGCGTGTATGCCTGTCGTTTCAGACTTAGAGTGTGTCGTTGGGGCCACTGTGTCAGTCTTATATGCTTTACTTGGTGCGTGTATGCCTGTCGTTTCAGACTTAGAGTGTGTCGTTGGGGCCGAAAGCTTGGTGGTTCGGTGATGGTGGAGTTGCGATTCTTGCCGGAGCAGATTCAACGTCGGCGCCAGTCGAGGAGGCCAGTTTTGGTTCGGTGTGTTGGTAGCCGGTAAACCACTGAGGGAAGAAGGCGTTCCGGGGAAGAAGGGGACGTTCTGGGCTGAGAGGCACGAAGAAGGAAGACCAGAAAAGTAAAAAAAAAAAAAGAAAAGAGAATAAAAAATATAGAATAAAAAAAATAAAAATTTGAAAACTGGGGCGGGTCGGGCAGTGGGGCGGATCGGGTCAGGGGACCCGGTCCGGAATCTTTATTTTATTAATAAAAATATTAAAAATTAAAAAAATCGAAAATTTTTAAAAATCCAAAAAATATTAAAAAGTCTGAAAAACATTTAAAAAATAGAAAATTTAAAAAAATTAAAAAATTAAAAATTAAAAAAATTAGAAAAAATCAGAAAAATTGGGAAATGTTTAGAAATCAATTTTTTGGCTTAATTTCACCAAGTCTTGGTGTTTATCTCATTCAGACTTAGTTTAAAACTTGTAAAAAATGAGAAAACCCTTTAAAAAATTTCCCAAAAATTTGAACAAGCTATTAGGGCTTTACTTAGGCTTTTGATTGCCTTTTCGTTTCTAGAGACGATTCTAGGTCTCTGGTTATTTATTTCCTTTATGATTATCCGGTTGCGCACCTTTAATACATTGATTGTTATTTTCCATTTTAAGCATGACTAGGTGGAATCTTAAGCTTTATCGATAGACTGCCCGGTGCGTTAATTTGTGAGTGTTCAAGTTTAGGTACCGAAAAGACACTAGTTAGGCGGCTAGTGTAATCAAGTCCTCGATTTTTAGAATCTTTGATTTTCACACGTATTAAGAAGATACTTTCGCATCTCGATTAGAGTTTCTAGACAACCCTTGATCATGGCTAGTGGCGACTCGAATCAAGTGCTTAGTTTAAACAATTCTCATCGCGCGAGGTATGAGGCTCGGGGTATCAATGTAGAGTTTATTCCAAGGTGCATAAAAGATCTTGGACATATGAAGACCTTAGATCTCAAAGATACTCAGTGCATAAGCTATCAAATGATATTTTGGTGCTAACAACACTTTGGCATATGTTAGTATACAGGTCCGATAGAAGTCAGGCCATAAGTAATAACCCAAAGCTTGATGTCAAGGTCTCATCAATGTTACGAGTATTGACATCATTGTAAAAGCTATGCATGATAGAGCTAAACCCAGTCTAGTAAAGTATATTGGGGAAAGCGGTGGATAAGAGAAATGCTAGAAGAACTCGAGAAACTAGCAAATTTACGTGGGTATCTCAATACTGAGAAGTGAAGATGTGGGATTTCTTGGCTCTTCCATTAAGAAGTTGACAAAACTAGAAGCATTACATTTAATTATCGCCGAAAAAGAGATATTGGATCTTTCAAATAGAGATAAGAGGAAATCACTTGAATCCTTCATTGAGTTCTTGACAGGATGTTTGGAAACTTAGTTTGACTAGATACCCTCTCCTACTATTTTGGTCAAATTGGTCCTTAAGAGGAGTCAATTGAATGAAGATCAATTCTAACATTTGGAAGAGTTACATGGTCTGAAGCATCTGAAACAACAACAAGCGTTTAATGAGGTATTTGAGATAACATTTATGGCGGTGGATTTCAACAATGTTTAGGCCTGTATACATTTTACAATCTTATATCCATCAATGTTGAAGAAGGAGCACTACCAACTCTCGAAGGATCATTCATAGATCAATGTAAGTCATTGACAATAGTGGCACAAGTCATCACACACCCCACCCAATTGAAATGCCTTGAATTTTATGATATTTCTAATGAATTCATGACAATAACTGAGGGAAATGAAGAAGTTTGCACATGCATGAAGGTTAAGTGACACCTTCATGTACATGTAAACTTCTCCATTCCCCTCGATTGTTGTCATGAATTTATTGGGCATATCATAAAGTTTGAGGCATTTCAACTGTATGGGATGTGTGATGACTTGTGGCATTATTATCAATGTCTTGCATTGACTTAGGAATAACCTTTCGAGAGTTGATAGTGCTTCTTCTTCAACATTAATGGATGTAAGATTGTCGAACGTATTTAGGCCTAAAAAGCAAAGTTGTTGAAATCCACCTGCCCCAAACGTCATCTCAGATACCTCATTAAACGCTTGTTGCAGTTCCAGATACTTCAGATCGCGTAACTGTCCTAAATGTTAAAATTGATCTTCATTCAATTGACTCCTCTTGAGGACCAATTTGACCAAAATAGTAGAAGAGAGTATCTAATCGGTCAAGTTCACAAACATCCTGTCAAGTGAAGTCGTTGAAGGAGTTCAGGTGCTTTCCTCTTATCTTTGTTTAAAAAATTCAATGTCTCTTTTTCGGCGGCAATTAAATGTAATACTTGTAGTTTTGTCAACTTCTCAATGGAAGAGCAAAGAAGCCCCACATCTTCACTTCTCAGCATTAAGATATTTAGGGTGCGCATGATAATGTTTCTGTACCCGGGAACTATTTCTACTCAGAAATGATTCTTTTTTATTCTGTGACCGGAAACAATTTCTAAGAATTTAAAGACGTTTGGGAACTGTCCAAAATTTTTATTCTTGGGATAGAAAAGAACAGAAATACGTTTGGTAACTACACAAAATTTCTTTTTATTAATAATATTTTAATAATATTCTAAATTGCTTAATATTTTTTTATTTTTTTTCTTTTCTACCCTTCCTTCTTTGGCCATGGCCGGTATGACTAACACACGGTGTGCGTTGTTAGCTCCAAAACATCATCTAGTAGTTCGCCCCAGACGGGCGAGGCCGAGCCTCCTCGTGAGTCGCGGTGTGAGGCTTGTCCTGCCGGATCCGGGCGAAGACCTCTAGTAATGGTCGCGACGCGGCGAGGTTCGGCCTCGCCCGATCTAGGCAAGATCGACTCACCATGACCGAGAATCTTGGCGAGAAAAGTTTGCCCAAGATTTAGGAGGATCACGGCAAGGGCCGTGACGTCGTCGTCGGTCTTGGAATTATTAGCACACGACCGGCCACAACCCAAGAAGAGCAACACAAAAAGAAGAAAATAAAAAAAAGAAAAAGAAAGAAAAAAAAACTGATTCTCAAAATTGTGTCGAGAAATAAGAAGCAATTTTTTTTTACTTTTTGTTTCTCTTCCAAAACTGTTTCTGGACACAAATTTTTGCAAAAATGTGCCCGGAAACAAAAAGTTTACCAAACGCATTTTTGTTCCCAAACTATTTCTAGGAACAAAAAAATAGAAATTTTTACTGTTTGGCACGTTACCAAATGGGCGCTTAGCCTACATAAATTTGCCAGTTTCCCGAGTTCTTCGAACAACTATTCTCTTATCCATTGCTTTCCATCAATATACTCCGTTGGATTGGGTTTAGCTTTATCATGCATAGTTTTTGCAATGATGTCAAAGATTCCTAATACTAATTGGACCTTGACACCAACTTTTGGGTTACTATCTGCAACCAGACTTCTATCGGACTTGTGTACTAACAGATAGCGAAGTGCTGTTAGCTCCAAAATATCATCTAATAGTTCATGCACGGGTATCTTTTAGATCCGGGGTATCTAGATGTTTCTGGATTTGGAAAAGTGCGGATTTTCAAGAACGGGAATCTTATGATATGTTGGGAATCTGTTATGATACTCATCCACGACTTAAACGTATCTTAATGCCTGAAAGTTGGATAGGATGGCCCTTACGTAAGGATTATATTGCCCCTAATTTTTATGAAATACAAGATGTTCATTGAATAATAAGAAACTAATCCTCATTTCTATCACTCCAGATATTCAAGGAGTATTTTTATGTTCTCTTCTAAATCAAACGGAGTAATTGAAGCATCATTCGTAATATGGATGTGCTAAATAAAAAAAGACAATACAATTGGGGATTCATTGAAATTCTAACCTTACCCACGAAAATCACTTTCCACAACGAAGGATTCTCTGTTAGCCATCAAACCAGCCTGTTCAATTGGCCCTTCTATGCCCGCCAATGCATCTGTCTTATCAAAAAAGGGCCTTGGACGATGACCCATAGCCGGCCGAGCTGGACTGGGCATGGTTGCCGGATAATCCATAAAAAAGTCTCTACATGAGCGGTTCTCCCAAAAGGATCGACCCTCTAAGACTAAACTCTTTGATATCTCTTGATTCGACCGTAAAAGATCAGTTATTGTAGAGGTGGCGCAAAGAGGAAGCAAGACCTTCCGCTTGCACTTCGATTCACGTCGCCACAGGTCCTCGACAGCGTCTTCAGAGTCATAGAGAAAGTTCGGCATTCTCTTGACGCCCCCTTTTGAGCTGCTTATCGGTGACCTCCTTCGAGTTGGCCTTCTCGAGCAAGTCCCCCTTGTCTTCGATAGTCCTTGAGGTCGTCAAATTCTTTTTTTAGCAGATGAAGCGAGTTCCCATTCTTTTTGCAATTTTTTTCCCATACGGAAGGAATCAGCTTCAAGAGTTCACCCCCCACTGAGGAGGTGGGATCCAACTTCCCCTTTTCTGGTTGAACCAAATTAATCATATTTCAATTAATCTTTCGAATACACAGCTCAAAAATGATAGATCGCCTCATTTAAATTTGTAAAATATATTGTCATTTGATTCGGGGCATTAAGTTTGTATTTGGAGTTGGTTACGAACTTGGCACTACAGTCATCTAGAAAATTGTTTGTTTTAGTTTTTGATATTATTCTTTTGTCGCGAGGTGCCAAGTAACGCTTACTTTCATACCATTGTTGAAAAAAAAATAGTTATATATCAATAAAAAAATATTTGATTATTCGTTTCATTTGCCCTTCTGTCATAAAGTTATGGCTGCCATTAACTCTTCCCCCGGCGTTGAAAATTCAACATTTATCGATCAATAAAACATTTCCATCTACGTTACCTACAATCAGTTTTTAAATCGCCATTTGAATTCTTATCCTTGGGGAGAATATTCTATCCTAAGGTTCCATCCATGTTGTACCTAATTGGAAGATTTAGACGAGAACCAAGACTTAAAAGGATAAGAACAGGCCAAGATAAATAACTAGCGACTAGTGGGGTGACTTGCTAGTTTTTCTTGATTTTGGGCCAGACTAGATTTATTAGGTCCCCTCGGTCAAGATGGATGTAAAATCAGAGTCCCAAAAAATTCAATTATGATAGGCCAGCAATAAAATCGCGTTTATGGTATTTGGTTAAAATAATTGCTCCCGCAACTAACATTGAAAAGTCAATAGTTGTCCATCACTAAAAAATATTTGATATTTCGTTTCGTTTCGTTTGCCCTTTTGTCATCAATTTATGGCTGCCATTAGCTCTTCCCCTGGCATTGAAAATTCAACATTTGTCGATCAATAAAACATTTCCAAGACGCAAATATTGATTTCCATTAATGCTCTGACTTGTTTGAATAGATGCCTCCTTTGGACAACACCATTGCCATTGCCAGTAATGACTTTTAACATAGAACGGATTACACTGATGGGCCTTGGCCTCCAGTTCCCAAAATCCAGTTTTACTTAGCAAAGTCCATTGGCAAATTAACAGAAAGAATAGTTC
Organism: Syzygium grande; assembly: GCA_024733475.1. Classification (NCBI taxonomy): domain Eukaryota; kingdom Viridiplantae; phylum Streptophyta; class Magnoliopsida; order Myrtales; family Myrtaceae; genus Syzygium; species Syzygium grande. The sequence goes on from JAMXDD010000001.1 coordinate 33,593,190, forward strand.
TTCAAGCAATCAATAGGGCTTTGATGTTGATCTACCTAAATGCCCCTAAGGCATTTTCAATAGTAATTAACTGTGCTTTGGTAATATTAACACTTTGGTACAATGTCGTTTGTTTCTTCTAAATTCCAACTTATACTGACGTACCCAATGAAGTTCGGGTTAATGGAAGCACAAGCTGAGCATACCATTGTAACAATGTAGGTGCATATTTAACAATGTGGGCATAGTAGGGTTTTTTCAATGATAGATGCTGGGTATTTTAGTCACACCGGTACAAATTTGAGATTTTGATTGCACAAAAAAAGTTTGGGATATTGATATCGCAAAATTTAGGGTTTTTGATAATATTTTTCCTAATTTTTAATGGATCCAAAAGGATTTCACTGAAACTTAAGACATCTCTCTCTCTCTCTCTCTCTCTCTCTCTCTCTCTCTCTCTCTCTCTCTCTCTCTCTCTCTCTCAAAGAGAAGGGCAACTCGGAATGCAAGCCCCCACGCAAGTTTATGCATCTTCCATTAGTCTGCTTATAGGTATCTGCGCATCAAACAATCCTATACTGTTTTCCTTTTCTATAGGTTTCTCCTAGACTATACTATCTCTAATTCTAAGTTTTGTAGAATTAGATTCCAATATGTGCGCATATGATGTCTCGAATAGTCTATACGAATGTCAAAGTAAGGAGGAATAGCGTGGCAAAATGCAAACTTAACTTAGATGTGTGTGTCTATATAAAATTGAGTAAGTTCAGACCTACCCAATTTTCTGCCTTAATGAAAACTCACAATCTGTAAACCAGCCTGCATTGAGTAATAACATTTGGACGTGTCCGTGGCCCTGCACTTGCACCGTTAGTGTTAAGCAAGATCCAGGATGACATGTGGGGAGTTGAATCCTTCACTGAATGAACGAAAGGATGATCATGAGGTTTCTACCCCGAACTTAAAGCAGGATCGCAAGAAATTTCTATACTAGTAAGTGTGAATGCCCTGCCTGGCCATGCCCAAGCCCACTCATTACCGACAAGAAAAATAAACTTGAGCTCAACTGGTCAAGTTCACATTGGGTCGGGCTTGATGGGCCAGAAGTTGTGCCCAACCATCATATAAAAGATGAGCAAATGTGCAATGTTTCATCCGAGGAAGCTTCAACAGTTGTTTTTGACAGGACGTATAGATGTATTGATGTCGCTCAGAAAATTTATCTACAGCCAACAAAAGTTGGTCGCAGGATTGAAAACTTCAACGGGCAAATTTAACGATTCACTCCAACCCCGATGATGACCAGCGACTTATAATGCGTGCGTGTATATATAGAAAGCAAGGACGTCCGAGGGAGGCAACCTCTACCAAAAGTGGTCAAAAGAAGCATCATGACGGTGTAGATAGTAAAAAAGTGGTCAAAAGGGACATTCAGAAGAATCAACCAAACCATCATGGCCCAAAAGAATCAAGCAACCCACCATTATGCAGAAGAATCGAGACTATCGTGATTGCGCTGTGACAAGATCATTTGTATTGTAAATAGCTTCGGCCCTCACTTTTATCCCTCAGAATTTACATTTTAGAGTTTACAATCGTGTGTTAAGGAGAGAATCCCCGTATCCCACCTCCTGCGCACTTGTATATTTAGTAAGTTTCGCACGAACATTTCTCTCAATATTTCTTTTGTAATCATTTTAATCACTTACAATAACGTTGTACGTTGTTATAATTTTTTTATATCAATGTGGTCTTATTATATGCCTTCTCTCATTTTTATTGAATCTTTTATATTGTTTTTATTACGTATCTTTTAATATTTCTATGTTTTACATTAGTTAGTACTTTGTTTTGATTTACTTTTTTAAGATAGATCTGCAGGTATATATGGTGCGTGCTTGCGTGTGTATATATATATATATATATATATATATATATATATATATATATAATGTTAGCTTTTACGATACATTGATTAATTTAAGGCTTTATACCACAAAAAACCCTAAACTGGTATACCCGTAACAAATTTATCCCAAACTAATTCTTTTATCATAAAAAATCACAAACCGGTATACCTATGATAGATGTACCCTAAAAAAATTTTTTGATCACCAAAAATACCAAACTACTACTTTTGTAATAAATTTGCCCTTCGTTAAATTAGATTAATATTATGAAAAATCACAAAATGGTACACCTGTGACAAACGGAAGGTTAAATCCCAAATGGGTACACCCGTCAATTGTCACGTGTCATCTAATTCAGAAATTTGACCGGAAAATTTAACGGAAATTAATAGAAGGTAAAATTGTAACAAGTGTACTAGTTTGAAGTTTTCGTGGTCAAAAAATTAGTTGGGGTAAATTTGTCACAAGTGTACCAGTTTGGAATTTTTCATGGTATTAACCCTTAATTTAATCAATAGCCCATCTCACTATCATTCCCTACGATAAATTTTTAAAAGGCAATTTTTTATTCTTATAAGAAAGGGGAAATTAACTCCTGTTAGGTCACTTAGCTCATTAATTTTGGTCGGCCATCTCCATATTCGTTCAAGATTTTTTTACTTCTCTAAGGGACTGGTTTTGGAACTTTTATTTGGTACACTGGGACGTAAAATAGTCATAGCAAGATTCAGGTCTTGATATATACATTTTCTGATTCTTATAAATAAATTCATTTCTACTAGTAGATGAGAGTTTTCATTTCATGATTATTTGTGAAAAATTATTTTACACCGGTGATGTACCTTATATTAATCCAAAAAAATGAATACTTTATTATTGTAATGCAATGTCGAATCGCCTATATCAATGTGAAGTTTTGCTTAGTGGCATGTGAATGGTACGTAGAAAGATGGAGGTATGTTAGTGGTCACTGTATTAAAGTGAAGTATGTTTGTGGTATTTTCAACTCTTTTCTTTTTATTAAGAGAAGTGCAATTTGATTTGCGCTCAGACAACTACAAGAAATTTCCAATGAGATGTCGGGAAACATTGAACCGGGCTCAGCAAGGTCACAACTAATAATAATAATCTAACAATTGTATTGTGCAAGTACATCCATAAACAAAACTTGCCTTCCCACCTAATTCTGTTTTTGAAATTGAACTCGCTTTATCCTTTTCCACTCCCGTTCACATTCCTAAAAAACCATTACCTTTAACTCCAATTAGATAAAAATAAAACTTAATTATTCGACTTATGATGTTTTTAAAAAAGTTTCTTCAAATTGATTCAAGTAATATATAAAGAGGTTATTACTGATTAATGATATATATTGATAAGTATTTCTCGACTCATAAAAAATACAAAATGTGAATATATTAATATAAAGAAATGCACAATCCTATTTCTTATGTGTCGACTAAGAAAGTTTACCATTCTCTTATATTTCTGGTAAAAAAAGTTTAGGCTTTTGAGCATCAATGGTGTGCACTCAAGTTGTGTTTTGTTTTGTCACTTAAATTCTGAAAAACTATCTATTACGGAAGCTTAAAAGACATATTTGCTAGAGTTAAGTCTTTACTAATACTTATTGAATAATTCAAGTGACTTTTTCTCTATGCACCTTTTCATGCATTAGAGCCTATTGATTATTCACAAATTTAATGCCTATTCATGATCCATGATTTCCGCCATTGCAGCGTTCATCCATTAATTGTTTGAGAGATTTGCTCCAAAAAGTTTGAGGGTCATGTATTTGTCTGTATTAGCAGTCATCTTCGTGCCAAGTTAATTGCACATGACCGCATAAGCTACAATCAGAAAATTTCTGGCTGGGAATAAGCGAAATTCCATTCATCTACATACGTTTTTTTGTTCTTTTTTCTTTGAGTGGATCATGTACCATCCTTCATATCCTCAAGAGTCCAACCTTCTTCAATAATATCAACAACCTAATTACTTTCTTCAAGTCATCTCGTAATTTTTATTTTTATGAAAACACAAACATACATCAGCTTTCACCCAATGACCTCTTACTTATCTCTACTTTTAAAAATAGGGTATACATGGATGAGTTTTGCCTTTAGAAATACTTTGCACGTTCACAGTAATTACCCTTGTATACCTATTTGCAAAAATGCAATTTTCTTTTAAAAATTGCTCATCCATAACTCGTAAATTCTCACACGCACCTATAACATTCAAAACTAACTAAAAACCAAACCACCCAAAACTTAAGCAAGATGCTAAAATGGGCTTGCAAGGAGGGGCAATTTAATCTTTTCAATGTGAAGTTTTGCTTAGAGGTATTTGAATGGTATATGCAAAAATAAAGGTATGTAAGTGATCTTTCTATCAAAAGTGAGTTATGTTCTTGCACAATATTCTTGCGCAACATGGGATCAGGCATAATGTATAGGGTTGGAATGAGGAGCTTCAATGGATGATTAGAGCAATAAGAGGCAAAGATTTGGCAGCGAAACTCTTCAAAGTGTCTTTCCTAGCGACTGTATATTGCATTTAGATGGAGCGCAATCATAGGCGGTTTCAAACAATCCAATTGACATACAAATTATTTTGGTGAAGGTATAGAAAAATGTAAGAAGTAGAGCTTCAATATACCAAAAAAATCAAACCTTCACAAGCTAACTTTGTTTTAGCTACTTTATGGAGACTTCCTACCTTTATTTTCTTGAATTATTAGTACTAGTTGTAATGTCGGGGAATGTCCCTAAGCTGCTGTACATCATCTGTTATATATTACTTACATTTTACACAAAAAAAATGAGTTATGTTTATTTTATTTCCTCATTTTTTTATTAAGAGAAGTTTTATTTTAATTTGCAGAAATGACACTCAGACAATTGCAAGAAGTTTCCATGGTCTTTCAAGTGTAGGTTGCATTCGAGAAACAAGTGAAATGTTGGGAATCATTGAATCAACTCAGCAAGATTACAACTAACCATAATAACCTAAATGACGGTGTTGCGTAAGTACGTCCCTAAACAAAGGTTGTCTTCCTACGTAATTTTGTTTTTGGAAATGAAATCGCTTTGTCATGCACTTCGTTCGCACTATCATATATAGCGATATATTTGTCTTCATCACTTTGATGACAATCGTATCATCTTAACATAAACTTTTCTCAACCAACATGAGGGGATATTTTCTCATGCAACACCTCATTCCTTTCCATCATTGCATGATAAGTGGAACCGTTCCCGGCAGACTCCGCTTAGGCCGCCTTCAAACTTTGTCCCTTCATAATCTGAAGAGCCCATGCAAAGCGATGTTCCCAAATCATTTGCAACTTTGTGGCAGGTTCAATAAATGCAGGATTTCCTTCAAAACTAGCTTTGAAAAATAGCATTTTCAAGGATTTTGTCCACGAGATCCCTGGAACAGTCAGATAAAAGAATTTGTTGTTTTGGAAACATTGTCGTCCTCGTGTAAGGTACAATCAGTGTATTGAAAATGAAAACATTTCCCTATTAGGTATAATTAACGAGTGCCACGTGATCACTTGTTAACAGAACCCCTTAGAAAAAAAGTGACTTTCAGATTTAGGATACCGTTTGCATAAGAACCACAAGTCATAAACATTGCGATACTTACCCATTCTATCCAAAGTTTGTAGCCTGTTTAGTAAGGTCAACCAAACGGTAAGCCTATGCTTGAAAATGCTTGGCTTAACTCAGACTAAGTCAAGCCAATTCACTCTAGCCCTTTTCCTGAGTAAGCTTTCCATTCTATCTGTAGCGGCTGAGTTTGGGAACATTATGACAATGGTTGCTTGTGTACCTATTTGGACATACATAAGATTTTCCATATATTAGCATAATAGGATAGGATTCCGCATTGTATTCGCCTCATGACAATGGCTTTTTTTTTTTTTATGAGGCCATATTAGATATTTCCAAAAAAGTGTTTTAGTGCATTTCTAGGCAAATTAGATTACATCGTTATTCAATTGTCGCATGTGCACCATAAATCATATGTCATAACATGGAATATAGAAAAATAATAATATCTTGCATGCTAGTTATTTTAGATTGCATTTTCATTAAAAATCACATAAAGACAATGTTAGTGGGGCTCATCCCTTGCCTCCTTGGAGTAGGGACTTGGATCACGATGATCCTCTTGTCAGCTTGTTGAAACCGCGTCTCAAGAATCTTGATACACGTTTCTAGTGGTGGAATAATCACTTGCTTGCCTTTTTTTTTTTTTTACGAAGTGAAGCTGGTCTCTCTAAGTAAACCCATGATCATCAGGACCCAAAATGAAATGTGCACCTTAATAAATGACTCTCTCCTTGGCGTTAATTGTTGAAGCAAACACGGAAAAAATAAATACAGAACGTTAATTGTTGAAGCAAACACGGAAAAAATAAATACAGAACATAAGGATTTACATGGTTCGATAACAAGGTGATCTACGTCCACGGGTGAGGCAAAACAAGATTCCACTATAATCAAAGAGAGTACAGTTTTCAGAAGTCGAAAAAACGACTTAACAAAACCTCACGGCTCACTAATTTCTCTCAAAACGAAAATCTCACTTAATGAATGAAAAAACCTAGCCGTAGTATAAATAGGGCTCCCCAAAAAATTTCCTTGGGAGCTACGCCCCTTAACCACCCTAGATATTGGTTCGCTTGCTCCAGCTTGGGCAGACCGCCATAGGGATTTGTTCGCTTGCTCCGGACTGGGCCTATCGGCTCAACCCTCCGCGTCACAAACTAAATCTCAATTTTTTTCCACCTTTGATTCGTACAAAAAATATGTTGGGTCAGGTGATGAACTGGACCGAGTATATAAAATTCATAATATATTTAACATTAATTATAAAAGGCAAAAGGATGAAGTCAGCTGCTTACAACCGTGCGACACGATCACACGCATTCGACGGGGAGGGAACGATACAGACAGAGTAAATAGCTCATGAGATCTTACTGTCAAGTTTGCTTCGGATCATGGGAAAGGAACCCAAGTTGGCTATGTAACAAAGAAATGACATTGTCATCACATCTTGTCAAAGGAGATGCCGGAAGGACTTATTTCTCCTGTCTGTACCCCAGCAATAATTAAGCAGTCCCACGGGACCGAGATTCCGGCGTTCGTTGAATTTGTTACTTCATTAAAAATTAGCTGTTTTTTTTTCTTCTATTCTATCATTATAAGTTGTAGAATTTGGCCAAACGATATGATTAGAGATTTAGGGTCGTTTGTCTTTTCTATATATTAGTGAGAAAATTACTTTACAAGCTTTTTTGCTTTAAGTATCATTTATGTTTCAAAATATCATGAGAAATAATGTCAGAATCAATCAAAATGATAGGCCCAAATGTCGAGATTTGTATTTTTGAAAGGAGCAAAGAGCTACTTAGACAACTGAAAACATTTGGGTAAAAAGGAAAAATAAATACTCAATCAATCAAAATCTGATCTTCCAAGGTCAGCAAAAGCTGTTGAGTAAGTGTTCTCTTGCCATCATGCAATAGAGATTCAAACGCAATTCCAACAGAGAACGGGACATTGGCAACATCTCTTTGAGAAGTGCAGCTTTCAAGATCCAAGTTAAGCAAATCAGCCACTAGCAGGTCTGATGAAGCCCAAAAACTGCAGAAAATGCTGGAGTTGGGTAAGAATCCTAAGTTCACGTCTGATCAAACGGTTGTCTTCAGAGTGTTGCTATTCGATTCGATAACCGTTGTCCATCTTGGATTTCCTTCAAGCAATTTAGCCATTATCTCATATTATCGGCTTTCTACATCTATTGGAAATCAATGTGGTCACCAATTTTATATGGAATCCCATAAATAAGGCAGCATATTTGACAAACTTTGATTGACAATAATCACTGTGACAAGATTTTGCTAAGAGCAAGCAATAAATCCGTGATCAAGTCCCTGCGTGGGACCCGTAATACAACAATCCTATTTGTTGTGAGATTTTGTTTTCCTTTAATATGCATTTGTCCCGTTATTCCTATATGTATTTTTTAAGTTTCATAGAGTCGAATTTGATGTGTTACGCACATGATTTCTTATATCGTCTCTACACATGTCAAATTAAAGAGGGCTAGCGTGGCAAAATGAAAACTTCATGTAGACATAGAATTTTTATTGAAGGACCTTTGTAAAGTCAAGTAGGTTCAAACCTACCCAACTTTATGCCTTGTGAAAAATCACAATCCAAAAATCCGCTCATGTTGTGTAATAACATCTGGATATGCGTGTGGACGAGCACTCGCACTGTCAGATCCAGGATAGACAGGTGCGGATTTGAATCCTTCACCAAATGAACGAAATGATGAGCATGAAGCTTCTACGCCGAGCTTAAGGCAGGATCGCAAGAATTTTCTACACTCGAAGTGTGAGGCTGGGCACAGAGAAATGCCCTGACCGTCCATGCCCAAAGCCCCAATGACCTACAAGAAATATGAACCTGACACGCCGAAAGTTGTGCCCAACCATCTATCAAGAGATGAGCAAATGGCAAATGTTTCGTCCGAGGCAGCTTCAATAGTTGTGCCACTGTACACTAAAACAAAAATCATAATCCTCAGCTTCCAAATCCATTATAAGAGTTCATGATAATGTGCCATCCAAGTATGAAGTTGAAGGCTTTCAAATTCAATCTATCAAAACCGCCAACACCGAAGCACACATCAAGTACATGTATAGAAAGAAGAAAGTGAAAAGTAAATGAAAACAACATGATGTGATACAGTTAAGAGTAGTTTAAGAGAGATACAGATGCCGAACATTAACCTGACTAGTTCGATACATCGTCTTCGTTTGCAAAAGATAGCCTTGTGTCAATATGAGTTTTGGAATTATTCAGGCAAACAAACCTACACTTTTGGCTTTAAACATTCAGGCACACTTCTTTTTCTTAACAGAATCTGTTATTAACACAAGGAAAATGACAGGTCTGAAAAGCTACAGGTACCAAGGAAACAAGAACAACTACTAAAAGCTCAAGTAGCGGCAAAAGTCACCCCAGAGAAAACTTCTTTGTTCTTTATCAAAAAAGGAAACAGGTAGAAAACAAAGCCACAGTCAAAATCACAAAAGCGGCCCAAAAAAAGTTCAGAACCACAAAAGGGTAGAAAACGAACTCGAAAAGACCAAGAGTACTGTTGTATTTTCTTCCGTTTGGAAGGAAAAGAAGAACGAAAGGAAAGAAAAATATTTATGTGAATATAAAAAACAGATATTCATACTTGGCAAAACATCAAATAACGTAATAGTAGATTTCTAAAAACTTATACCTTCTAGAGAGTTCTCCCGCCATCTAATTTATATTATTAAAATTAAGAGTTAATACTACGAAAAACCCCAAACTGGTATATCTATGATAATTTTACCCTAAACTATTTTTTTGACCACCAAAAACTCCAAACTGGTACACTTATGATAAATTTATCCTCAGTTTGTTTCCGATAATTTTACTATCAAATTGCTTTGTTAAATGAGACGTGACAGTTAACTAATATACCAGTTTTATGTTTTGCCCTCCATTTGTCACACGTGTATCAGTTTACGATTTTTTGTTGTATTAATTCAATTTAACGAAAACTAATAGAGACTAAATTTGTCACAATTATACCAGTTTGGGGTTTTTAGTGGTCAAAAAATTAGTTTGGGGTAAATTTGTCACATGTATATTAGTTTAGGGTTTTTTGTGGTAAAAAAAATAATTTGGGGTAAAATTGTCACAGGTGTACTAGTTTGAGGTTTTCGTGGTGTTAACTCTAAAATTAATCATTGCTAATGACCATTTCAAACTCAAACTTTTTATTGATTCTACGACAAAAACAGTGCATATATATGATATATCCAATAACCAACAAATAACATAGATGGACAAAATTATAATTCACCACAATCAAGAAGATTGACAAGTAATAGTCTCACCTTTTGAAATTTAAGTTTAAAGCTCTTTAAGAAATGGTTGACACGGAAAACATTCACTTGAACTCTGCTAGAGAAACTAAAGTGGAGAGATTGTACAATGAATAAGAGATTATTGGACTGTTGATAAAGTATCAAGTAACCACAACAATCTACAGACAATTGCAAGTACTATAAAAATGAGGTCCACATTGAAAAAAGCTACAACAACACACTGATTTTGCCATGGAAAGATACATGGGCACTGTCATCTTTGCAAACAATTACCTCATCGATTATCCGGTATCAATATTAATTAGTATTAAACAAACTATCCCCAACAACGGCGCCAAAAACTTGTTCGTAAAATTCTAAATGGACTTGTCAATGAACGTGTTGAATAAGTAATATAATGATAAGAAGTGTATTGTCCCATAGAGATTGATGATTAATAAACCAATTAAATATTAAAAGTTGACTAATTCTAAAATTTATTTAACAAATCAAAATAGAATTGAGAATAAATGAAAATTGACAATCTTAGAAATAAATTTTTGGAACTAAATGCAATTAATCAATCAAATAAATACATTAGAGCATCCGATTTCACTATAACCACTAGATATGAATTTCATATCATTATGCATATAAGAACAATATCAAACATGTGATAGCGAATTTCCTAGTCTATTTACTATCTTATATATAGGTATAGCAAACATACTCAGTTTATCAATCCATCATATCTCTATGTGAATTTAAATAAACATAAGTACATTAAAATCTGTGAATATTCCCGATTTACAATAAATCTTTTGGAACACCTTATCACCGAAAGCTATTCAAATAACATAGTATACCTCTATCATCACTTAATTCATGGTTATATACTATAATGAGCAATTGTATATTATCACTTGTTAGTTTCAAACACGCACATCAACTCATTCAAATTGTGGCCAGTCACCTAAAGGCATTAAAGACGATAATATATAACTCACATGAATGAAATCACTAACGGAACATAAAAAGCATGAAATTCATATTATCATGGTCATGCTACATTGTAGCCCTAACAAAAGAAAATTAGAATATAATAGAAGAAGAAACAAAAATATAAATTAAACCCAATATCTTGAATCAAAGAAAAAGAATTCTGTCACCACTTTTTGTCTTTTCTTCAAAATAGTTGAAAAACTCCCAAAACAATGGAAAAACAATGATCTAAAAAAAAGTAGTTATCCCCCAAGCTCTCAATGTTATCCTATTTATAAGATAACATTCAAGACTCCTAATACAAGGCAATTGCTTATTTTTCGCACAAAATTAGGGAATAAATCACAGAATTTCTAATTGAGCATCCACCTTCTAATTCTTCTGTGTGTGGCGTCTTTCTTTCCTTCTTTTTGCATTTTTCCCTTATTTTCTCCATCTCTCATTATTCTATATAAACAAGGAAAATTTGAGTAAATAGAAGGAAATCCAAATGTTTTCTCACAAATATTGCATTATTTGTTGCCTAAAATAGGTAAAATAACTCTATTTTTATAGTGTTATCAGCACCCACTAGACTAGTCTTCCCTACTCCTTGAGCGCACGAAAATCACTTTTGACATCGAATCGTTGTTTGTCAGCCACTAAATCGGCTTCTCCCTTGCCTCTCCAATGCCCACCAACCCATCGTCATTCTCCTCAGAAAAGGATGACCAATGGCATGCCGAGCTGGAATTGGCGTGGTCTGCGGATAATTGATGTGAATTCTTCATTGCAGCGGTCATCTCCAGTGTAGCTTTGTAACTATCCACCATCCTTTTAATATCTTTCGGTTCGGAAACAAAAGTTCGGCGACTGTAGTGGTCGCAGGAGTAGGGAACACAACCTTGCCACTCACAGTTTGATTCACGTCGCGTCAAGTCATTGATGGCATCTTGATAGTCATAAAGAAACCTCTGCACTCGCTTCATGGACGCTTTGAGCTCCTCATCGATCATCTTGACAGTCATCGTTGGCTTTCTTAAGGAAGCGCCGGATGACTCCGATCAAGTCCTTGAGGAACTCTAATTCCATTTTAGAATCTGAAACAAGGCGCCATTCTTGTTGCAATAGATCAGATTATTGCTTCGCAGAGGAGCTATTAAATTGTCCGCCATTTTCTCCAGAGAGAGAGAGAGAGAGAGAGAGTTAAAATGGGTGATCCATTTTTCAAAAATTTTCACGACAATCTAGACCTCTTAAAGCACATGTTTTCTTTTTGCTCCAACACTTGTCAAGAAATTTTTGCAAAAAAAAAAAAAACAGAATACTTGTCAAGAAAATTTTTGAAATATGCATACTCATAAGAATTAAGTGCAGGAGCAAAACGACTTGAAATGATCGAGAAAGACCTATTAAAACAAGGCTTTATTTGTTTTGCAAAAAATATTTTTCTTATTTTTCGACGTTTGGATCGCTTAGAAAAATGAGTTAACGGAAAATATTTTCTTCCCAAAGTTTACATTCAAGAAAATGATTTACTTTTTAAAAAAAATCAGAAATTATTTTTCAAAATATGACTAGCTATCGATATTTGGACTAAAAACTCTGCGCTTGAGTACGAGAATTCCAATTCCTGGGCCCTTGGCAGTGAGGCTGGGTCCCCGGTGTCCCGCCCGGGTCCATTCAGGCCATGCCCGAGACCTTGGCTGCCACGCCTAGGATGCCGGCCCCCGACAATAAAGAGGCTAGGCTTGGTTCCTCCGTGCCCGTGCCCAAGTCCCCTGGACCCTAGCGCCCATGCTAAGGCCCCTGACTTCCAAACCTAGGTCCATCAAGGCAAGGCTTGGAACTCTCGTGCCCATGCCCCCGATCCATCGATGCCAGGGAGCCAAGGATTGGCACTTGGCCTCGATGGACTTGGGCATGGGCGCCATGGTCCTAGGCACCAAGTTTGAGGTCCAACCTCAATGGACTCGGGCGAGGGCACCAATACCCGGGTCCCATGACCGGCCTTGATTGACTAGGGCACCTAGGTTCGGCCTATGTAGACTTGGGCTAGGGAGCTATGGAGTTGGGCATGGGCACTGAGTTCTCGGGCTCGATTTCGATGGATCCAAGATCAGTGCCTGTGTTTGTGCTCGGGAATCAACTATCCAAACTTGAGACCCCGGTGCGTGCTACCTATAAGCAAGTCACTAGCTTCGAATAGTGCATGTCTATTTAGGAATACCAAATGATAGAAAACATTTTTCTGTTCATTTTTAGGTTTCAGTCAAATATCAAAAAATATTTTCTAGAAGGATGGTAAATATCTAAATTTTAATAATAAAACACGCGAGGAGTAAAAATAATTCATGAGTGCGTACGTATTAGCTGATGGACCACAAACTCACGGCGTCGTTCCGTAATCGTAACAAAAGGAAGAAGAGAAGAGACGACACCGCCTCGCATGCGAGTCATATCGTCGAAAGTCAAATCCGCAGCTCAGCCGTCGCCGCCGCCGTCGCCGTCGTCGTTGTCTTCTTCTTCTGTCTTCTATCTGCTTCTGTTTCTTCAGCTCTCTTCCCCACTGTCTACCTCCTCCGTCTTCTCGGTCGAGCCCCTTCACGTAACCCCTCTGCAACTGCGGTTTTGTAATCTTATCCTCGTCATTGTTGGTGTGGTCTGTATACGCAGCGCTTTAGTCTTAGGGCTTCTCTCCGTCGATTCGATTTCGTAACCTTCACGCTATTCGATCCTTTCTTTTCTTTTGATGTTTTCCACCATCGGTCTTTGCATATCGAGTTCCCTCGTTAATTGCTTGCTTATTTTTCATTTCACCTGAACTGGGCGGGTTCGCTTTCGTCTAGCCATCTCTTGGATGACGAGTGAGCTCAGCTCGAGTGTGTTCGGGTGCTGAATGCGGGGGGATTTGATGGGTTGCTTGCTCGCTTGTTGGCAGTTTTCACTCGATTATCGTTTTCTTTCTGAAGCCCCCTTTTCGAGGAGGCCCGAGCTTGTCCTCCATCGCTCTTCCTAATTAAGAAAATTATGCACAACCTATGAGAAAGACAACAGTACGTGAATTTCAGCCTCTTGTTCTCCTATTTCTGCCATACTTTTGCAAACCGACACCTCATCACGTATGCAGACGCCTTGCTCGGAGTTAGGGCTGGGGTCCTGGCGCAGTCAACTAATATACCGGCCATAGTGCCTGGCCGGAGCTATGTCAGCTCTAGTGGGGCTTCTCTGGTCTAAGAGGATCTAACAGTTTGGACTATTTGCTGAATTCAAGCCCCTGATTTTCACTCTAGGGTGGCCAATTCAGTCTTCCCGGGCCATGTTTGAGCGCTTTACTGAGAAAGCAATCAAAGCCATCATGCTTGCCCAAGAGGAAGCACGGAGGCTGGGTCTCAATCCTGTGGGGGACAGAGCAGATTCTTCTGGGTCTTATTGGCGAAGGCACTGGTATTGCTGCTAAAGTTCTTTAGTCGATCGGAGTCATTCTGAAAGATGCGCGTGTTGAGGTTGAAAAAATAATTGGGTGGGGAAGTGGATTTGTTGCTGTGGTCATTCCTTTCACTCCACGTGCAAAGCGCGCCTTGGAACTTTCACTGGAGGAAGCTCGACGACTAGGTATCCTATTCAGTGCTGTTGCAACTGTGTATCTACTTTTAGGGTATTCCGGCCGATCAACGTCGAACATTTCCCCGCGTATATCATATACCTAACCTTACTTGAATATTAAGGCCATAACTACATTGGGCCTGAGCACTTGTTTCTTGGATTGCTTCGCAAGGGTGAGGGTGTAGCTGCTCGTGTTCTCGAGAACTTGGGTGCTGATCCTGGCGACATTCGCATGCAGGCAAGCGAGCATTCTGTGCTTCTTTTGTCTTTTTCTTTCTCTTTTTTTATTGATGAATATTGCTTGCTGTGCGTATTTGCAAGGGCGAGAGCGCTGAGGCTGTTGGTGCTGGTGTTGGTGGAGGGAGTGGTGGCAATAAGATGCCAACGCTTGAGGGGTGTGGAACCAACTTGACTAAGCTGGCAGCGGAGGTAACTCTTTGTTTTTCACCTTCTTTTCTCCAACTATTCAGTAATCATATGGCTCTGTTCTCGAGAAGGGAGTATTGTTTAAGTTTCTTTTCCATCTCTTGTGGGGAAAATTGGATCCTGTTTTTGGAAGGCAGCAGCAAATAGAACGTGTTGTGCGGATTCTTGGTTGCCGAACCAAAAATAATCCTTGCCTTATTGGAGAACCTGGTGTTGGGAAGACTGCTATTGCTGAAGGTCTTGCTCGGCGTGTTGCAAGTGGTGACGTTCCTGAAACAATTGAAGGGAAGAAGGTCAGCAAATTATTCATTTACTCACTCGCAATGGTGTTGCCTTGTCGTTAACCATCACTTCTCTTGTAAGAGTTAAAGTACTTGCGTTGTTACTTCTAAACCTACATGTTTGGAGTAGGAATGTGAAGCGCTTAAGATTCTATCATGCCCGTTTATTTTCTTCTGTCACTGTTAAAGCATCTTCTAGCTTATGTTGCATCAGATGTCTTCAGTAGCGTTGAGAAGATAGCTCATAACCTGCACTTCCTCTTCACAATGAGAGCAATTTTTAGGAGCGTTAACTAGATAGGTCTTTTGACGGCATCACAATTGGCTGGTGGATTCTTGGAGATGCGAACGTCTAGCACTCGAGGAATTGGATCCTATAACAAGCTTTGTGCTTCTGCATGCTTATCCTCATGGATATTTTACTGGTCATGTTTAATCGTATAAGTGCACTAGTATACTTCAGCGTTCTGTGCTTGTTGGTTGGTGTAGCGTAGGGAGTCATGGATAGTTTTATAATGATTCGATGTTGGAAGGCAATACCGACTCCTATGAATTCAATGTTGTGGGAAGTAATGATACAAATGCTAGGATTTGAAGGATAATTAATCGCTAGAAGTGCTTTTCTTGAGGTTCATGCGAATTCTGTTCTCTGTCTATAATGTTGGCAATTATGAATTAATGTTGCATCCTTTTGTGTCCTTATTCTTTAGAACGATCTTGTTTAATCAAAGAAAGGACTAACTAAACCATATTGTTTCCCCATAATGTACTATAGAGTAAAAAATGTTGAATCTATCCTGTCTCATCATACTCATTGTTTGCTTTTGTCGACATTGTCTGGGTCCAGTAATGACTGAGCAAGGTATAGTCCTTAGCTCTTCGCGACTGTGAATTAAAAAAAGTTCATCCATGTGACTCAGGTCATTACCCTGGACATGGGTGTCGCGACCTAAAATTTGCTCTCAGTCTAATGGATTATTAGGACTAAGCCTAACTCGGGCCCTCCCAAGCCCTACCAATTCGCAACTTAGGGTTTAAGTTCTTAACGTGCAAAAGTTTTCATGCTCGGAGTCGCTACTAATCTATTTGTGGTAGGTCGATTAGAAACCTAAATAAAACATAGGGAGATATGTTTTATTCCTACGAACCAGAGATTCTAAGTTCGGGGACTTGATTACGCTAGATCTAGTCTAGCGCCCTTTCGGTACCTTTTCTTTTCAAAAAAAATGTTTTGGCAGACAGTTTGGATTCATTTTAACTTAGTCACTAGCATGTGAGGTGATCATACGGGTGCGCAAACCACCAAAGTAACACCCAATAATCAAAACATTAAATAAATTGTAAGATTGGGGAGAATTACTTACCTCGAAGCAACGTAAGCATCTGCATTGTTAGCTAAAAAATCACATCGACAATCCTAATATGATTTCTAATTAACAAGCAGTTCACTCAATGTTTTTTTTTATTTTTCACTTATTTAAATGAAAGCTAACCTATATGTAATGGCGTGCGAAAATTAACATGCAATTAATGCAACCTAATATGCAAACTATATGACACGCGACGACGTGACCTAATTCTAATGACGGATAAATGATTTATTTTTTTGGTATTTTTCAAAATGAAATTCGGAATTAAAAAAATGCCTAAATTAACATGCAATCTATTCTAAAAAAAAATAATTTAATCTATCCTAAAGTGACTTCTTTTTGTTATTTTTATGAAAATTCGAAATTAAGAATTACCCTAAAATGAACCATCGAAATCAGGATAATATCTAAATTAAACTAGGAAATAAATTACTCTAATTCCTAATTTAAATTAAAAATTATACTATTGACTTATTCAAAGCAAGTTATTCTAAACCTATCATAAACATGCATCATTATCCTCTAATAAATTAATTCAAATTGCGTCTAATCTTTTTGGCTTTTCTTTTAAAGAAACAAAATCAAATAAGAGATAAACACCACCATCAAATCAATATCCACACGATCCACAAAATTTTGCTTATCAAATTTAAATGAGGCAAAGGAATCAAACTAACGGTCATATCTATAGGGTTATAGATATTGACGGAAAGTTGATTGGTCAAATTTGGAAAGCAAATAAAATTTATTATCGTGTCCAAGTGATTATGGACAAGATAATGATTTTCCGTATCACCGCGTATCGTACCTTAGGGATAAGATCGGATAGTCGTCCAGATACGTTGCTAAATTAGGCAAAATTCCTAATTTTAAGTGCTTCAAATATTGCGGATATCACAAATATTATCCTAAGGCATCTAATCAATCACGCAATATTCAAAATATTCAAACTAAGAATTTTAAATATTTTGAAAATATACCGGATAAATTTTCACCGATTATAGATAATTTCCAAATTCAAACTCGGTGCCGTATTGGGCTTGTGGATCACGGGATGACCGACGGCGGGTGGACCGGGCGGCGATGGGCGCGGCTACGAGTGGACCAAAGAGCAGGAGGGCGGCGACGACAACGACAGCAGCTCGGGGAGCGGCTCAGCTCGTGGTGGTGGTGGCACTCAAGGGAAAGAGTGACTTGCGACTGGAAGTCTTGCTTTGGCCAAGCACTCTTTGCAAACTCTCAATATGCAAATCCTTTCGTGAGTCTATATGTCTAAGTCTCCACCGAAGACCTTGACCGAACAGCCTTCTTTGACCATTATTATATCCCAAAAGCAATAAGAAAGTGACGTCTTCTGCTTGTGTTGAAACCGTGGGGTAATTGCAAGAACATGCCAAAAGGTCTGCAAAAAATAAAAAATAAAAACCAGAGCTTTGCAGGACCAGTCTCAGTTATGTGGATCTAGACACGTTGCTGCAGCTTGATGCGGCACAACCGAAGCTACTCGTCGTGAGAAACTCGTTGAAAAGACCTGCAAAATACACCCAACGCACAAAGATGTAATCTGAAATTTTTTTTTTGTTTGACGGCTTGTTGGTGTTGTCGGCAACGTGATGAGCAGCGGCTGGTATCAGGAATGCTATGCGGGGCTGAGATCTCGGTTCAGCAAACGACGCTCAGCGACTTGGTCGTCAGAGGGCTGGTTCAGCGTTGTTGTGCAGGGACTTACGAGGTTGAGGAACGATGGAGCTCACTGGAACACTGAGGTTGCAAGATCTTCGGTGGCCGTGAAATTGTTGGACTGGTGAGGCGTGGGTTCACGGCTGCGCCGCAAGAGAGGAGGAGTGGTGGTAGTCGGCTTCGTGGAGGAGTTTGCTGGTTGCGGTGAGCGACGCCACCAGACGAGGGAGTGATTGATCTGGTGCCACGATGAAGGTGCAGTCGTGAGGGACTCCCAAGACCTCTCTCTTTTTCTGTCTCGCACTTTTCTCTCTGAAAATTCTCTCGTGTTTTCTCTCTCAATGGTCTCACCTCTATGTCTTTTTTCGTCTCTTTTTCCGGGCCTCCCTTTTGACGCTGCTCAGTCTTTTTTATACTGTCGCCCTTCCTCCTTTTTCCCAAAGTCAAACTCTCCTTCTCCTTTTTTATCTCCGAATCCTCACCCAATAAGATTGTCTTCTTCCTTTCTTTTTTAAAAAAAATCCAACTCTTCTGCCCTCATCAATATATCTATAAGCCAAGTTTTTGTTTGTTTTTTTTTCTTGCTTGCACTTATTTCCTATTTTGATTCAAAGAAAATATTGCAATATCTTTGTGATAACATCAATTCATTCAGTTTGAATCGTGATATTATCAAACCAATATTTTCCAACTCGACATATTCCAATGAAAATTTCAGCTTTTATAATGCTCATGGGCTTTGTCCAAGAATTTTTGAACGTGGGCGAGTCCGATTTTACAAAGTTCAGAGCCGTTCACACGAGTCCATCCGCCCGGGTCCCGCAGATGCAACTATACTACATGAACTTAAATTATATGCTATGCAATTTTAATATTTTTGTTTAGGGGTTAAAATTTAATCCCTAATTTTCTATGCAAATTATTATTAAATGGTCGATCGAAATTTAGGTGTCAACAATGGGTCTTCTAGTTGCTGGAACAAAGTATCATGGAGATTTTGAAGAGAGATTGAAGAAGCTAATGGAGGAAATTAAACAGAGTGATGAAATAATACTCTTCATTGACGAGGTGCATACTTTAATTGGGGCAGGGAGCAGCAGAGGGGACCATTGACACTGCCAACATTCTGAAACCTGCTCTTTCACGGGGTGAACTGCAGGTAATTTGAATTGACATGTGGATTTTGGTTATGCAATTCGATTGCTGTATGTCTTTAAGTGTGCTTTCGGTTGCTGGTTCTGGGAAAGACTGTCGAGAGCTTAGGTTGACTGCTGTGGTCCTGAGCTTTAGATTGGGCTGAGAATACACAATAGGGAACGGGAGGGACCAAAGATGCATAGGTTGCTGTATCTGCTTCTGCAATTTGTTAAACTATGCTTAAACAGTGTCAAATTATTTTTGTCATGCAGAAACTATGCGTTTAAGTTTGAGTTATATTTCATGTATATTCAAATTTGGCCTCGCAAACCAATTTTAATCATGGATTTAACATGAGTTAGGACATAAGACTGATTGAACCGGGTTGTCGATCCATTGCTAAAGCTCGAGATTACAGCAATATATCGTTCATGTCGCTATAACAAATTCCATTTTACCTCGACGCGTGCCATGCATTTCTCATTTTTGTGACCTCTTATTGCCCTATTTTGGCATCAGGGAACATGGAGGTGCTGGTGCAGAATCAAAGACTCCCCCAGAAAGTTTGTCCTTTTGACTGACCAACATCAAATGAGCATTTGGTCCTCAAGCGAGCACCTGTGAGACTTTCAAACAGGGTGAATACATTCTTTCTCATATAAAGAAGTCAAAAATAAATCTGTCTCTATTGAATGGATAAGGGCAAACCTTTGACCCTGAACTTGATCTTTGATTGCCCCATTTGGAGACTTTGTCCTAGTAACGACCACCAGGCGTTGTGGATAACTACAATTTAAGAAACAGAAGCTAATTTCCTTGAAGTTTCATAGCTGTTCTGGAGATGGAGCTTTCTAGTTACTATAGCAGATTCAGGGGATTTCGTTGTCATTTACCTGCGAATAGCATATCAACTGATTATAACCAGAATCATTGTTTATGGTCCGGGTTTTGCTGACATTTGGTAATTAAGTTAGTTATCTTGTGTGCTGCAATCGATTCGAGGGCCACGTGTCGAAAAGTCAACAAGGGTTGTCTATCAATATCCTAGATTAAATAAAAATACGTTTTTTTGCTAGAAGAATGCGAAAACACCGGGCAATACTTCCTCTATTCGATTACGTGCTCGCTCTTTCGCCTTCCTTGAAAACGAGGGCCAATCATTCTCGAACTTGTCGGGATCTGCTCGGACCTAATTCATCGTTGAGCCGCACACTGCTCGGACCTAATTCATCGTTGAGCCGCACATCGACTCAAGAAGTTTTGCTCTGATACTATCTATAATGGCTCAACTCGATTTTGTTGGATAACTTGGCACCGTAAAATATTAATACTAGAATTTTCGACTTCATATGGAGTTTGTTTGCTAATTGACCAAAAGCATTACTTTGCTTATTGCATTATTTATTCGAAGCGCGACTGTTTAGATTTATGCTGTGTGGGATTGTGCTTGATAAGAATTTGCGATATGCTATCCTATAAATAGGTACTGTGCACTCTGCAGTAAAGGTTCCTTGAATTGCATAATATAGGATTAATATCACGAAAAACTCATAACTGGTATACCTACGATAAATTTATATTTAACTAATTTTTTGACTACCGAAAACCTCAAACTAGTACACTTGTGACAAATTTACCCCGAACTAATTTTTTGACCATAAAAAATCCCAAACTGGTATATTTGTGATAAATTTACGCTCCGTTAGTTCCCATTAAATTGGATTAATACCACGAAAAATTACAAACTAATACACTCATGACAAATAGAGAGTAAAACCCCAAACTGGTACATCCGTTAACTGTCACGTGTTATTCAATTCGACAATTTAATGGTTAAATTTAACGTATATTAACAGGGGGTAAATTTGTCACATGAGTGCCAATTTGGGATTTTTTATGGTCAAAAAAATTAGTTTAAGGGAAATTTGTCACAAGCATACCAATTTGGGGTTTTTAGTGGTATTATCACTAATTATTTATCATTGTTATCATGTAACTCTACTTTTATTTTTCACTATACAATTCTTCAATTTTTTGCAGGTTTACTTTCCTCTCAAAAGATGGTCTTTTTTTTTTTTACCACATGTCAAAGTAGATTCACTGCAGCTAAAACCAAATTTCTTGCTTGAGAGTGTTCAAATCGTTCAAGACCTTGTCTTCAAGATCCAAGATCGAATTCTTGCTCCATTCTCGATGGCAGTCGTTTGTTTAATGCACGAGGACTACTGTTGCATGGAAGTTTCCTAGCATTTCTCCGACCCGAGTAATATTGGCGTAGACAAGATCAAGCTATCAAAAGGAATATTCAAATGAGACAACTTGAAATGAAAACCGGATAGAGATACTTCATTTACTTATGATACTCATCACACATGGATTTAACCTTATAAGTCATGCATTTTATTCCGGGGGAACAAGGCTTTAGCTTCTTATAAGAGTCATCTAGTACTGGATCAACTTCAATTCAATTACTTTATTTTTGGTATTAAGAGAAGTTCAATTTAATTTGCAGAAATGCCACTCAAGAGGGTTGCAAGAAGTTTCCATGGTCTTTCAAGTGTTGGTTAAACCCGGCAAAACATATCAAATGTCGGCAAACATTCAATCAGCTCAGCAAGATTACAACTAATAATAATAACCTAATGATGGGATTGTGTGAGTACATTCACGATAAAAAAAATTTTGACGTCCCACCTAATTCTGTTTTTGAAATTGAGATCGCTTCCTCACGCATTTCGTTTGCTCTATCATAGGGATAATATCTGTTTTTATCAACTTAAGAATGTCAACTTAAGGAAGAAAAAGGACGAGGCACTTGCTGGTCTACATATATTCTCTCCCCTATTGATTGGCTTAACATCACTAAATTGAAAAGGGAAGCTATCATCCGATGGCAATTCGTATCATGTCAAAAAGTTTGCTTCGGTAAATCGTGCACATTGAAAATTAGCGTCATGAAGATTCCGAGATTCACATCGGAATGTATTTTCCTTCATTTCTTATTGAAGGAAAATTCTCTTCAAGCATGCCTACGATTAGTAGATTACAAGTTAGGATTATCACCCACAGTACAAACTTAACCAATATCAAATATGAATGATGTCCATGTTTGTAACTGCTTTGCCGGTTTTATCCTGTTGAAAATCTTTCACCGAATGCTGCGTTTCGGATTTTGTTAAAGGAGACTAGGGTCTTGAATTAAGCTCGGATAGAGAATGTTAAATGTGTCTATTAAATCCAATTTGTGCCTTACAACTTAACTCGATAATATGCCCAACTCAACAATACTAACAATAAGAAGACAACTTGCAAATACCAAGACCAAGCTATGTCGGAATCCAATCAACGACACAAACAGTACACAACACTGCAATTCTAAGTACACCATAATCTAATCAATGACGTGATCTGAGAGAATATGGCTAGAATCCAATCAACAGTTATATTCCAAGCACAACGCCGGAATCTAATCGACGACGTTAAACTGGTAGCACAGAATTGGAATTTAATCAACAATGCTAGACTTGATAAAGATTCGCGCCGGAATTGAATCTACGACGTGGAATTTGAAAGCTATAACTACCGCACTCCTATTGCGCCGAAAATAAAGATAGATAAGAAGTCTGTTGTCTTGTTCAAAGAGTCCTCTTTTACGTCGGTAATCCTTGGGTATTTATAGAGCAGCCTGATAACTGTCGATCAGCTACTTCTCCTTGAAAGTTGTTTTCCACTTCCTTATATTTCACACTTTAACCGTTTCTTGACTTGTTGATGTTGCTTAAGCTCTTTGGGCATTACGTAATAGCTGATTTTCTTCCACATATCTCCTTATTTCATCTTGTTTCCCACGTTTCACTATCTAGCTTCCTTGATATTCATGCCCACGGTCATGTCTTTATCTTTCAACACGTGGAAATGAATTTATTTACCATATAACACCACATGCTTAATTCATGATCGACATCACATGCAAAAGCTCGTGATCTTGGACCTGTCGACGTCACATGCAAGGCTCGTGATCTTGGACGTGTCGACGTCACATGCAAGGCTCGTGATTTTGGACTTGTCAACCTGTTAACACTTATATAACATGTCATGTCGATAACTGCTTCAAATCTTTCCAATGCCTTTGGGCCTGACTCACGGCCTTTCTTCGAATTCATGCTATGTGGACCGTGTTTTACGTCCTTTGTGACTTGCAATCGGCCCGCTCCCACGAGAGGTAATTTTGGGTGTCAACATATACCCTCTTTTAAAAGGAATAAATTTGAATTTATTTCTTTTAAAGATATACCTTGTCCGTATACGAATCCCTAGGCGATGATCATGCTAGAGATGGCCACGGGTCGGTTTTGGCCCGGAACCGGACCTGAACCGGCCCGGTCAAACCCGGGCCCGCCGTGACCGGGCCCGCGGTTCTGGAACAGGAACTGCCCGTGCCCTATGGGCCCGGTTCCAGTTCAATTTTGGAACCGAACCCGGAACCGCCCGGTTCGGCCAAAAAAAAAAAAAACCGCGGCTGTATGCGGTCACGAGACGGCGAGGGCTCGACCTCGCCCGGCAAGAATGAGCCGGCCTCGCCCGACGCCGGCAGGTCGAGCCCTCGCCCGATCCGGGCGAGGCCTCGCCCAGACCTAGGCGAGGGCCCCCGCCCGACGCCGGGCGAGGGCGGCCTCGCTCGAGGTCGGCGGCCGCCACCTCACAGTCCTCCTCTCGCAAACTGCCGTTGCCCAACGGGAAAATAAAAAAAAAACAGAAAATTATGTTCCGGTTCATTCTTGGCCACGAACCGGAACCGGTCGGTTCCGAACCGTGGCCATCTCTAGATCATGCCTTTCTGACCCCTGACGTCCTTTCGAGTAGCCAATATGAATTTTTCATCCAATATTCTTTAGACACGTCACCTTTTATTTTCTTCAAGCAATCGCGGCTTTTCGAATCGTCTTCTTCATCCTGTTTTTTTGCAAGAGCTTCGTTTCATCATCATGTCTTCTTTCATAAACCCTAAAAATACTTTCTTAAACCTTTTTCCGATCTTGATCCATCATTTCTTATGGCATCCAAAAAGTCTGAATATTCTGCTAGCAACTACATCGCAGCTTTTGTCAAGTTCAAAGAAGACCCGCGTGTTGATAATTGTTCCTTCCTTTTATTGAAAGCTGTCAAGGATGAAGCCAACTGTTTCTCGTTAGGCCCTAGTTTCATAGACCATCTTAATGTTCTCGTGAATCTCCAATTCCATTTCCCGTATAAGCACAGTGAGACTTTGGCATTGCAACATTCTTCCATCACGAGTGTATGGTCCACCGGATCTTCTCAATTTCGAGGTTTCCCTTCTTACGAAGAAGATTTTCACATATGGTTTATTCGCTTGAAGGCCGATCAAGAAACTCAATTTTTACGGACGGCTGCTGGGATTGACGTCTCTCGAGGTCAGTATGTCATCTTATGACCTGGAACGCGGGCTACTGGGCTCCGCCATCACTTTCTGGTCTTCTTCTAGCAATTGCTTCTTTTTCCCTTGGGGACACATGTCCATCACTATGCTCGATGTATTTGCTATAGCGGGTTTTGAACTGGTCGGTCATGCTGTCGAGATTTTGCCTGTACTACCCACTCCTTTTTATTTCTAAGGATGTTCTAGCATACAACAATTTTTTTATCTCGATTTTACTGAACTTCGGGTCCTGTTACTTAGGACAAGCATATTCTTTTCTCGCTTTTTTGGCTATCAAAACACGTGTTCTTTAGTCCTGCCCTTAAAGTTTGTAAAGACTATCTACAAATTGCCATAGCCTTAGCCATGGGAAAACGCCTTGCATTGGCCCCTATTGTTTTTGTAGTTTTGTATAGAGGCTTTACTCACGCCTCTCGGGCAATGAAGTTTGGGGATTTTGGAACCATCTCGGGCGCTTTTTGGATATTTCAAGTATGAATGGCTATGTATTTCCCTTCTCTTTTTAGTAGAGGTGATCGTCATCTTCCCCATTTGTCTCTACAAAGGTATAAAAGACCTTTACCTTCACCTCTGGGCTGTCGATTGTTGAACGGATCCGGGGGGCGGAGAAAAGACTGAGGCGAGGAGTCCCTTCCCCCGAACGGGATTAAATCGAGATTAGACTCTCGATGGACTCCCGTCCAGAAGTTTTTATCAACTCCGCTTCGACATCCTTGGGCACCATGGCCGAGAAGTCGGATGAACTGGTACGGTCCCACTTTGAGCTCAACCAACGGCTCAAGAAGCGGCTATCGAACCTGGAAGAGACGCTCCCCGACCTCGAAGAAACCAAAGAAAAGGCTGAGACGGAAGACCAGCGCCTAGAGGATCGGATACAACACTTCGTAGCCCGCTTTAGGGAACACATTGGTCTCGGCCTAGGGGAGTGAAAGTGGCTGGCAGGTCTAGGCTCGGAAGGAAGGAAGGAAGGAAGGAAGGAAAGACGAAGAAAAAGAAGAAGAAAGAAAGAAAGAAAGGGAGAGAGAAAGAGAGAGGAAAGAAGGAAGGAAGAGAAAAAAAAAAAGAAAACCAAAAAGATTTTTTTTTAAAGTAATTTGTCTTTTGTTTGTGAATGAAATTGGACTTATTCAGAATCTTCAATCTCTTCTTCCTCCATTTCCCGCATCTCCCACATAGTAAGATAGTACCTCTTCAAATATTTGCCATTGATAGAACAGGGAAACTCATTTCCCTTGATATCCATTAATCGATAAGCATTCCCGACGAATGCATCGGTTACCACAAATGGTCCTTCCCACATTGGTGACCATTTACCAAATTTTTCACTGTCCAAACTTGTCGGCAAAATGGTCTTCCAGACCAGGTTGCCAATTTCAAACTGTTTATACTTTATATGTTTATTATATGCTTTGGCAATTCTATCTTTCTGGAGGATCAACTTTTCCAAGGCAATCGCTCTATTTTCTCTCAATTCATCAACGTTAGTGTACATTAACTCGTCATATTCCTTCTTGGTCAAGTTGTTTTGGAGTTTGACTCGTAGGGATTGAACCATAACTTCAACAGTGAAAACTACCTCTTATCCATAAGTGAGCATATATGGGCTAGTTCCTATAGCAATCTTTTTAGATGTTATATAAGCCCATAATACAGTCGATAACAACACATCCCACTCTCTAGGATTATCCTCCAAGTGTCGTTTAATCAATGCGATGATGGCTTTATTGGAAGCTTCAGCCTAACCATTGGCTTGGGCATAATAAGAAGTTGAATGAATCATCTTGATGCCTCTAGTCTTGGCGAAACTAATCACCTCTTGTCTAGTAAAGACCGTGCCTTGGTCCATAGTTATAGATTATGGGATGCCAAATCGATGGATAATACGCTCCTGGATGAACTCGTTTACTTTCTTTTGTGTTATATTCTTATACGAGACCGCTTCAACCCACTTGATAAAATAGTCGATGGCAACTAAAATGAAGCTATGTTTTCTCGGCGAAGAGGGATAAATTTTTCCTATTATATCCATCACCCAGCCTCTAAATGACCAATGTTTGATGATAGGTTTCATTACGGCCGCAGGAACATGCTGAATGGGACCGTGCTTTTGACAAGCTTCGCATCCCTTAGCATAACTTATGTAGTCTTGAGTGATAGTTGGCCAGAAGTAACCATGTTGACGGAGCAACCACTTCATTTTTATGCCTAATTGATGAGCTCCACATATGCCTTCATGAAATTCAGCCATTGCTATCACAAACTCTTGCTGTCGCAAACATTTGAGCAATAATCCGTCCACAGTCTTGCAATATAACTCCTCTCTAATCATCAGATAAGAAGAACCTCAGGCCAGATAGGAGTAGTAGAATGATTGCCCTCTTCCAATACCGCAAGTCTATTAACTAAGAAAGACAAAAACAGAAGTATCTTTACTTCTGTTGGTGGAGCCTTTCTTCTTGCTTCCAACTTGTTTGATAGCTGTAGGAGAAGTACCCAGCTGTGGAGCAGCATTAGCAAAAAATCTTTGGCTGATTAACTATGAGAGTATCAATACCAGTAACGAGAACCTTGGACTGAGGAGCCAAGGAATTGTCATTTGGCAGCACTGTAGTAACGATTTCATTCGAGATGGGAGCTATAGATGCAGTATTATCTATTGGTTTCACCGTCAAATCTTTTTTAGGAACCCATACTTCTTTGGTTGTCACATTACAATCCTTATGACCAAAGCAATGACATTCTTGGCACTTCAGTGGTTTCCAGCTATAGTCAACAGTAACCCTAAAGGTTTCTTCATTCCACATATTAATATCAAAATTTTCCGAAAATGTACTATCAAAATCCATGAGAATGCATACGCGAGCATATGAAAGTCATCTTTTTTCTTCAATGGCTTTATCCATGTACAAAGGTTTGCCAAGAAAATTGCATAGCTTAAGCCGGATTTGGTCCAAAGGACGTGAGGAACATTATAGAGACGTACCCAAATCGGCACGGAGCTAATCTTTGCCCTTTCTAACCTGATAAGAAGATGCGATTTCTGTAAAAACAATGGTTTGCCAACTATTTCCCAAATCCCCACCTCCATAACATCAACTAGTTTTTGAATATTCGAGAATCTGAAAAAGAAAAAACCATTCTCTGTAGCCGAAATATCCAATAAGTTTTCTTTCCCCCATAGTTTGTCTACAATGCCTCTCACTCGATATAATGAAGTCTTTGTAGTAAGAAAGTAGCCAACAAGACAATTATCAAAGTGATCCTTCCCTTCTTCAATAATCTCAGGGAGAGGCGCGCCTAATTTATTACCAAATTTGTTTGGCTGAATGAAATCTAACTTAGTTGTTTGGGATATCTTTTCCATAGCAACGTTTGTCCAAGTAGGGTGTGGGCCGACAACGTGGATCAGGACCAGTCTAGTACCCCTAATATCATCTTCCCCAAAACCTTATTAGAAGTTCCATTTACAGCCTTAACAACACAAACAGGTTTCTCAACAGCAAGCATAATATCAACAAGATCAATACTCAGTTTATAGCCTAATCCAACATTTATATCACAATTATGATCAACAGTAACACAATTGGTATCTTGTTTGGATGCGATTTTTTTCAGAGTGTCGGCCTCTTTCTCCTACGAAAATTTGAATAGACTGCTTTTAATGTTAGCCAAGGTGGCTTTGTTCATCAATTTTGGGACATCAAGGAATTCAGCCCATTAGATTTGACACTCCGTGTGTCAACCATCTCTTTCGTTTTCAGAGCAGCGAAGCGTCCATCGTGGCGGGGGATGGCATCTGGATTGGCATTTTTCAGTGTCTGTACCATAAGTCATGACCAAAGGACAACCTTCCTTCTCTAAGGAATTTTGTCAAACACCTAAACTGCAGGCTTGGAAGAGCATAATCAGCTTCTCGGTGAAGAGTTCAACGATCCCGTTCAGCATCCCCATCCAGCGACCTTCAACTCAATGTCCAACGTAAATCGAGAGTTGGAGCTGAGCGGACAAGTGGTGGGCGTGGGTTGGACGAACGGCTAGGCAGAGGCGAGCTAAAGTTGAAGGGGGAGGGAGAGCTGGGGTTGAGTGGTGGACTGAGGCAAGCTCGATCGAGCGGAACAGGAGAGGTTCCAGAGTCGTTTGCATTGCAGATCTTAGAAGTCAAGTCGGTGAGAAGTGGAGGTTCTCGTGGGCAGCAACAGCTAGGGAAAGAAGTAGCGCATCTCCGCTTCTTCTTCTTCTCCTACTCCACGTGTGTATGAGTTTTTGGTACCTGTAGTTTCCTAGACCATTTTCCCTGGATTAGTAACAGTTGTGTGCAGAACAAGAAGGGTGCCTGAATGTCTAAAGCTAAAAGTGTAGGTTTGTTTGCTTGAATAGTTCCAAAACTCAAATAAAATACAAGCCTGTTTTTTACAAACAAAGATGATGTTTTAGTTACATCTCACTTTTTGCCCAATGCTAGTGGAAGCAAATTTCAAAAGCATAACTCACATAGAACTAGTCAGGTTAATGTTCAACACTCGTATCTCTCTTAAACTACTTATAACTATATCACGTCATGTTATTATCGGGAAAATTACCAAAACAATCTTAAACCTATTGTAATTATGCCAATTCAATCATAAATATTTTTTATGACAATTCAATCCTAAACCTTTTGCATTTGTGCCAATTCAGTCCATCTAGCCAATTTTGGCGGGCGACGTTGATGTGGTAATTTTTTAATATTATTTTTATCTTTTCCAATTTTTTTTATTTTTCCTTTTCTTTTCTTTTTCCATTTTCCTTTTTTTTTTTTTCCCTTCATCTTCATCTTCAACCTCTAGCCGGTCGCCCGACTAGCGAGTGACCAGAGGCAAGGGTCGACGAAGTCAAGCCTCGCTAGTTGCCAGCGAGGCTCAAACCTCGTTCGTTGCTTGGCGAGGATGACCCTCATCAGTTGCTAGCGAGGGCTCGGCCTTTGCCCTCCAACGCGGCGACGACAGGGGTGGGCGGGGGCCGCCTTTCTTTCCCAGCTGGGTTAGCCTTGCCCAACCACGATGATGTCTAAGCCTCGCTAGAGGCGAGTGAGGACAATCTCGCCAACGACAGTGAGGTCGACCTCGTCAGCCCTTATCTCTAACCCGCTGGTTCGGCGACCGGTTAAATGTTGAAAATGAAAATGAAAATAAAGGAAAAAAGAAAAGAAAAGAAAAAAAGGAAGGAAAGAAAAAAAGAAAAGAAAAATAAATAAATAATATTAAAAAATAAAATAATATTAAAAAAATTGCCACGTCAGTGTCGCCTAGCTAGCTAAAATTGGCCAGATGGACTAAATTGGCACAAATGCAATAGGTTTATGATTAAATTGATATGAAAAAAAAAAGATTTATGATTGAATTTGCACAATTACAATAAATTTATGACTATTTTGGTAACTTTCCATGTTGTTATCGGTTATTTTTCACTTTCTTCCTTCTATACATGTACCTGATATGTGCTTCAGTGTTGGCAGTTTTGATAAATTGAATCTAAGAGCCTTCAACTTCATACTTGGATGGCACATCATCTTAAACTCTTATAATGGATTTGGACACCATTAGATGGGTATTTCTACAAGGCATGAAGTTTAGATATCCACAAGTCCAGCTCGATATGTGTTCAAATAGTTGATCTAATGGAGCATATACTGATTCAAAACCAAAATGAATAGGACCAGCGGCTCTACAGAAGAAATTCATCATCTGCACGATTTGGTAGACGCAATCTCCGGCAAGTTTGGAATGCTTTGCTATGTCTTTCTTGCGCGCATGTGTGTGTGTTTCGTATTTGTTTAGAAAAAAGTTTTTCTTGGTGTAGGAGGAATATGTTCTCCATGACTTGGAGCATGTTTTCCTTTTCAAGAATGAATCTCGCTCTCTATTTTGCTTGAATATGTACCCCAGGACATCCATCGAGCTGATTTAGAAGATTATTCTAATCGCCGTTGACACCTGAATTTTCCGGACAATCAAAGCTAGAAAATTCAAGATTTGAAATTTTCGATTGCGGCGTGTTTCGTTTCTTGACCTAAAAAAATTAGATTAGTGTCCTTAGTATCTCAATTGCATATATGTGTCAATTTAGCATAGGTATGTAGAATTAGACCATAAGATTTCAAATTTTAACAAAAATGGCCGAATGCTAACCTCTTTATCAAACAGAAGAATTTAACCTTTGACCGAAAAAATTAGGATTTCACGCTTTTAATCTTTTTTTTTAATATTTGATTTGAAAACAGTGAAATTTAGAGAGTTTATATTCGATTAAGGAATTTTCAATTTATGGTGCAGGTCGATGATTCGGAGCATGACATATGGCGCCTTCTCATTGGCGCAAAGGTCGCATCTTGAAATTAGGAGGCTTTTCTATTTTTCTTTAAAACAAAAAAGGACAAGAAAAAGACTCTCTTCGTTTCGAAAATGAAAAAGGTCGGACGAAAGAAAGGGAGCTCCAAGAAGACATTTTTCTTCTTGTTTTCACACGCGGACACCTCTCTTCTCCTCCATTCCCCCTTTACCTCAGCCTCATCGTCGACCCCACCCTCCTCAGTCCATCGTCGCCCTCCGCCGCGGCCACCGCCACCAGCCACAGCCGTCACCGGCGTCCCCTCGCCGAGCCGCCCGCTCGCTCCCTCCTCCTCCTCCTCTTATTCCGGCATCTCCCCGGCCTCTCTTTCACGGCTTGGTTTCGGTTCTCCACGCTCGGCCTCGCGCACCTCCGCTCCTCCCTCGGCCGCGCCTGACGGGCCGTGTCCGCCGTCGCCGCCCGACGACGTCCGGCCGGCGCCCTCGTCTCCTCTCTCCCGATTCCCTACCACATCTCCCCGGTGAGTTTCTTCTTGGTTCGATCCCCTCTTAGCACCCCGAGGATCTCGGCTCGGGGACATCGCGAGGGAATTTGGCTATAGCTCGGCTCGTCTCTTGCTCGCCCTTCCAGTCGCCGTCTCCGAGTCGGGTAGGGACCGACCGCCCGCTCGCTCCGCGAGCCTTCTGTTTTGGCCGAACCGTGAGACCGAGGCTTGCTATTTCTAGTTCGCCCGCGGATCTATCTTCAACCGGCCATTATCTGTTTGTTTTCGAGCTTTGTTTGTCGATTCTCTCGAGTTCGGACGTGAGTTCGAGTTTCTGAAGATGATCGATGTTTCCTTCTCGATCCGTGCTCACCATGTGCTCGAAGGAATGCCCGACCTAAAAACCGTTCACTTTAGTCTCGGATACCTGCTTGTTCTGAGGATTCTATCGATGTGTTTCCACCTAGCGTTTTGGGGATGCATTTTCGGTCAGATTTTTATTCCTACCCAACTCGGAACCTCCCTAGATTTTTGGGCGGTTGTTGTTTCCTTTGTGTTCTGTGCTGCTCTGGTACGTCTGTGAGCGCGAACCTTGAACTGATGATGGAGGAGAAGGACGCCCATGGATGGCAGTCCGGTGATGGAAAATGGTTTAGCGATTGCTCGAAGTTTTTCTTTGTGAATGGACCATAGTATTCGTTGACGATTCGCTGATTATGTTGTCAAGAGTTTCTTTGCTTCCTGTGTGTTTGCCTGGCAATCGTGTCCGGTGGCGGTTGATGTCCGGGGGCGATCGGAAGCAGTGGCAAAAATCGGTGGCCGGTGGTGGGTAACCGGAGATTATGCCTGTCCCGTTGAGATGAGACGAGAAAGTTCTGGGAATAGCAGGCGAGGGCGGAAGAACTTGGGAGCAAAAACGAGAGAAAAAATGGAAGGGTTTTGTTTAGGTAGGGTCGAGTGAGTTTTGGGGCTAATTTTGCTATTAGGGAATTTGGGCTTAAGCGAAGCTTGGTGAGTTGGGCTTGTTTTGACAGTAAGGGGCCATTGTTTGCTTGTGGGAGTCATTTATAGTTATTGATAGGTTGGGCTTAGAATGGTTTTTGGTAGGTTAGGGCCTAGTGTGTTTGTTTTTTTTTTTTTTTTGTGTGTGAAGAAGAAGAAGAAGATGGACTCAACATGAGTCCATTTGTGTCCCTGAGCCCAGTTTCGTGTGACCTGCAACGGCCCATTTTCGGACTGTGTCCCCAGGGCGAGGCCCGAGTCCCTATTTTCCAAATAAAAAGATATTTTTATAAAAGAAAATCCGAAAATGTTAAAAAAAAATCAGAAAATCACTTATAAGTAGGTCCTATTAGGTCGTTATACTTCAGCTCTTAATTTATCTTAGTTCTATTTAGTTAATTGGGCTTTTAGTGTTTACCTCTAATGAGAGTTTAGTTTTCGGTAGGCCTCTTAAATGAGTGGGTTGAGTCGGGTTTGGGTCGGGTCATAAATAGTCCGATCCAAATTGACTCATTAATCCGTTTATGACTCATTTATTCCTAATGTTGATTTATTGACCCATATTTGATCCATATTACTAAAATACTTTCATATTTTAATTTAATCTAGGAAAACTTGTTTCTTATGATTTTTAAAAAAACTATATTGTTAAAACATTTCTATGCAATACAAATCTATTGGATAATTTTTATATATATATTTTTAAAACGTTTCGTTTGTTTTGCGAAAAATGTGACATTTTCAGAAAATATTATCTAGGAAGTCATTTTCCAAGAGAATAACAATATTTTTTGGTATTTGACTAAAACCTGAAAATGAATTAGAAAATATTTTTTTTCATTTGGTATGAAAATTTTGATTTGATTTTCTTCAGGGCACTCATTTTAATAATTTAATTTTTATTTTATTATTTTAAACAAATAGAATATATTTTTTTTTATTTTTTAAAGAAATTGAATTTTTAATCTTTTATTTTTTTAAAGAAAATCAAATTTTTAATTCTTTTTGTTTTTCTTTTTTTTTTTCTTTCCTTCTTCTTCGGCCGATCGCCACCCACGGCGACGACGGTGAAGCTCGAGCTCATCGATTTGGCGAGGCTTGGCTAGGCCGGTGAGCCTCGAGCTCGCCCAAGGCCGACGAGGCCTTGGCCTTGCTAGATCGGCGAGGCTTGAGCCTTGCTAGGCCGGCAAGGTTGATTAGATTGGCGAGCTTGAGCTTCGCAGGCCTCCGATCAGCTCGTCCTTGCCTCTGGCCGATCACTTGCTGAAGAAGAAGGGAAAAAAAAAGGAAAAAGAAATAGAGAAAAGAAAAAAGAAAAACAATGTAATTTTGATTTAAAAAATAATACTAATATTAGGCTAAAGAGGGAATGGATTGCAAATGGGTTCTAAACTCAACTTATTTAGACTCATTTGCTTTAGCCTTTACACTTTAAAACCCATTTAAAATAGACCCTTTAAAGTTGCAGTGATCCATTTAAAAACTAAATGGATCATATATGGTTTTAAGACCCATTTTAATATGTCTAGTTTTCAGGAGTCGATCCTTTCAGGTAAGGAATTGAACTTAATTGAATTTAGCCCATGGGGATAATGTCCCGGGGGTTATAACATAGCTGTGTATAATATTTGCCCGACTTGTATCGGGTTTACGTTTTCTGTACCTTTAGATAGATGCTTTCAATACATTGAGCGCTTAATTTCCGCATCGCATTTCGTTAAATTGCTTGTTTATTGCTTTCCTAGTTTAGGTTAGGATTAGCTTAGAAAGTAGAGAAACCAATCCACAAAAACATTTGAATGATCGCTTAGTGGCTATGATAGTTTAGGATCATAAATGGTAATCAAGAGTGAATGACCACTTAGATAGCAAACATTTTAGTTAGCAGTACCAAAAAGGCGCTAATAGGAACGTTAGCTTAAATAAGTCCCCTATCCTAGAATTTTTGGATCCGTAGGAATTGAGGCAACACTCCTGCGTTTGAATTGGTTTCTAGCCAACCCCAATAGGCTAATGGCGACGCCTAGAAATACTTAGGAATTTAAGAACTTAGAAACAAAACCCAACATCGCGCGGGGCATGGTCCATTGGCTCATCTTTTGGGCAATACCTCTAAATCCGTTTCTTTTTCCCTCGACGGAAAAAGAGGGCTGCGACAATCGCATCTTAAGAAGATGCAAAGGATTGCCACTTGCAATTCTGGCGACGTGTAGGCTTCTGAGAAATAATAATCAACTCAATGTTATAGTTGCTCCTAATTCTGTTCAATGGACAGATTTTAGTGGCAAACTTGAGGTAGAACTACTATCCAAAGGGCACATAGTTGAAAGGATGATAACTCTACGCATGGACCACCTTCTCAATGTCCATGCTTGTCTTTTTTATTTGAGCATCTTCTCTTTAAGAGCGTCCCTAAGGTGTTCCACAATGATGCGGCTATGGTTGGCAGAAAGATTTATTGAGTAGGCGGTACAAAGAAAAGCAAAGGAAACCTTTCAAAAGCTCGTAGAACATAATGTAATTTGGGAAAAGAGAATAAGTTATGAGAGAGTCAAAACCTACCATGTTCACAACATTTGACATTAGATCATTATTTTTAAGTCAAAAGATGAAGAGTTCACGATTATTGATATTGGCCTGGAAGTAAGATGGCCTGAGAATACACGATACTTGTCCTTTTACAGCCATATGGACAATATAGATCATGGCACGTCGGTCAAAACGACTTAGCTCCCTGCTTGTCTTTAAAAAGATATATTGAAAATCCTTAGAAAAACTGTTGGAGGAGGTTGAGAGGCTTAAGGTGCTATATATTCAAAGACATTTTACCAAAGTGGAAAAATAGTATACTCTAGCTTCTTTGGATACTTTTCTTCAAAAGATTCTCCAGTCGAAATATGTTATGTACTGAGTTCAAGGGGTATCAATGTAGAGTTTATTTCAAGGGGCATAAAAGATCTTGGACATCTGGAGACCTTGGATCTCAAAGATACCCGGTGCATGAACTATCGAATGATATTTTGGTGCTAGCAACACTTTGGCATATGTTAGTATATAGGTCCGATAGAAGTCGGGCAGTAGGTAATAACCCAAAGCTTGGTGTCAAGTCTCATCAATATTAGAAGTCTTGACATCATTGTAAAAGCTATGCATGATAGAGCTAAACCCAGTCTAGTGGAGTATATTGGGGGAAAGCGGTGGATAAGAGAAATGCAAGAAGAACTTGGGAACTGGCAAATTTACGTGGGTTAGGTATCTCAATGCTGAGTAGTAAAGATGTGGGGCTTCTTGGCTCTTCACTAAGAAGTTGACAAAACTAGAAGCATTTCATTTAATTATCGTCGAAAAAGATATATTAAATCTTTCAAACAGAGATAAGAGGAAAACACTCGAATCCTTAAGCAGGTTCACTTGACAAGATGTTTGGAAACTTAGTCTAACTGGATACCCTCTCCCACTATTTTGGTCAAATTGGTCCTTAAGAGGAGTCAATTGAATGAAGATCAATTTTAACATTTAGGAGAGTTATATGGTCCGAAACATCTAAAACAGCAACAAGCGTTTAATGTGGTATTTGAGATAACGTTTACGACAAGTGGATTTCAACAACTTTGCTGTTTAGGCCTGTGTACATTTGATAATCTTATATCCATCAATGTTGAAGAAGAAGCACTACCAACTCTCGAAGGATCATTTATAGGTCAATGTAAGTCAGTGACAATAGTGCCACAAGACATCACACACCCCGCCCAGTTGAAATGCCTTGAATTTTATGGTATATCCAATAAATTTATGACAATAATTGAGGGAAATGAAGAAGTTTGTATGTGCATAAAAGTTAAGCGATACCTTCATGAGCATGTAAACTTCTCCATTCCCCTCGATTGTTGTCATGAATTTATCGGGCATATCATAAAGTTCGAGGCCTTTCAACTGGGATGTATGATGATTTGTGGCATTATTGTCAATGTTTTGCATCGACTTAGGAATAACCTTTCGAGAGTTGATAGTGCTTCTTCAACATTAATGGATGTAAGATTGTTGAACATATTTAGGCCTAAAGAGCAAAGTTTTTGAAATGCACCTGCCTAAATGTCATCTCAGATACCTCATTAAACGCTTGTTGCATTTCCAGATGCTTCAGACCCTGTAACTCTCCTAAACGTTAGAATTGATCTTCATTCAATTGACTTCTCTTGAGGACCAATTTGACCAAATTAGTAGGAGAGAATATCTAATCAGGCCAAGTTCCCAAACATCCCGTCAAGTGA
Source organism: Syzygium grande (assembly GCA_024733475.1). NCBI lineage: Eukaryota > Viridiplantae > Streptophyta > Magnoliopsida > Myrtales > Myrtaceae > Syzygium > Syzygium grande. The sequence goes on from JAMXDD010000001.1 coordinate 33,630,035, forward strand.
AAGTCGTTGAAGGAGTTCAGGTGCTTTTCTCTTATCTTTGTTTAAAAGATTCAATATCTCTTTTTTGGCGGCAATTAAATGTAATGCTTATAGTTTTGTCAACTTCTCAGTGGAAGAGCAAAGAAGCCCCACATCTTCACTTCCCAGCATTGAGATATTTAGCCTACGTAAATTTGCCAGTTTCCCGAGTTCTTCTAACAACTGTTCTCTCATCCACTGCTTTCCATTAATATACTTCGCTGGACTGGGTTTAACTCTATCATGCATAGCTTTTGCAATGATATCAAAGATTCCTAATACTAATTAGACCTTGACACCAACTTTTGGGTTACTATCTGCAACCAGACTTTTATTGGACTTGTATACTAACACATGGCGAAGTGCTGTTAGCTCCAAAATATCATCTAGTAGTTCATGCACGGGTATCTTTTAGATCCAGGGTCTCCAGATGTGCAAGATCTTTAGTACCTCTAGTAATTAACTCTACATTGGTACCCCTTAAATTGTGGTAGCTAAGATATTTCGATTGGAGAATCTTTTGAGAAAAAGTATCTAAGATGGAGGATACTTTTTTTCCTCCTTGGTCAAATGGCTTTGAATTTTTAGCACCTTAAGCCTCTCAACAACCTCTAATAGTTTTTCCAAGAATTTTCGATATACCTTTTTGAAGACAAGTAAGGAGCGAAGTCGTTTAACCAAAGTGCCATGATCTATATTGGCCATATGGCTGTGAAAGGACAGGTATCTTACATTCTTAGGCTATCTTCCTTCCAAGCCGACATCAATCATCGCGAGCTCTTCATCTTTTAACTTTGAATTGGAAATAATGATTTGATGGCAAAGGTTATGAACGAGGCAGGTTTTGGCGTTCCCATAACTTGTTCTCTTTTCTTGAATTACATTATGTTTTACTAGCTTTTGCATGGTTTCCTCTGCTTCTCCTTAGACCACCTACTCAATAGATTTTTCTACTATCTATAACCACATCATTGTGGAGCACCTTATGGAACGATCTAACAAGAAAATGCTCAAGTAAAAAAGAAGACAAGCACGGATATCAAGAAGTTGGCCCATGCGTAAAGTTATCATCCTTCCATTTGGGGTCAACTACTTGCCATTTGGATTCAAATTTCGTCTGATTTGGAAAAGTGCGGATTTTCAAGAATGGGAATCTTATGATATGTTGGGAATCTGTTATGATCTCATCCACTACTTAAACGTATCTTAATGTTTGAAAGTTGGATAGGATGGCCCTTACGTAAGGATTATATCGCCCATAATTTTTATGAAATACAAGATGCTCATTGAATAATAAGAAACTAATCCTCATTTCTATAACTCCGGATATTCAAGGAGTATTTTTATGTTCTCTTCTAAATCAAACGGAGTAATTGAAGCATCATTGGTAATATGGATGTGCTAAATAAAAAAAGACAATACAATTAGGGATTCATTGAAATTCTCAAATTTGGAGTATACTTCTTTCTTTTTATTTAGGATGAACTGAGCCAATAGGATGAATTAAAAGAGTTTCACATTGTGAACTTTGTCCCACGCACATAACTTTCTTCCTCAAGCCTGCCACTCAGATCCGTCCATTAAACAGCATCAAGAGTGCCTCTAATAGTAAGCTGATTATTATTTCTCAAAAGCTTGCACGTCGCCAAAATCGCAAGTGGCAATCCTTTGCATCTTCTTAAGATGCGGTCAGAAGCATCTTCTAAATCAGCTCGATGGATATCCTGGGGTACATATTCAGACAAAATAGAGAGCAAGAATCATTCTCGGAAAAAAAAAAAAACATGCTCGAAGTCATGGGGAGCATATTGTGCCTTTATATAATCCGTGGAACTCGACTTTAGGCTCCTGACTCGAGTCGTGACAAGCAAGCACGCTCGGACGAGTTTCAATTTATTGACTCCGGTGGGACTTGAACACATCTGCTCTGCCTGCATCACCCAAGACGAGAGTTGGCCGTCAAGTTGACATCCTCCTTCATGACTCCGAAAGCGTTTCCAAGTTAAGCTGGGCTACCTTGGTTCACCTCCCTCATGGTCAAATTCCACATAGTTGCATTTGCTGTCATGAGCGATGCTGTTGTATTGCCACCCAACTCCCAGGATCTTAAACCCTCTATGCATATACAGTATTTGAAGCAATACCGCACACTTTGGTGACGAAATACTGCAGCCACCATACTAGTCTTCCCTACTCCTTGCATCCCATGCACGGAAATCACTTTCAACATCGAAGGGTTCTCTGTTAGCCATCAAACCAGCCTGTTCAATTGGCCCTTCTATGCCCGCCAATGCATGTCTTATCAAAAAAAGGGCCTTGGACGATGGCTGGTCGAGCTGGACTGGGCATGGTTGCCGGATAATCCATAAAATAGTCTCTATATGAGCGGTTCTTCCAAAAGGATCGACCCTCTAAGACTAAACTCCTTGATATCTCTTGATTCGACCGCAAAAGCTCGGTTATTGTAGAGGTGGCGCAAAGAGGAAGCGAGACCTTCCGCTTGCACTTCGATTCGCGTCGCCACAGGTCCTCGACAGCGTCTTCAGAGTCATAGAGGAAGTTTCGCATTCTCTTGATGCCCCCTTTTGAGCTGCTTATCGGTGACCTCCTTCGAGTTGGCCTTCTCGAGGAAGTCCCCGTTGTCTTCGATAGTCCTTGAGGTCGTCAAATTATTTTTTTTAGCAGATGAAACGAGTTCCCATACATTTTGCAATTTTTTCCCATACGGAAGGAATCAGCTTCAAGAGATCACCCCCAACTGAGGAGGTGGGATCCAATTTCCCCTTTTCTGGTTGAACCAAATTAATCATTTTTCAATTAATCTTTTGAATACACAGCTCAAAATATGATAGATCGCATCATTCAAATTTGTAAAATATATTGTCATTTGATTCGGGGCATTAAGTTTGTATTTGGAGTTGGTTACGAACTTGGCACTACAGTCATCTTGAAAATTGTTTGTTTTAGTTTTTGATATTATTCTTTTGTCGCGAGGTGCCAAGTAACGCTTACTTTCATACCATTGTTGAAAAAAAAATAGTTATATATCAAAAAAAAATATTTGATTATTCGTTTCATTTGCCCTTCTGTCATAAAGTTATGGCTGCCATTAACTCTTCCCCCGGCGTTGAAAATTCAACATTTATCGATCAATAAAACATTTCCATCTACGTTACCTACAATCAGTTTTTAAATCGCCATTTTGAATTCTTATCCTTGGGGAGAATATTCTATCCTAAGGTTCCATCCATGTTGTACCTAATTGGAAGATTTAGACGAGAACCAAGACTTAAAAGGATAAGAACAGGCCAAGACAAATAACTAGCGACTAGTGGGGTGACTTGCTAGTTTTTCTTGATTTTGGGCCAGACCAGATTTATTAGGTCCCCTCGATCAAGATGGATGTAAAATCAAAGTCCCAAAAAATTCAATTATGATAGGCCAGCAATAAAATTGCGTTTATGGTATTTGGTTAAAATAATTGCTCCCGCAACTAACATTGAAAAGTCAATAGTTGTCCATCACTTAAAAATATTTGATAATTCGTTTCGTTTGCCCTTTTGTCATCAATTTATGGCTGCCATTAGCTCTTCCCCTGGCATTGAAAATTCAACATTTGTCGATCAATAAAACATTTCCAAGACGCAAATATTGATTTCCATTAATGCTCTGACTTGTTTGACTAGATGCCTCCCTCCTTTGGACACCATTGCCATTGCCAGCAATGACTTTTAACATAGAACGGATTACACTGATGGGCCTTCGCCTCCAGTTCCCAAAATCCAGTTTTACTTAGCAAAGTCCATTGGCAAATTAACAGAAAGAATAGTTCTTCAAGCAATCAATAGGGCTTTGATGTTGATCTACCTAAATGCCCCTAAGGCATTTTCAATAGTCATTAATTGTGCTTTGGTAATATTAACACTTTGGTACAATGTCGTTTGTTTCTTCTAAATTCCAACTTATACTGACGGACCTAATGAAGTTCGGGTTAATGGAAGCACAAGCTGAGCATACCATTGTAACAATGTAGGTGCATATTTAACAATGTGGGCATAGTAGGGTTTTTTCAATGATAGATGCTGGGTAGTTTAGTCACACCAGTACAAATTTGAGATTTTGATTGTACAAAAAAAGTTTGGGATATTGATGTCGCAAAATTTAGGGTTTTTGATAATATTTTTCCTAATTTTTAATGGATCCAAAAGGATTTCACTGAAACTTAAGACATCTCTCTCTCTCTCTCTCTCTCTCTCTCTCTCTCTCTCTCTCTCTCTCTCTCTCTCTCTCTCTCTCTCTCTCTCTCTCTCTCAAAGAAAAGGGCAGCTCGGAATGCAAGCCCCCACACAAGTTTATGCATCTTCCATTAGTCTGCTTATAGGTATCTGCGCATCAAACAATCCTATACTGTTTTCCTTTTCTATAGGTTTCTCCTAGACTATACTATCTCTAATTCTAAGTTTTATAGAATTAGATTCCAATGTGTGCGCATATGATGTCTCAAATAGTCTATACGAATGTCAAAGTAAGGAGGAATAGCGTGGCAAAATGCAAACTTAACTTAGATGTGTGTGTATATGTAAAATTGAGTAAGTTCAGACCTACCCAATTTTCTGCCTTAATGAAAACTCACGATCTGTAAACCAGCCTGCATTGAGTAATAACATTTGGACGTGTCCGTAGCCCTGCACTTGCACCGTTAGTGTTAAGCAAGATCCAGGATGACATGTGGGGATTTGAATCCTCCACCGAATGAACGAAAGGATGATCTTGAGGTTTCTAACCCGAACTTAAAGCAGGATCGCAAGAAATTTCTATACTAGTAAGTGTGAATGCCCTGCCTGGCCATGCCCAAGCCCACTCATTACCGATAAGAAAAATAAACTTGAGCTCAACTGGTCAAGTTCACATTGGGTCGGGCTTGATGGGCCAGAAGTTGTGCCCAACCATCATATAAAAGATGAGCAAATGTGCAATGTTTCATCCGAGGAAGCTTCAACAGTTGTTTTTGACAGGACGTATAGACGTATTGATGTCGCTCAGAAAATTTATCCACAGCCAACAAAAGTTGGTCGCAGGATTGAAAACTTCAACGGGCAAATTTAGCGATTCACTCCAACCCCGATGATGACCAGCGACTTATAATGCGTGCGTGTATATATAGAAAGCAAGGACGTCCGAGGGAGGCAACCTCTACCAAAAGTGGTCAAAAGAAGCATCATGGCGGTGTAGACAGTAAAAAAGTGGTCAAAAGGGCCATTCAGAAGAATCAACCAAACTATCATGGCCCAAAAGAATCAAGCAACCCACCATTATGCAGAAGAATCGAGACAATCGTGATTGCACTATAACAAGATCATTTGTATTGTAAATAGCTTCGGCCGTCCCTTTTATCCCCCAGAATTTACATTTCAGAGTTTACAATCGTGTGTTAAGGAGAGAATCCCTGTATCCCACCTCCTCCGCACTTGTATACTTAGCAAGTTTCGCACGAACATTTCTCTCAATATTTCTTTTGTAATCATTTTATTCACTTACAATCACGTTGTACGTTGTTATAATTTTTTTATATCAATGTGGTCTTATTATATGCCTTCTGTCATTTTTATTGAATCTTTTATATTGTTTTTATTACGTATCTTTTAATATTTCTATGTTTTACATTAGTTAGTACTTTGTTTTGATTTACTTTTTTAAGATAGATCCGTGGGTATCTATGGTGCCTGCGTGCGTGTGTCTATATATATATATATATAATGTTGAGCTTTTACGATACATTAATTAATTTAAGGCTTTATACCTCGAAAAATCCTAAACTGGTATACTCATAACAAATTTATCCCAAACTAATTCTTTTATCATAAAAAATCACAAACCGGTATACCTAGGATAGATTTACCCTAAACAAATTTTTTGATCACCAAAAATACCAAACTGGTCCTTTTGTAATAAATTTGCCCTCTGTTAAATTGGATTGATATTATGAAATATCAAAAGTGGTACACCTGTGACAGATGAAAGGTTAAACCCCAAATCGGTACACCCGTCAACTGTCACGTGTCATTTAATTCAGAAATTTGACTGGAAAATTTAACAAAAATTAACAGAAGGTAAAATTGTAACAGGTGTGCTAGTTTGAAGTTTTCATGATCAAAAAATTAATTGGGGTAAATTTATCACAAGTGTACTTATTTGAAATTTTTCATGGCATTAACCCTTAATTTAATCAATAGCCCATGTCACTATCATTCCCTACGATAAATTTTTAAAAGGCAATTTTTTTATTCTTATAAGAAAGGGGAAATTAACTCCTGTTAGGTCACTTAGCTCATTAATTTTGGTCAGCCATCTCCATGTTCGTTCAAGATTTTTTTTACTTCTCTAAGGGACTGGTTTTGGAACTTTTATTTGGTACACTGGGACGTAAAATAGTCATGGCAAGATTCAGGTCTTGATATATACATTTTCTGATTCTTATAAATAAATTCATTTCTACTAGTAGATGAGAGTTTTCATTTCATGATTATTTGTGAAAAATTATTTTACACCGGTGATGTACCTTATATTAATCCAAAAAATGAATACTTTATTATTGTAATGCAATGTCGAATCCCCCTATATCAATGTGAAGTTTTGCTTAGTGGCATGTGAATGGTACTTAGAAAGATGGAGGTATGTTAGTGGTCACTGTATTAAAGTGAAGTATGTTTGTGGTATTTTCAACTCTTTTCTTTTTATTAAGAGAAGTGCAATTTGATTTGCGCTCAGACAACTAAAAGAAATTTCCAATGAAATGTCGCGAAACATTGAACCGGGCTCAGCAAGGTCACAACTAATAATAATAATCTAACAATTGTATTGTGCAAGTACATCCATAAACAAAACTTGCCTTCCCACCTAATTCTGTTTTTGAAATTGAAATCGCTTTATCCTTTTCCACTCCCGTTCACATTCCTAAAAAACCGTTACCTTTTACTCTAATTAGATAAAAATAAAACTTAATTATTCGACTTATGATGTTTCTAAAAAAGTTTCTTCAAATTGATTCAAGTAATATATAAAGAGGTTATTACTGATTAATGATATATATTGATAAGTATTTCTCGACTCATAAAAAATACAAAATGTGAATATTTTAATATAAAGAAATGTACAATCCTAGTTCTTATGTGTCGACTAAGAAAGTTTACCATTCTCTTATATTTCTGGTAAAAAAAGTTTAGGCTTTTGAGCATCAATGGTGTGCACTCAAGTTGTGTTTTGTTTTGTCACTTAAATTCTGAAAAACTATCTATTACGGAAGCTTAAAAGACATATTTGCTAGAGTTAAGTCTTTACTAATACTTATTGAATAATTCGAGTGACTTTTTCTCTATGCACCTTTTCATGCATTAGAGCCTATTGATTATTCACAAATTTAATGCCTATTCATGATCCATGATTTCCGCCATTGCAGCGTTCATCCATTAATTGTTTGAGAGATTTGCTCCAAAAAGTTTGAGGGTCAAGTATTTGTCTGTATTAGCAGTCATCTTCGTGCCAAGTTAATTGCACATGACCGCATAAGCTACAATCAGAAAATTTCTGGCCGGGAATAAGCGAAATTCCATTCATCTACATACGTTTTTTTGTTCTTTTTTCTTTGAGTGGATCATGTACCATCCTTTATATCCTCAAGAGTCCAACCTTCTTCAATAATATCAACAACCTAATTACTTTCTTCAAGTCATCTCGTAATTTTTATTTTTATGAAAACACAAACATACATCAGCTTTCACCCAATGACCTCTTACTTATCTCTACTTTTAAAAATACGGTATACATAGATGAGTTTTGCCTTTAGAAATACTTTGCACGTTCACAGTAATTACCCTTGTATACCTATTTGCAAAAGTGCAATTTTCTTTTAAAAATTGCTCATCCATAACTCGTAAATTCTCACACGCACCTATAACATTCAAAACTAACTAAAAACCAAACCACCCAAAACTTAAGCAAGATGCTAAAATGGGCTTGCAAGGAGGGGCAATTTAATCTTTTCAATGTGAAGTTTTGCTTAGAGGTATTTGAATGGTATATGCAAAAATAAAGGTATGTAAGTGATCTTTCTATCAAAAGTGATTTATGTTCTTGCGCAATATTCTTGCGCAACATGGGATCAGGCGTAATGTATGGGGTTGGAATGAGGAGCTTCAATGGATGGTTAGAGCAATAAGAGGCAAAGATTTGGCAGTGAAACTCCTCAAAGTATCTTTCCTAGCGACTGTATATTGCACTTGGATGGAGCGCAATCATAGGCGGTTTCAAAACAATCCAACTGACATTCAGATTATTTTGGCGAAGGTGCGGAAAAATGTAAGAAGTAGAACTTCGATGTACCAAAAAATCAAACCTTCACAAGCTAACTTTGTTTTAGCTACTTTATGGAGACTTCCTACCTCCATTTTCTCGAATTATTAGTACTAGTTGTAATGTCGGGGAATGCCCCTAAGCTGCTGTACATCATCTATTATATACTACTTACATTTTACAAAAAAAAAAAATGAGTTATGTTTATTTTATTTCCTCATTTTTTTATCAAGAGAAGTTTTATTTTAATTTGCAGAAATGACACTCAGATAATTGCAAGAAGTTTCCATGGTCTTTCAAGTGTAGGTGGCATTCGACAAACAAGTGAAATGTCGGGAATCATTGAATCAACTCAGCAAGATTACAACTAACCATAATAACCTAAATGACGGTGTTGCGTAAGTACGTCCCTAAACAAAGGATGTCTTCCTACGTAATTTTGTTTTTGGAAATGAAATCGCTTTGTCATGCACTTCGTTCGCACTATCATATATAGCGATATATTTGTCTTCATCACTTTGATGACAATCGTATCATCTTAACATAAACTTTTCTCAACCAACATGAGGGGATATTTTCTCATGCAACACCTCATTCCTTTCCATCATTGCATGATAAGTGGAACCGTTCCCGGCAGACTCCGCCTAGGCTGCCTTCAAACTTTGTCCCTTCATAATCTGAAGAGCCCATGCAAAGCGATGTTCCCAAATCATTTGCAACTTTGTGGCAGGTTCAATAAATGCAGGATTACCTTCAAAACTAGCTTTGAAAAATAGCATTTTCAAGGATTTTGTCCACGAGATCCCTGGAACAGTCAGATAAAAGAATTTGTTGTTTTGGAAACATTGTCGTCCTTGTGTAAGGTACAATCAGTGTATTGTAAATGAAAACATTTCCCTATTAGGTATAATTAACGAGTGCCACGTGATCACTTGTTAACAGAACCCCTTAGAAAAAAAGTGACTTTCAGATTTAGGATACCGTTTGCATAAGAACCACGAGTCATAAACATTGCGATACTTACCCATTCTATCCAAAGTTTGTAGCCTGTTTAGTAAGGTCAACCAAACGGTAAGCCTATGCTTGAAAATGCTTGGCTTAACTCAGACTAAGTCAAACCAATTCACTCTAGCCCTTTTCCTGAGTAAGCTTTCCATTCTATCTGTAGCGGCTGAGTTTGGGAACATTATGACAATGGTTGCTTGTGTACCTATTTGGACATACATAAGATTTTCCATATATTAGCATAATAGGATAGGATTCCGCATTGTATTCGCCTCATGACAATGGCTTTATGAGGCCATATTAGATATTTCCAAAAAAGTGTTTTAGTGCATTTCTAGGCAAATTAGATTACATCGTTATTCAATTGTCGCATGTGCACCATAAATCATATGTCATAACATGGAATATAGAAAAATAATAATATCTTGCATGCTAGTTATTTTAGTTTTCATCAAAAATCACATAAAAACAATGTTAGTGGGGCTCATCCCTTGCCTCCTTGGAGTAGGGACTTGGATCACGATGATCCTCTTGTCAGCTTGTTGAAACCGCGTCTCAAGAATCTTGATACACGTTTCTAGTGGTGGAATAATCACTTGCTTGCCTTTATTTTTTTTTTACGAAGTGAAGCTGGTCTCTCTAAGTAAACCCATGATCATCAGGACCCAAAATGAAATGTGCACCTTAATAAATGACTCTCTCCTTGGCGTTAATTGTTGAAGCAAACGCGGAAAAAACAAATACAGAACATAAGGATTTACATGATTCGATAATAAGGTGATCTACGTCCACGGGTGAGGCAAAACAAGATTCCATTATAATCAAAGAGAGTACAGTTTTCAGAAGTCGAAGAACGACTTAACAAAACCTCACGGCTCACTAATTTCTCTCAAAACGAAAATCTCACTTAATGAATGAAAAAACCTAGCCGTAGTATAAATAGGGCTCCCAAAAAATTTCCTTGGGAGCTACGCCCCTGAACCACCCGAGATATTGGTTCGCTTGCTCCAACTTGGACAGACCGCCATAGGGATTTGTTCGCTTGCTCGGATTGGGCCTATCGGCCCAACCCTCCGCGTCACAAACTAAATCTCAATTTTTTCTCCACCTTTGATTCGTTCAAAAAATATGTCGGGTCAGGTGATGAACCGGACTGAGTATATAAAATTCAAGATATATTTAACATTAATTATAAAAGGCAAAAGGATGAAGTCGGCTGCTTACAACCGTGCGACACGATCACACGCATTCGACGGGGAGGGAAGGATACAGACGGAGTAAATAGCTCATGAGATCTTACTGTCAAGTTTGCTTCGGATCATGGGAAAGGAACCCAAGTTGGCTATGTAACAAAGAAATGACATTGTCATCACATCTTGTCAAAGGAGATGCCGGAAGGATTCATTTCTCCAGTCTGTACCCCACAATAATTAAGCAGTCCCACGGGACCGAGATTCCGGCGTTCGGAGCAATTGCACTTCAAAGTTAAAAAAAGGAGGATTTGTTTTGGCCTGGTTTGTTCATGAGTGGTGTTCATTGAAATGGGACATTTAGACCCCAAATTTGCTCATTTGCATCTCCCAAATTTTTCTCAATAATTAAGCAGTCCCACGGGACGGGAGATTCCGGCGTTCGTTGAATTTGTTACTTCATTAAAAATTAGCTATTTTTTTTCTTCTATTCTATCATTATAAGTTGTAGAATTTGGCCAAACGATATGATTAGAGATTTAGGGTCGTTTGTCTTTTCTATATATTAGTGAGAAAATTACTTTACAAGCTTTTTTGCTTTAAGTATCATTTATGTTTCAAAATATCATGAGAAATAATGTCAGAATCAATCAAAATGATAAGCCCAAATTTCGAGATTTGTATTTTTGAAAGGAGCAAAGAGCTACTTAGACAACTGAAAACATTTGGGTGAAAAGGAAAAATAAATACTCAATCAATCAAAATCTGATCTTCCAAGGTCAGCAAAAGCTGTTGAGTAAGTGTTCTCTTGCCATCATGCAATAGAGATTCAAACGCAATTCCAACAGAGAACGGGACATTGGCAACATCTCTTTGAGAAGTGCAGCTTTCAAGATCCAAGTTAAGCAAATCAGCCACTAGCAGGTCTGATGAAGCCCAAAAACTGCAGAAAATGCTGGAGTTGGGTAAGAATCCTAAGTTCACGTCTGATCAACCGGTTGTCTTCAGAGTGTTGCTATTCGATTCGATAACCGTTGTCCATCTTGGATTTCCTTCAAGTAATTTAGCCATTATCTCATATTATCGGCTTTCTACATCTATTGGAAATCAATGTGGTCACCAATTTTATATGGAATCCCATAAATAAGGCAGCATATTTGACAAATCTTGATTGACAATAATCACTGTGACAAGATTTTGCCAAGAACAAGCAATAAATCCGTGATCAAGTCCCTGCGCGGAACCCGTAATACAACAATCCTATTTGTTGTGAGATTTTGTTTTCCTTTCATATGCATTTGTCCCGTTATTCCTATATGTATTTTTTAAGTTTCATAGAGTCGAATTTGATGTGTTGCGCACATGATTTCTTATATCGTCTCTACACATGTCAAATTAAAGAGGGCTAGCGTGGCAAAATGAAAACTTCATGTAGACATAGAATTTTTATTGAAGGACCTTTGTAAAGTCAAGTAGGTTCAAACCTACCCAACTTTATGCCTTGTGAAAAGTCACAATCCAAAAATCCGCTCATGTTGTGTAATAACATCTGGATATGCGTGTGGACCAGCACTCGCATTGTAAGATCCAGGATAGACAGGTGCGGATTTGAATCCTTCACCAAATGAACGAAATGATGAGCATGAAGCTTCTACGCCGAGCTTAAGGCAGGATCGCAAGAATTTTCTACACTCGAAGTGTGAGGCTGGGCACAGAGAAATGCCCTGACCGTCCATGCCCAAAGCCCCAATGACCTACAAGAAATATGAACCTGACACGCCGAAAGTTGTGCCCAACCATCCATCAAGAGATGAGGAAATGGCAAATGTTTCGTCCGAGGCAGCTTCAATAGTTGTGCCACTGTACACTAAAACAAAAATCATAATCCTCAGCTTCCAAATCCATTATAAGAGTTCATGATAATGTGCCATCCAAGTATGAAGTTGAAGGCTTTCAAATTCAATCTATCAAAACCGCCAACACCGAAGCACACATCAAGTACATGTATAGAAAGAAGAAAGTGAAAAGTAAATGAAAACAACATGATGTGATACAGTTAAGAGTAGTTTAAGAGAGATACAGATACCGAACATTAACCTGACTAGTTCGATACATCGTCTTCGTTTGCAAAAGATAGGCTTGTGTCAATATGAGTTTTGGAATTATTCAGGCAAACAAACCTACACTTTTGGCTTTAAACATTCAGGCACACTTCTTTTTCTTAACACAATCTGTTATTAACACAAGGAAAATGACAGGTCTGAAAAGCTACATGTCACGCCCCGCACTTGGCGGTGCGCCACACCCCTCGCAAAGGTCGATTTGCGTATGCGACGTCCCAGGACGCGTCGCCGACCCAACACCCAATACAGAGATATAAAGCACATGCGGAAGCAATTAAAACCACCCGTACATCAATGAATACATAACCAAGGGCAACCACAGAATTTAACACTTGCACTGATATTGAAAATTTAATACAATATCCAAATACAACCCGAACACCAATCAAAAATCAAAAGCGGGTCAAAGCCACTACTGACAAAAAGGGGTAAGTGGCTCGGGGTTCAGGTACTACAATTAGCCGGGGGCTTTTCTCAAAAATGCATCGGGACGCCTGTCATCCTCAAGGCCGGAGATCTGAAAATGTCGGTTTTCAACAACCGTGAGAATAAATCTCAGCAAGTAATTCCCTAAACCTAAACTAGGCTAACATGCACCTCCTGACAAGTACTAAACAGACAGCATACATACACATGAAATCGACTCGGGGCCCTCGGGCCTAAATCTAATCCCACTAGACCGCAGGTTAGGCATATCCATATATAGTAATCACACAGACTTAAGTGGCACTCATAATCACACATATGCCAATCACACGCTTACAACTGATTCTCACATTCTTACATGCCGGTCAATGTATGTTCATGTATGCAAATGCCATGGACTTGACACGAAATTCCCCCCGGGTAGCCCCAGCAACACCTTGCCCAATTTATTATTATCACGACTCGGTCATCAAAAAAAGTGCATAGCCCACCGATCCGCCCAGGTGTCTCTAATGCTTCAAAGTGCCAAAACAAAGTGCAAGGATACCGGGCATCGCCCCGCTCCAAAGTGCATGAGGAATCGACCCAGAACCAAAAGGTGACCACACAACTCATTATTAATCGGGGCATTTTAAGTGATCACTACGCACACATCATTCGACACGCCCGTATCATTCGTGCCAATGCGTAAGATGCACATTCATGGTCATTCATTCACACTTGGGCATTCACATGCGCAAATCGCAATGTAACAAGCTCAGCTTGCACCACGCATAATCAATTCCACAAATCAGCATGCCCACTCAGACAATCAATTTCAATTCAACCATGGCATCATCAAATAAACCACAACTACGGCTCAATTAGCCAATCACTTGTAATGGGCGATCATTCTCGATAATTGCCCAATTAAACCTCAATTGATGGCGCCTTGCCCAAATTAAACCCAATCCAGTCCAATCGTGACCAGTCACTAAACCACAAATTCGAGGCTAATAATTGTCATCAAATTACTCCATCATACTCCCCAAACATTACTCTAATTGACCACCACAAAATCAAATACGGTCAATTTAATCCAAATTGTCCAGTCCATTCTACACTCCACATAAATAAACCCGAACATTCCCAAACTCGGGTCAATTTAATCAAATTGTCCAGTCCATTCATCGCGCCTCTCATGGGCCTTCGATCCTCCATTAACTTAGCATATTATCCACCCAAATTGGCCCCAATCCAAACCCTAATCAATCCCACAATTTAACCCCTAATTTAACCCCTAAATTGCCCTAAACTTGTCCAAAAAATGCAAATAAACCTAATTAGGGAGGTCAAACTCACCATGGTCGCGGGCGAGGGAGAGAGAGGTCTTTCAATTTGACGCTGGAAAGAGAAGGGACGCTGGGGAAGAGAGAGGGAGAAGAGAAGAGAGAGAAAAGAAGAGAGAGAGGGAGAGGAGAGAGAGAGTGACGGGGGTCAATATGGGGTGCGCAAGGAGAGAGAGAGAGAGAGAGAGAGAGAGAGAGAGAGAGAGAAAAAGTTTGAAAAAAATTTATACTAATTAAATTATTTATTCGAAAATGGGCGACTTAAAAAGGGACAAAGGCCAAATTAATTAGACCAAAATTTTTCCGAGGGGGTCTAATATTGAAAACTCTAAATTTTTCCACTATTCCTACAATCTCGATACGGCAACATTAATATTGACACCGTCCAATTTATTAAAATCTGAAACACCGAAAAATCGCCAAGTTCGGGGTCCAAATAACGACAAAAATTCGATCGAGTGCGATTCTAGCGAAATCTCTGGTTTAAAATAATAACCGAGAGTGATCAGTTCTCGGGTGAGATTTTACTATAAACACACTGAAAAATTATGCATTTTATAAACCCCAAAAATTGGATCAAAATTCGGAATGTTACACTACAGGTACCAAGGAAACAAGAACAACTACTAAAAGCTCAAGTAGCGGCAAAAGTCACCCCAGAGAAAACTTCTTTGTTCTTTATCAAAAAAGGAAACAGGTCGAAAACAAAGCCACAGTCAAAATCACAAAAGCGGCCCAAAAAAGTTCAGAACCACAAAAGGGTAGAAAACGAACTCGAAAAGATCAAGAGTATTGTTGTATTTTCTTCTGTTTGGAAGGAAAAGAAGAACCAAAGGAAAGAAAAATATTTATGTGTATATAAAAAACAGATATTCATACTTGGCAAAACATCAAATAACGTAATAGTAGATTTCTAAAAACTTATACCTTCTAGAGAGTTCTCCCGCCATCTAATTTATATTATTAAAATTAAGAGTTAATACTACGAAAAACCCCAAACTGGTATACCTATGATAATTTTACCCCAAACTAATTTTTTGACTACCAAAAACTCTAAACTGGTACACTTATGATAAATTTAACCTCAGTTTGTTTCCGATAATTTTACTGTCAAATTGCTTTATTAAATGAGACGTGACAGTTAACTAATATACCAGTTTTATGTTTTGCCTTCCATTTGTCACATGTGTATCAGTTTACGATTTTTTGTTGTATTAATTCAATTTAACGAAAACTAATAGAGACTAAATTTGTCACAATTATACCAGTTTGGGGTTTTTAGCGGTCAAAAAATTAGTTTGGAGTAAATTTGTCACATGTATATTAGTTTGGGGTTTTTTGTGGTAAAAAAATAATTTGGGGTAAAATTGTCACAGGTGTACTAGTTTGAGGTTTTCGTGGTGTTAACTCTAAAATTAATCATTGCTAATGACCATTTCAAACTCAAACTTTTATTGATTCTACGACAAAAACAGTGCATATATATGATATATCCAATAACCAGCAAATAACATAGATGGACAAAATTATAATTCACCACAATCAAGAAGATTGACAAGTAATAGTCTCACCTTTTGAAATTTAAGTTTAAAGCTCTTTAAGAAATGGTTGACACGGAAAACATTCACTTGAACTCTGCTAGAGAAACTAAAGTGGAGAGATTGTACAATGAATAAGAGATTATTGGACTGTTGATAAAGTATCAAGTAACCACAACAATCTACAGACAATTGCAAGTACTATAAAAATGAGGTCCACATTGAAAAAAGCTACAACAACACACTGATTTTGCCATGGAAAGATACATGGGCACTGTCATCTTTGCAAAATTACCTCATCGATTATCCGGTATCAATATTAATTAGTATTAAACAAACTATCCCCAACAATGGCGCCAAAAAAACTTGTTCGTAAAATTCTAAATGGACTTGTCAATGAGCGTGTGAATAAGTAATATAATGATAAGAAGTGTATTGTCCCATAGAGATTGATGATTAATAAACCAATTAAATATTAAAAGTTGACTAATTCTAAAATTTATTTAACAAATCAAAATAGAATTGAGAATAAATGAAAATTGACAATCTTAGAAATAAATTTTTGGAACTAAATGCAATTAATCAATCAAATAAATACATTAGAGCATCCGATTTCACTATAACCACTAGATATGAATTTCATATCATTATGCATATAAGAACAATATCAAACATGTGATAGCGAATTTCCTAGTCTATTTACTATCTTATATATAGGTATAGCAAACATACTCAGTTTATCAATCCATCATATCTCTATGTAAATTTAAATAAACATAAGTGCATTAAAATGTGAATATTCCCGATTTACAATAAATCTTTTGGAACACCTTATCACCGAAAGCCATTCAAATAACATAGTATACCTCTATCCTCACTTAATTCATGGTTATATACTATAATGAGCAATTGTATATTATCACTTTTTAGTTTCAAACACGCACATCAAATCATTCAAATTGTGGCCAGTCACCTAAAGGCATTAAATACGATAATATATAACTCACATGAATGAAATCACTCACGGAACATAAAAAGCATGAAATTCATATTATCATGGTCATGCTACATTGTAGCCCTAACAAAAGAAAATTAGAATATAATAGAAGAAGAAACGAAAATATAAATTAAACCCAATATCTTGAATCAAAGAAAAAGAATTCTGTCACCACTTTTTGTCTTCTCTTCAAAATAGTTGAAAAACTCCCAAAACAATGGAAAAACAATGATCTAAAAAAAAGTAGTTATCCCCCAAGCTCTCAATGTTATCCTATTTATAAGATAACATTCAAGACTCCTAATACAAGGCAATTGCTTATTTTTTGCACAAAATTAGGGAATAAATCACAAAATTTCTAATTGAGCATCCACCTTATAATTCTTCTGTGTGTGGCGTCTTTCTTTCCTTCTTTTTGCATTTTCCCTTATTTTCTCCATCTCTCATTATTCTATATAAACAAGGAAAATTTGAGTAAATAGAAGGAAATCCAAATGTTTTCTCACAAATATTGCATTATTTGTTGCCTAAAATAGGTAAAATAACTCTATTTTTATAGTGTTATCAGCACTCACTAGACTAGTCTTCCCTACTCCTTGAGCGCACGAAAATCACTTTTGACATCGAATTGTTGTTTGTCAGCCACTAAACCGGCTTCTCCCTTGCCTCTCCAATGCCCACCAACCCATCGTCATTCTCCTCAGAAAAGGATGACCAATGGCATGCCGAGCTGGAATTGGTGTGGTCTGCGGATAATTGATGTGAATTCTTCATTGCAGCGGTCATCTCCAGTGTAGCTTTGTAACTATCCACCATCCTTTTACTATCTTTAAGTTCGGCAACTGTAGTGGTCACAGGAGTAGGGAACAGGACCTTGCCACTCACAGTTTGATTCACGTCGCGTCAAGTCATCGATGGCATCTTGACAGTCATAAAGAAACCCCTGCACTCGCTTCATGGACACTTTGAGCTCCTCATCGATCATCTTGACAGTCATTGTTGGCTTTCTTAAGGAAGCGCCAGATGACTCCGATCAAGTCCTTGAGGAACTCTAATTCCATTTTAGAATCTGAAGCAAGGCGCCATTCTTGTTGCAATAGATCAGATTATTGCTTCAGCAAAGGAGCTACTAAATTGTCCGCCATTTTCTCAAGAGAGAGAGAGAGAGTTAAAATGGGTGATCCATTTTTCAAGAATTTTCACGACAATCTAGACCTCTTAAAGCACATGTTTTCTTTTTGCTCCAACACTTGTCAAGAAATTTTTGCAAAAAAAAAAGAATACTTGTCAAGAAAATTTTCGAAATATGCATACTCATAAGAATTAAGTGCAGGAGCAAAATGACTTGAAATGATCGAGAAAGACCTATTGAAATAAGGCTTTATTTGTTTCGCAAAAAATATTTTTCTTATTTTTCGACGTTTGGATCGCTTAAAAAAATGAGTTAACGGAAAATATTTTCTTCCCAAAGTTTACATTCAAGAAAATGATTTACTCTTTAAAAAATCGGAAATTATTTTTTAAAATATGACTAGCTATCGATATTTGGACTAAAAACTCTGCACTTGAGTACGAGAATTCCAATTCCTAGGCCCTTGGCAGCGAGGCTGGGTCCCCAGTGTCCCGCCCGGGTCCATTCAGGCCATGCCCGAGACCTTGGTTGCCACGCCCAGGATGCCGGCCCCCGACAATAAAGAGGCTAGGCTTGGTTCCTCCGTGCCCGTGCCCAAGTCCCCCGGACCCCAGCGCCCATGCTAAGGCCCCTGACTTCCAAACCTAGGTCCATCAAGGCAAGGCTTGGAACTCTCGTGCCCGTGCCCCCGATCCATCGATGCTAGGGAGCCAAGGATTGGCACTTGGCCTCAATGGAATTGGGCATGGCCGCCATGGTCCTAGGCACCAAGTTTGAGGTCCAACCTCAATGGACTCGGGCGAGGGCACCAATACCGGGGTCCCATGCCCTGCCTTGATTGACTAGGGCACCTAGGTTCGGCCTATGTAGACTTGGGCTAGGGAGCTGTGGAGTCGGGCATGGGCACTGAGTTCTTGGGCTCGATTTCGGTGGATCCAAGATCAGTGCCTGTGTTTGTGCTCGGGAATCAACGATCCAAACTTGAGACCCCGGTGCCTGCTACCCATAAGCAAGTCACTAGCTTCGAATAGTGCATGTCTATTTAGGAATACCAAACGATAGAAAATATTTTTTTGTTCATTTTTAGGTTTCAGTCAAATATCGAAAAATATTTTCTAGAAATGTCATATTTTTCGCAAAATAAACGCTGTCTAAATGGTTTATTAAATTCAAGAAGATGTTGCCAATGTCTAAAACGTTGCTTGAGTCAAGGAGATAACGATTGGATGCAAATGCTTGTTCTTTGTTTATTTTAATTATATTTTATTTCACGCCAAAATAATTTGGACAAACATGCTCTTGTCGAGCTGACGTGGGCTCATCACGACTGCATCTTGAGTTGTCCTTTTAACAGAAGGATTGAAAAATATATATAGTTTAGTTTACAAAAACAAAATGAGGAAACAGTCTGAAAATTTAATAACAATTCAAAAATCAGATACTTACGATGCTTTATCCCATTAAAACATTATTATTATTAATTTGCCAAATTCAGACGCACACAAATGTCAAATGATCCATGTTAAATAACGAATCACAATCTCTAATTCTTGGCATGGGCTTACTATGCCTCACATAAATCATGAAAAATGAGGCTTTCATAGAAATCGTAGAAAGTGGAATTGAGAAAGGGAAGCAATATAAGTGATTGGCGGGTGCTTCGCAACCCATACAACCATTCAGATAGGATTAATACCCTAAAAAAACCCTCAACTTTAAATACAGCCTCAATTTTATCCTGAGCTTTTCTTACTCTAAAAGAAATACGAACTTTAGGTGTATTCCTAATTCTACCTCAAATTTCTTTTTATCTAAAAAACCCCAACTTCAAGTCATGTCTTAATTCTATCCCAAACTTTTCTTTTATAAAACAAAATCTCCAAACTTTCGTTTGAATCCCAATCTATCCTCTTTACATGCTGTCCAATTAGGCGTGAGTTATCTGACATGGTGTCCGCGTATACCTACCGACATGGAATTTAGGTACCATGTCAGACAACGCAAAAAAAAAAAAAAAAAGGAAAAACTGAGAGAAGTTCTTCGATTGTTCATCGTGTACTATTCACCTCCTCCCTCCCTTCCCGTCTCACTGCTCTGCCAGCCGTTGCCCTCACAACGCTGCTGCCTCCGCCGTCCCTTGGCTGTGACATCGCTGGTGACTCGGCGGCCCCTCTATGCTCAAGGGAAACCGTTGATAGCTTGGGATGAGCTCGACCAGCCCGGCTCTCCGATCTTCCAACTCCCGGCCTCTGCAACTCTTGACCCAAGGCGAACGATGGTCATCGACTTCCTGCAGACCAACTAAGGCCGCCGCTTGCCTCTCTAGACCTCGGATCGGGGCTGATGTGAGGCCAAATTGAACGCTAGATCTGGATCAAGGTCGCAGCTCTCACCTCGTTGACAGCGACTTTGGCGGATGAGTGCTCTGGGTGATGACTGAGCAGAGCACGAGCAAACAGAACCTTAAGGTTGTTGAAGACATAACCCAAAATCGGTTTGAAGCCCACGGCGGCCATGGCCACCACGAGCTTAGAGGTTGAGCAGCCATGGCCACTTCTCTCTTAGTTTTTCTTTTATTTTTCTTTTACATTGTCTGACATGGCACCTAAATTCCATGTCAGCAAGCACACATAAGTGTCGCGTCGGATAACCAAGGGCTACTTGGACCGCATGTTAATGAGGAATAAGTTTAGGACACAAGTGAAAGTTAATGGTTTTTAATAGAAAAAAAAAGTTCGGGATAGAATTAGGACTAAACCTAAAGTTTGCGATTTATTTAAGACAAAAAAATTTTGAGGCATAATAGAGATTGAACCTAAAGTTTGGATTTCCTTTTTAGACGAAGAAAAGTTAGGGGTAAAATTAGGACTGAACTTAAAGTTAAAATTTATTAGGGAATTAGGTCTTTTTAGATTTTTTTTTTTTGGTCGAAAGGCCCTTTTAGATAGTGCAACAAGTGATCTGTGCCTTTTTCCTCTCACCAACAGCGGAAACTCTCTCTCTCTCCCTACCTCCCTCTTGACGCTACTATTTCATATTTTACCATGTTAAGCTTTCAGTTTCAGCGGCTCATGAAAGTTGAGACTCGAATGTTAATCAGGCTCACTATTTTGTTGGCAACTTTCATATTATGCCATTGTTTTACTGTCAAGAAAAGCTGAGTTTCATGATTAATGAACACACACATTACCCGTTGAGCTGTGGACTGGTATCGAAGAACAGTAGGGCTTGGCAGGCTGTACCTAGGCTAATTTAGCTCACTGAGGGATCGATAAAGACATCAAAAATAAGATGATATATGGTCATTAGATGAAAAGAATACATCAGAATGAAAATATCTTGGTTCGTCAATTTAAAGAAAATCTTAGCAATGATAATGTTGTATTCTCATAATAATTAATAAATGGTGGACCTAAGATGAGTTCAATTGTAGGGGTAAGTATGATGGATTGCCTAAATCGGAACCGGACCGGATTAGACCAGACCGGCCGGTTTGGTCAAGTTCTCGGGAGTATCGGTTCGGTTCCTGGTTCCTAAAAGTAAAACCGATTTCCAAGCGGTCCGGTTCCCGATTCTAGGGTGGGAACCGGACCAATAAATATATATTTATTTTTGTCAAAAAATATATATTTATTTACATTTTAAAATTTTTGAAAAAAATAAAAAAGCCTAATCTATTCCTTCTTGCCCTTACGAATTTTCCCAATTTGGCAATTCCCTCTTGCCTTTTAGGCTTTTACCAATTTACCTCTGCAGCAAAGTCCTTGCTGTTTCTCATAAAGAAAAGACATAGTCCAATGCTCTGAGATTCAAAAATGGAAAGTTAAAAACCCTAATCTATTATCCCAAATTCACTCTCGCCCTTATCCCTGAGGCTTTGCCTAATTCCTCATTCAGTTTGCCTCGCTCACTTCGTCGCTCAAAGCCTAGAACGCCTTTCCCTCTCGTGACCTCACTCACGCCTCACTCGATGCCTTTCCCTCTTGCTACCTCGCCAGTCGCCTCACACCTCGCTCGACATCAGCGTCTTTCCTTCTTGCCTTAAGCCTCGTTCGATGTCGACGCCTTTCCCTCTTGCTGCCTCGCCTCACGCCTCACTCAACAATAAGTGATTGGTTCTATTGGAATTGGTCCACGATCCCAGGATTAGCCGGTCCGGTCCTCGGTCCTAGAAACTGGGAACCTGTCCTCTGGGTCCGGTTCCCGGTTCTTGGATGAGAACCGACCAGACCGAAAACCGCTCATCCCTAGTCAATTCATTGCCATTTTATTTTTTTCTTAATAAGAAAACATTTTGTGTTTTAAAGTATGTAAATACTATACTATGCATTTATTTAATAGTATAAATTTTTCGAACCATTAGCAGCAATCTCACAAAATTTTACACTGTGTTAGCACAAGAATACATAGGATAAAACTAATAATAAATGATGAACCTTCTTCTGCAGATGACCTCCAGAAAAAAAGATTGAAACCTTTGTTTAAGCATGAAAAGAAGAACAAGAATTTTAATAATCTTAATCCGCTTAATGATAGTCTAATGACTTTTTAACACTTGGAGTGGGTTCTGGCATCTTCTCAATCAAGAAACGTGAAAGCAAAGCTCACTCTGGTAAAGCAAAAGTCTTCTTGAGTGGTAGTGCGATGTGCGAGGGTCGTAGCCTCTCTCGTTATCAGATTGGTTTTTCTTGAGTGGGGTACATCATGTAATTAGTCCAATGCTTTTCTTGCTCATGCCATCAATTAAAGCACTAGGGAATTTATTGGACCGCCCAAAAGTAGTAAAAGAGGTACAAGAATCATGTGGCATGCTTTTTGCTTCCATAGAGAAAGAGATTGCGTTCCGCGCACTTGGATTGAAGGAAACATTTTTCGCTTTTGGGTTCTTTTATTTGATGAAAAATGAATAATTTGGACGATATTTTTCAAAAAATAATCACTTATATTGCTTACAAAATTGAATGAACGAAAAAAAAATTTATTGTCTACGAAAATATTTAAACATAAATTGTTGTCTGTAATACAAACATTTTTATTGACTAATTATTTTTAGGGATACAAGCAATCATTTTAAAAAATATATTTTCCAAATCATTCATTTTCTACAAAACAAACATAATCTTAAAATTGTCTAAATAATTGGCTAATGCTCTGGATCATGTTGTGAAAAATATTATGAACTCTTGGCATTGTTTTTTTAAACTAAAATAAATATAACAAACCAACGAGGGGAGTAAGTTTTGCTTTCACTTTTCTAGGTTGAGAAGGTGGCAAAACCCATTTCATTCGTCAAGAAAAGAAATCTTGGTTGTCATGGTACGCGGTCGTCTGATGATTTTTCCTTTCAAAGAGAAATTCAAGTTGTGGAAAATGGTATTCTTTTTCGAATGGGAGAAAGGAAAGTAGGAATATGAGAGCGGGCTATACATCTTTTCATTCTTTTTGAACAATGAAAGCATGGAAGCAATTTACTTTTAGAGCAAGTTATTATTTGAGAATCTATGCATCTTTCTTTTAGATAAAGCAGAGGGTTTTAGTCTCAAACCCTCTTTACACATGGCAAGTTATGTGAATGGCTCGGTAGACTTTTCTTATTTTTCTTTTCTCTTCCAATTTCTCTCTTTCACTTAAAAATATTTCATACTTTTTTCTTTCTTAATCTACGAGACAAAGTCCATTTCTGCCGCCAACCAACAAATTCACACTGTTATTTTCACCTAAAAAAAAAAAGCATGGAAACAATTTATTTGAAAATCCATACTTTCTAGATCGTTTTGCCTAGGTGAAATTTGATATTAATACTGACTTATTTTCCATCTACGTGCCAGTGGAGGTTATTTAATCTTTTTTTTTGACATGACGACTTCACATCTTAAAGCCGGATTACACATTTGATTTTGCAAGCCAATGTTACTTTCAGTGAAATTTGATTTTAACGCTAACCTTATTTGTTCATTAGCAAATACAAATTGATATCGATTAGAATCTTAGCAGTTATATTGTTATAACGTACCAACAATAATAATCGCAGCTTTTCTTTAGTAAAAAACTAATCATATACAGAGCATTCAAAAACGCGCACCATCTAGACCCCACCCAATCACTCTCTATCACGCATTCCCATCTTCATTAACTTCTTCGACAAGGCCCATCCGCTCTATATACACGCAACCAGACTCGGCGACTCCTCTCGCATGCATTTCGCTTCACAAAAATCAAAAGCGAAACGCAGAGAGAGAGAGAGAGAGAGAGAGAGAGAGACCCACTGGCGGCGATGGAGAGGATTCAGGTGCTTGTGAAAGCCGTCGTTAGTAACGACGAGGAAGGTGGTCTCGGATATGATGACGTTGTCCTGGAGCAAGAGCGTTTTTCCATGGCGGAGGAAGTCGCTAAACGGCTGGTCATCATTGGACCCGAGGTTCTTCTCTTTGGAGTTTTGAAATGCTTCCTTGGTATGCTTCGGCCTCTTTCTTTCCTTTTTTTTTCCCCATGTTGTTTTTAGGGATTATTCATGCAAGGCATTTTCGCACCAACTGATATCCGAATGGAGAAAATAATATACTTCTCTGTTCACTTATCTTAATAACACGTATAAATT
The DNA here is from genome assembly GCA_024733475.1 of Syzygium grande. NCBI lineage: Eukaryota > Viridiplantae > Streptophyta > Magnoliopsida > Myrtales > Myrtaceae > Syzygium > Syzygium grande. The sequence goes on from JAMXDD010000001.1 coordinate 33,654,739, forward strand.
TAGTTAAGAAAAAGGGAGAAATATGCACGTAGTGCAAGATTTACTCTTGTATGACTATATATATATATATATATATATATATATATATATATATATATATAGCTAATGAGAACTTTTGATGTGTTGTGTTTCATAGGTGGGACTGGGAGGATAGGTTCTGTCGCCATTTTTATTCTGCAGATTATCATCAACTTAAGACCGTGGAAAAAGGATTAATTATAAGAGATGATAGTGCTGCTTGAGGGGAACTGCAAGATTTTTTTTTTTTTTTGGTGGCTTTGTTTCAGGCTTTATTGTTTTTATCTTGTGGTGTTCGTACTGAATGTTTGTGTTATATGGTCTTTACTATGGTAAGATAGCTTTGCACAACTTAAGGACATGTTCACCATCGAATCTTCATCATGTTAAGTGAGAGTTAAGCCCTTGAAATATAGAAGTTATAATCTTCATCAAAAAAAAAAAAGAAAACAAGGTAAAAGAGTTAAGCGCTTCAGTTATCTGCTGCGCATCCAATCTCGCGATTTAAGTCGTGATCAAATGTATTTATTTTATTCTTGACGCCCATTTATTTCAGTCTCGCGATGGAAGTGATAAATTTTCCTAGATGATCTAGTCAGTCAAAGTCCATCGCCTGTCAATACAGAGCACCCTGCAAGCTCCGCAACAGAACTGGTCCTAGTCTCAACTTCGCTCTTTATATATGTTTGCAATAGAGGGATCATTTATGAATACAGTTCTAGCTACTGATATGAAACTGTTCAATGTTTTGGATATGCAAGCGGCTCCTTTAACAAGGTTCCCTGCTCAAGTTCGATTGGGAAGCTTCAAAACTAAAGAGACTCTGTACCTTAAACACACAAATGTCACCGAATTGGCCGTTGAGATCTTGAAACTGTGACGATTTCATCATCTCCTCGTTTATTGCTACAAGAATATATCCTATTCATCCTTCAAATTCGGCTTTAAGGCCCTCAAGGGAATAGGGCTTTGCAATCCCTGTTGGAAAAATTGATCAAAAATAGGTAGAATAATGAAGTGAGACTTTGAGGTGATATCATTTTCTTTAAAAAATTATTTGCCCCGCGAAATTGCTAATGGTCACCGGCAAATTTCCTCTAGGATACAACAAAGTCTCGATGAGAATATTAGATAGCAATTCTATTATTTCTCCAGAGTCTCTCTATGAAACAATTCGAGAAGATGGCTGTGTTTTTAGGAATGAAAATTTCAAAAAGAAAGAAAAACATTCTATCATGCCAAAAACCGAGTAAGTATATATAAAGGCATTTTAACGAGCGATGGCAATCTTTCGATAAACGGTTAAAATAATCAAACACAACTCTTGATCGAAGTTTATAATTAAAAAGGTATGCAGCCCGAAAGGGTATATGAAAAGACACGAAAATTCGGAATTATAAAAAAATAATTAAAATAATAAATATATATTTTTTCGCGAAACCCGAATTTCATAATTTCCAAAAATTTCAAAATGAATGAAGATACCCTTTTCGTCTAATAACAGTCATAAAGAAATAGCATGACATACAAAAAAAAGAACAAAGTACAGGATTAGGCAAATTAATCCGCGAGTGCGCATGCGTGCAAAGTGCTAAGTGCGCCTAATAATCGCGCAACTATTTGCGCCCCCGCAAGCTTGTGGTATTATGGATCTAACTCATAACTCATATGTTTCTTCCGAACACACAAAAGAAGCTGTGACTTATAAACCTACTTCACTCCATATTTTTCTATGTGGAGCAGTAGAATTTATGGGTTTAAAGAGAATCCGGGTTAGGTTTGGATTCGGACCGACCTTTTGGGGCCCAATCCAACTATATTCAATTCTCACCTTTTCTTGCTCAACCCAACTATCTGGCCTGCCTATAACCCATTTTATTTTTAATATTCTTTTTACTACTTTATTTTTCTTTATTATTTTATTATTTATTTCTTTTTCTATTTTCTACTTTCTATTTTTTATTTCTTTTTCTATTTTCTATTTTATCCTACTCATAGTACCATCATTGACATGGACTTTATGGGAATTATTCCACTACACTTTTGAGGTCGACATTATTTGTATAAGACTATGTAACATTTAATTTCATTACCATAATATAAATTAAATAGATTAACTACCTATATACCATCATGATCAACTAACTAAGGCTTTGTTTGGATTAAAAGATGCAAGAAGAAATGAAAAAAAAAAATAGAGGAAATAAATATATTATCACGAAAGTCGAATCTCATTTCACATAGATTAGATCACTAGCTTTCCGTTGACAAAATAATCAAATCTCATTTATAAAATTCTTTGAGGATCACCTTGATTAATCTATCGAATTCACATACCACAAATTTTGAGGCATTTCAACTTTGAGTGATTGTGATGAATGGTGGCACTATTGTCAATAAATTGCATCTAGCTTTATCATGCATAGCTTTTTTACAATAATCTCAAGTCACCTACTTTTGATGGAGCACGATAGCAGGATTTAGATCGATATCTAATGCCTGAATTCTACTAGATCTGGATACTAACATATTGCAAAGTGCTTTTAACTTCAAAATCCATGAGATAGCTCATTCATAAGGGTACCTTTGAGATCCAAGCTCTCCAGATATGCAACACCTTTTATGTCCTCTAAACCCTCCTACTTGATAAATCCTTCTACCATCCATAGCCGCATCGAGCATCTGGGACGATCTAATGGGAAGATGCTCAAGTAAAATAGATAATCACAGACATCAAGAATGTGGTCCATGCGCGGAGTTTCCTTCCATTTGGTCCGGATAGTAGTGCTTCCTCAAGCCTGCCAGTCAATTTTTCCCATTGAAGAGCATCATCAACATCATGCTCTTTATTACACTATTGCAAGAATCACTCATAAAAATTTTGACTGCTCATAATCCGTTGTCCAATTGACTCGATTATTTTGCCAACGAAAAAAATGGTGACCTAATTTTCATAAAATGAGATTCAATTCTTGTGATAACATATTTACTTTCTCTAGATTTTATTTTTATTTCATTTCTTTTTGCATCTTTTGATCCAAACATAACTTTAGAGTTAGTTGATCATGACCATGTATCGTAGATAATCTATTTAACTTATATGATGGTAATGAAATTAAACGGTACATAGTCTTAGAGTTAGTTGTAGCTTAGGTAAATACGCCGGCGAGGAAAAGACAATCATCACGGGCTATTCATCTTTTGACTAGGAAATAATGATTTCATGTAGAAGGTTGTGAATGAAGCTGATTTTAACCTTCCAATAACTTGTTCTCCTTTTCGAAGTATATTATGTTTTGATAGCCTATCCTTGGACCAGTTGTGAACCCTCCTACTTGATAAATCCTTCTGTTATCCATAGCCCGCATTATTTTGGAGCACCTCATGGGACGATCTAATAAGAATATGCTCAAGTAAAAAAGGGCGATCTAATAAGAAGATGCTCAAGTAAAAAGATAATCACGGACATCAGATGGCGTAGTACATGCACAGAGTTATCTTCCTTCCATTTGGGTCAACCACGTGCCCTCCGAATAGTAAGCGCTTCCTCAAGCCGGCCACTCAATTTTTCCCATTGAATAGCATCATCATCGCCTGAAACTCTTTATTAAATTTCAAAAGCTTACACGTCACTAGAATTGCTCATAAAAAATTTGATCGCTCATAACATTTTTCCGTCATCCAATTGACTCGATTATTTTGCCAACAGAATAGTGGTGACCTCATTTTCGTGAAATGAGATTCGATTCTCGTGATAACATATTACTCCCTCTAGATTTTATTTTTATTTCATTTCTTTTTGCATCTTTTGATCCAAACATAGCCATAGAGTTAGTTTTATCATAAGGATGTATAGGTAAATAATCTATTTAATTTATATGATGCTAATGAAATTAAATGGTACATAGTCTTAGAGATGGGCGAAGCTCGACGTCACTAAGGATGGGCGAGGCTCGCCCTCGCCTTTAAGCGGTCGCTAGACCTCGGAGACCGACCATAGGAAGAAGGGAAAAAAATAAAAGAGAAAGAAAAGAAAAATAAAATAAAATAAAATAAAACAAATAATTTGAAAAAAATATTAAAATTTATCAATGCCAGTAGAGGCTGCGCCACGTAATATGATCGACGTCCATGTCAGTGATTTTTGACTAAAATTAGCTAGATTGACTAAATTGGCACAAAGACAAAAATTTTAGGACTCAATTAGCAAAAAAGTTTAAGAATAAATTGACACAATTTCAATAGTTTTAGGACTTTTTGGTAATTTTTCCTTGTTTGAAGTGGTGGAAACCATACAATCGTTTTAAATGCTAGGCTATTGACACGAGTCGTGGAAAGCACGCTTGGATGAGTTTGATCTAAATGACTCGAAGAGACTCGAACACATGCGTTTGAAAACCTCTTGAGCTCAACTTGCATTCTGTGGTTTGTCAGTCTCGGTCAAATCCCATATCTCTCCATATGCCTTGATTCATCGGGCCTCGTAAAAGGATGACCAATGGCATGCCGAGCTGGAATTGGTGTAGTCATGGATAATTGATGTGAATTCTTCATTGCGCCGGTCATCTCGATTGTAGCTTTGTAACTATCCACCATCCTTTTACTATCTTTAAGTTCGGCAACTGTAGTGGTCACGGGGTAGGGAGCAGGACCTTGCCACTCACGTTTGATTCACGTCGCGTCAAGTCATCGATGGCATCTTGCGGTCATAAAGAAACCCCCTTTTCGCTTCATGGACACTTTGAGCTCCTCATCGATCATCTTGACGGTCATTGTTGGCTTTCTTAAGGGCGCCCGGATGACTCGATCAAGTCCTTGAGGAACTCTAATTCCATTTTAGAATCTGAAGCAAGGCGCCATTCTTGTTGCAATAGATCAGATTATTGCTTCAGCAAAGGAGCTACTAAATTGTCCGCCATTTTCTCAAGAGAGAGAGAGAGAGTTAAAATGGGTGATCCATTTTCAAGAATTTTCACGACAATCTAGACCTCTTAAAGCACATGTTTTCTTTTTGCTCCAACACTTGTCAAGAAATTTTTGCAAAAAAAAAAAACAGAATACTTGTCAAGAAAATTTTCGAAATATGCATACTCATAAGAATTAAGTGCAGGAGCAAAATGACTTGAAATGATCGAGAAAGACCTATTGAAATAAGGCTTTATTTGTTTCATAAAAAATATTTTTCTTATTTTTCGGCATTTGGATCGCTTAGAAAAATGAGTTAACGGAAAATGTTTTCTTGTCAAAGTTTACATTCAAGAAAATGATTTACTCTTTAAAAAATCGGAAATCATTTTCCAAAATATGACTAGCTATCGACATTTGGACTAAAAACTCTGCACTTGAAAGACGAGAATTCCAATTCCTAGGCCCTTGGCGGTGAGGTGGGTCCCCAGTGTCCCCGGGTCCATTCGAGCCATGCCCGAGACCTTGGCTGTCACGCCCAAGATGCCGGCCCCCGACAATAAAGAGGCTAGGCTTGGGTCCTTCGTGTCTGTGCCCAAGTCCCCTGGACCGCGGGGCCCATACTTAGGCCCCGACTTCCAAACCTAGGTCCATCAAGGCAAGGCTTGGAACTCTCGTGCCGTGCCCCGATCCATCGATGCTAGGGGAGCCAAGGATTGGCACTTGGCCTCAATGGACTTGGGCATGGCCGCCATGGTCCTAGGCACCAAGTTTGAGGTCCAACCTCAATGGACTCGGGCGAGGGGCACCAATCTTAGGGGTCCCATGCCCAGCCTTGATTGACTAGGGCACCTAGGTTCGGCCTATGTAGACTTGGGCTAGGGAGGCGTGGAGTCGGGCATGGGCACTTTGAGTTCTCGGGCTCGATTTGGGTGGATCCAAGATCGGTGCACTGTGTTTGTGCTCGGGAATCAACGATCCAAACTTGAGACCCGGTGGTGTTGCTACCCATAAAGCAAGTCACTAGCTTGAATAGTGCATGTCTATTTAGGAATACCAAACGATAGAAAATATTTTTTTGTTCATTTTAGGTTTCGGTCAAATATCGAAAAATATTTTCTAGAAATGTCATATTTTTCGCAAAATAAACGCTGTCTAAATGGTTTATTAAATTCAAGAAGATGTTGCCAATGTCTAAAACGTTGCTTGAGTCAAGGAGATAATGATTGGATGCAAATGCTTGTTCTTTGTTTATTTTAATTATATTTTATTTCACGCCAAAATAATTTGGACAAACATGCTCTTGTCGAGCTGACGTGGGCTCATCACGACTGCATCTTGAGTTGTCCTTTTAACAGAAGGATTGAAAAATATATATAGTTTAGTTTACAAAAACAAAATGAGGAAACAGTCTGAAAATTTAATAACAATTCAAAAATCAGATACTTACGATGCTTTATCCCATTAAAACATTATTATTATTAATTTGCCAAATTCAGACGCACACAAATGTCAAATGATCCATGTTAAATAACGAATCACAATCTCTAATTCTTGGCATGGGCTTACTATGCCTCACATAAATCATGAAAAATGAGGCTTTCATAGAAATCGTAGAAAGTGGAATTGAGAAAGGGAAGCAATATAAGTGATTGGTGGGTGCTTCACAACCCATACAACCATTCAGATAGGATTAATACCCTAAAAAACCCTCAATTTTAAATATGACCTCAATTTTATCCCTGAGCTTTTCTTACTCTAAAAGAAATACGAACTTTAGGTGCATTCCTAATTCTACCTCAAACTTCTTTTTATCTAAAAACCCCAACTTCAAGTCATGTCTTAATTCTATCCCAAACTTTTCTTTTATAAAACAAAATCTCCAAACTTTCGTTTGAATCCCAATCTATCCTCTTTACATGCTGTCCAATTAGGCGTGAGTTATCTGACATGGTGTCCGCGTATACCTACCGACATGGAATTTAGGTACCATGTCAGACAACGCAAAAAAAAAAAAAAAGGAAAAACTGAGAGAGAAGTTCTTCGATTGTTCATCGTGTACTATTCACCTCCTCCCTCCCTTCCCGTCTCACTCCTCTGCCAGCCGTTGCCCTCACAACGCTGCTGCCTCCGCCGTCCCTTGGCTGTGACATCGCTGGTGACTCGGCGGCCCCTCTATGCTCAAGGGAAACCGTTGATAGCTTGGGATGAGCTCGACCAGCCCGGCTCTCCGATCTTCCAACTCCCGGCCTCTGCAACTCTTGACCCAAGGCGAACGATGGTCATCGACTTCCTGCAGACCAACTAAGGCCGCCGCTTGCCTCTCTAGACCTCGGATCGGGGCTGATGTGAGGCCAAATTGAACGCTAGATCTGGATCAAGGTCGCAGCTCTCACCTCGTTGACAGCGACTTTGGCGGATGAGTGCTCTGGGTGATGACTGAGCAGAGCACGAGCAAACAGAACCTTAAGGTTGTTGAAGACATAACCCAAAATCGGTTTGAAGCCCACGGCGGCCATGGCCACCACGAGCTTAGAGGTTGAGCAGCCATGGCCACTTCTCTCTTAGTTTTTCTTTTATTTTTCTTTTACATTGTCTGACATGGCACCTAAATTCCATGTCAGCAAGCACACATAAGTGTCGCGTCGGATAACCAAGGGCTACTTGGACCGCATGTTAATGAGGAATAAGTTTAGGACACAAGTGAAAGTTAATGATTTTTAATAGACAAAAAAAAGTTCGGGATAGAATTAGGACTAAACCTAAAGTTTGCAATTTATTTAAGATAAAAAATTTTTGAGGCATAATAGAGACTGAACCTAAAGTTTGGATTTCCTTTTAGACGACGTAAAGTTAGGGATAAAATTAGGACTGAACTTAAAGTTAAAATTTATTAAGGAATTAGGTCTTTTTAGATTTTTTTTGTTTTGGTCGAAAGGCCCTTTTAGGTAGTGCAACGAGTGATCTGTGCCTTTTTCCTCTCACCAACAGCGGAAACTCTCTCTCTCTCCCTACCTCCCTCTTGACGCTACTATTTCATATTTTACCATGTTAAGCTTTCAGTTTCAGCGGCTCATGAAAGTTGAGACTCGAATGTTAATCAGGCTCACTATTTTGTTGGCAACTTTCATATTATGCCATTGTTTTACTGTCAAGAAAAGCTGAGTTTCATGATTAATGAACACACACATTACCCGTTGAGCTGTGGACTGGTATCGAAGAACAGTAGGGCTTGGCAGGCTGTACCTAGGCTAATTTAGCTCACTGAGGGATCGATAAAGACATCAAAAATAAGATGATATATGGTCATTAGATGAAAAGAATACATCAGAATGAAAATATCTTGGTTCGTCAATTTAAAGAAAATCTTAGCAATGATAATGTTGTATTCTCATAATAATTAATAAATGGTGGACCTAAGATGAGTTCAATTGTAGGGGTAAGCATGATGGATTGCCTAAATCGGAACCAAGGACGGATTAGACCAGACCGGCCGGTTTGGTCAAGTTCTCGGGAGTATCGGTTCGGTTCCTGGTTCCTAAAAGTAAAACCGATTTCCAAGCGGTCCGGTTCCCGATTCTAGGGTGGGAACCGGACCAATAAATATATATTTATTTTTGTCAAAAAATATATATTTATTTACATTTTAAAATTTTTGAAAAAAATAAAAAAGCCTAATCTATTCCTTCTTGCCCTTACGAATTTTCCCAATTTGGCAATTCCCTCTTGCCTTTTAGGCTTTTACCAATTTACCTCTGCAGCAAAAGTCCTTGCTGTTTCTCATAAAGAAAAGACATAGTCCAATGCTCTGAGATTCAAAAATGGAAAGTTAAAAACCCTAATCTATTATCCCAAATTCACTCTCGCCCTTATCCCTGAGGCTTTGCCTAATTCCTCATTCAGTTTGCCTCGCTCGCTCCGTCGCTCAAAGCCTAGAACGCCTTTCCCTCTCGTGACCTCCTCCGCCTCACTCGATGCCTTTCCCTCTTGCTACCTCGCTTGATCGCCTCACACCTCGCTCGACATCAGCGTCTTTTTCCTTCTTGCCTTAAGCCTCGTTCGATGTCGGCGCCTTTCCCTCTTCTTGCCCTCGCCTCACGCCTCACTCAACAATAAGTGATTGGTTCTATTGGAATCGGTCCACGATCCCAGGATTAGCCGGGTCCGGTCCTCGGTCCTAGAAACCGGAACATCCTCCAGGTCCGGTTCCGGTTCTTGGATGAGAACCGACCAGACCAAAACCGCTCACCCCTAGTCAATTCATTGCCATTTTATTTTTTTTTAATAATAAGAAAACATTTTGTGTTTTAAAGTATGTAAATACTATACTATGCATTTATTTAATAGTATAAATTTTTCAACCATTAGCAGCAGATCTCACAAAATTTTACAATCGTGTTAGCACAAGAATACATAGGATAAAACTAATAATAAATGATGAACGTTCTTCTGCAGATGACCTCCAGAAAAAAAGATTAAAACCTTTGTTTAAGCATGAAAAGAAGAACAAGAATTTTAATAATCTTAATCCGCTTAATGATAGTCTAATGACTTTTTAACACTTGGAGTGGGTTCTGGCATCTTCTCAATCAAGAAACGTGAAAGCAAAGCTCACTCTGGTAAAGCAAAAGTCTTCTTGAGTGGTAGTGCGATGTGCGAGGGTCGTAGCCCTCTCGTTATCAGATTGGTTTTTCTTGAGTGGGGTACATCATGTAATTAGTCCAATGCTTTTCTTGCTCATGCCATCAATTAAAGCACTAGGGAATTTATTGGACCGCCCAAAAAGTAGTAAAAGAGGTACAAGAATCATGTGGCATGCTTTTTGCTTCCATGGAGAAAGAGATTGCGTGCGGCGCACTTGGATTGAAGGAAACATTTTTTCGCTTTTGGGTTCTTTTATTTGATGAAAATGAATAACTTGGACAATATTTTCCAAAAATAATCACTTATATTGCTTACAAAATTGAATGAACGAAAAATATTTTTATTGCCTAAGAAAATAATTAAACATAAATTGTTGTCTGTAATACAAACATTTTTATTGACTAATTATTTTTAGGGATACAAGCAATCATTTTAAAAAATATATTTTTCAAATCATTCATTTTCTACAAAACAAACATAATCTTAAAATTGTCTAAATAATTGGCTAATGCTCTGGATCATGTTGTGAAAAATATTATGAACTCTTGGCATTGTTTTTTTAAACTAAAATAAATATAACAAACCAACGAGGGGAGTAAGTTTTGCTTTCACTTTTCTAGGTTGAGAAGGTGGCAAAACCCATTTCATTCGTCAAGAAAAGAAATCTTGGTTGTCGTGGTACGCGGTCGTCTGATGATTTTTCCTTTCAAAGAGAAATTCAAGTTGTGGAAAATGGTATTCTTTTTCGAATGGGAGAAAGGAAAGTAGGAATATGAGAGCGGGCTATACATCTTTTTATTCTTTTGAACAATGAAAGCATGGAAGCAATTTACTTTTAGAGCAAGTTATTATTTGAGAATCTATGCATCTTTCTTTTAGATAAAGCAGAGGGTTTTAGTCTCAAACCCTCTTTACACATGGCAAGTTATGTGAATGGCTCGGTAGACTTTTCTTATTTTTCTTTTCTCTTCCAATTTCTCTCTTTCACTTAAAAATATTTCATACTTTTTCTTTCTTAATCTACGAGACAAAGTCCATTTCTGCCGCCAACCAACAAATTCACACTGTTATTTTCACCTAAAATAAAAAAGAAAGCATGGAAACAATTTATTTGAAAATCCATACTTTCTAGATCGTTTTGCCTAGGTGAAATTTGATATTAATACTGACTTATTTTCCATCTACGTGCCAGTGGAGGTTATTTAATCTTTTTTTTTTGACATGACGACTTCACATCTTAAAGCCGGATTACACAATTGATTTTGCAAGCCAATGTTACTTTCAGTGAAATTTGATTTTAATGCTAACCTTATTTGTTCATTAGCAAATACAAATTGATATCGATTAGAATCTTAGCAGTTATATTGTTATAACGTACCAACAATAATAATCGCAGCTTTTCTTTAGTAAAAAAACTAATCATATACAGAGCATTCAAAAACGCGCACCATCTAGACCCCACCCAATCACTCTCTATCACGCATTCCCATCTTCATTAACTTCTTCGACAAGGCCCATCCGCTCTATATACACGCAACCAGACTCGGCAACTCCTCTCGCATGCATTTCGCTTCACAAAAATCAAAACGAAACGCAGAGAGAGAGAGAGAGAGAGAGAGAGAGAGAGAGACCACTGACGACGATGGAGAGGATTCAGGTGCTTGTGAAAGCCGTCGTTAGTACGACGAGGAAGGTGGTCTCGGATATGACGACGTTGTCCTGGAGCAAGAGCGTTTTTTCCATGGCGGAGGAAGTCGCTAAACGGCTGGTCATCATTGGACCCGAGGTTCTTCTCTTTGGAGTTTTGAAATGCTTCCTTGGTATGCTTCGGCCTCTTTCTTTCCCTTTTTTTTTCCCCATGTTGTTTTAGAGATTATTCATGCAAGGCATTTTCGCACCAACTGATATCCGAATGGAGAAAATAATATACTTCTCTGTTCACTTATCCTAATAACACGTATAAATTTAGTTAAGAAAAAGGGAGAAATATGCACGTAGTGCAAGATTTACTCTTGTATGACTATATATATATATATATATATATATATATATATATATATATATAGCTAATGAGAACTTTTGACGTGTTGTGCGTCGTAGGTGGGGCTGGGAGAATAGGTTCTGTTGCCATGTTTATTCTGGAGATTATCATCAACTTAAGACCGTGGAAAAGGATTAATTATAAGAGATGATAGTGCTGCTTGAGGGGAACTGCAAAATTTTGTTTTTTTCGGTGGCTTTGTTTCAGGCTTTATTGTTTTTATCTTGTGGTGTTCGTACTGAATGTTTGTGTTATATGGTCTTTACTATGGTAAGATAGCTTTGCACAACTTAAGGACATGTTCACCATCGAATCTTAATCATGTTAAGTGAGAGTTTAGCCCTTGAAATATAGAAGCTATAATCTTCATCAAAAAAAAAAAAAGTAAAAGAGTTAAGCGCTTCAGTTATCTGCTGCGCATCCAATCTCGCGATTTAAGTCGTGATCAAATGTATTTATTTTATTCTTGACGCCCATTTATTTCAGTCTCGCGATGGAAGTGATAAATTTTCCTAGATGATCTAGTCAGTCAAAGTCCATCGCCTGTCAATACAGAGCACCCTGCAAGCTCCGCAACAGAACTGGTCCTAGTCTCAACTTCGCTCTTTATATATGTTTGCAATAGAGGGATCATTTATGAATACAGTTCTAGCTACTGATATGAAACTGTTCAATGTTTTGGATATGCAAGCGGCTCCTTTAACAAGGTTCCCTGCTCAAGTTCGATTGGGAAGCTTCAAAACTAAAGAGACTCTGTACCTTAAACACACAAATGTCACCGAATTGGCCGTTGAGATCTTGAAACTGTGACGATTTCATCATCTCCTCGTTTATTGCTACAAGAATATATCCTATTCATCCTTCAAATTCGGCTTTAAGGCCCTCAAGGGAATAGGGCTTTGCAATCCCTGTTGGAAAAATTGACTTCGAAAATAGGTAGAATAATGAAGTGAGACTTTGAGGCGTGATATCATTTTCTTTAAAAAATTATTTGCCCCGCGAAATTGCTAATGGTCACCGGCAAATTTCCTCTAGGATACAACAAAGTCTCGATGAGAATATTAGATAGCAATTCTATTATTTCTCCAGAGTCTCTCTATGAAACAATTCGAGAAGATGGCTGTGTTTTTAGGAATGAAAATTTCAAAAAAGAAAGAAAAACATTCTATCATGCCAAAAAACCGACAAGTATATATAAAGGCATTTTAACGAACGATGGCAATCTTTCGATAAACGGTTAAAATAATCAAACACAACTCTTCGGTCGACAGTTTATAATTAAAAAGGTATGCAGCCGAAAGGGTATATGAAAAGACACGAAAATTCGGAATTATAAAAAAATAATTAAAATAATAAATATATATTTTTCGCGAAATCCCGAATTTCATAATTTCCAAAAATTTCAAAATGAATGAAGATACCCTTTCGTCTAATAACAGTCATAAAGAAATAGCATGACATACAAAAAAAAGAACAAAGTACAGGATTAGGCAAATTAATCCGCGAGTGCGCATGCGTGCAAAGTGCTAAGTGCGCCTAATAATCGCGCAACTATTTGCGCCCCCGCACGCGGGTATTATGGATCTAACTCATAACTCATATGTTTCTTCCGAACACACAAAAGAAGCCCGCACTTATAAACAAGCCTACTTCACTCCATATTTTCTATGTGGAACGTAGAATTTATGGGTTTAAGGGTCCGGGTTAGGTTTGGATTTCGGACCAGCCTTTTGGGCCCAATCCAACTATATTCAATTCTCACCTTTTCTTGCTCAACCCAACTATACCTGGCCCGGCCTATAACCCATTTTTATTTTTAATATTCTTTTTTACTACTTTATTTTTCTTTATTATTTTATTATTTTAATATTTATTTCTTTTTCTATTTTCTACTTTCTATTTTTTATTTCTTTTTCTATTTTCTATTTTATCCTACTCATAGTACCATCATTGACATGGACTTTATGGGAATTATTCCACTACACTTTTGAGGTCGACATTATTTGTATAAGACTATGTAACATTTAATTTCATTACCATAATATAAATTAAATAGATTAACTACCTATATACCATCATGATCAACTAACTAAGGCTTTGTTTGGATTAAAAGATGCAAGAAGAAATGAAAAAAATAAAATATAGAGGAAATAAATATATTATCACGAAAGTCGAATCTCATTTCACATAGATTAGATCACTAGCTTTCCGTTGACAAAATAATCAAATCTCATTTCGCAAAATTCTTTGAGGATCACCTTGATTAATCTATCGAATTCACATACCACAAATTTTGAGGCATTTCAACTTTGAGTGATTGTGATGAATGGTGGCACTATTGTCAATAAATTGCATCTAGCTTTATCATGCATAGCTTTTACAATAATCTCAAGTCACCTACTTTTGATGGAGCCTTGATAGCAGGATTTAGATCGATATCTAATGCCTGAATTCTACTAGATCTGGATACTAACATATTGCAAAGTGCTTTTAACTTCAAAATCCATGAGATAGCTCATTCATAAGGGTACCTTTGAGATCCAAGCTCTCCAGATATGCAACACCTTTTATGTCCTCTAAACCCTCCTACTTGATAAATCCTTCTACCATCCATAGCCGCATGGGACGATCTAATGGGAAGATGCTCAAGTAAAATAGATAATCACAGACATCAAGAATGTGGTCCATGCGCAGAGTTTCCTTCCATTTGGTCCGGATAGTAGTGCTTCCTCAAGCCTGCCAGTCAATTTTTTCCCATTGAAGAGCATCATCAACATCATGCTCTTTATTACACTATTGCAAGAATCACTCATAAAAATTTTGACTGCTCATAATCCGTTGTCCAATTGACTCGATTATTTTGCCAACGAAAAAATGGTGACCTAATTTTCATAAAATGAGATTCAATTCTTGTGATAACATATTTACTTTCTCTAGATTTTATTTTTATTTCATTTCTTTTTGCATCTTTTGATCCAAACATAACTTTAGAGTTAGTTGATCATGACCATGTATACGTAGATAATCTATTTAACTTATATGATGGTAATGAAATTAAACGGTACATAGTCTTAGAGTTAGTTGTAGCTTCGTCCTCTGCCGAGCGAGGAAAAGACAATCATCACGGGCTATTCATCTTTTGACTAGGAAATAATGATTTCATGTAGAAGGTTGTGAATGAAGCTGATTTTAACCTTCCAATAACTTGTTCTCCTTTCCCGAAGTATATTATGTTTTGATAGCCTATCCTTGGACCAGTTGTGAACCCTCCTACTTGATAAATCCTTCTGTTATCCATAGCCGCATTATTTTGGAGCACCTCATGGGACGATCTAATAAGAATATGCTCAAGTAAAAAAGGGCGATCTAATAAGAAGATGCTCAAGTAAAAAGATAATCACGGACATCAGTAACGTAGTACATGCACAGAGTTATCTTCCTTCCATTTGGGTCAACTACGTGCCCTCCGAATAGTAGCGCTTCCTCAAGCCGGCCACTCAATTTTTTCCCATTGAATAGCATCATCATCGCCTGAAACATCATGCTCTTTATTAAATTTCAAAAGCTTACACGTCACTAGAATTGCTCATAAAAAATTTGATCGCTCATAACATTTTCGTCCGTCGTCCAATTGACTCGATTATTTTGCCAACAGAATAGTGGTGACCTCATTTTCGTGAAATGAGATTCGATTCTCGTGATAACATATTACTCCCTCTAGATTTTATTTTTATTTCATTTCTTTTTGCATCTTTTGATCCAAACATAGCCATAGAGTTAGTTTTATCATAAGGATGTATAGGTAAATAATCTATTTAATTTATATGATGCTAATGAAATTAAATGGTACATAGTCTTAGAGATGGGCGAAGCTCGACGTCACTAAGGATGGGCGAGGCTCGCCCTCGCCTTTAAGCGGTCGCTAGACCTCGGAGACCGACCATAGGAAGAAGAAAAAAAAAAATAAAAGAGAAAGAAAAGAAAAATAAAATAAAATAAAACAAATAATTTGAAAAAATATTAAAATTTATCAATGCCAGTAGAGGCTGCGCCACGTAATATGATCGACGTCCATGTCAGTGATTTTTGACTAAAATTAGCTAGATTGACTAAATTGGCACAAAGACAAAAATTTTAGGACTCAATTAGCAAAAAAAGTTTAAGAATAAATTGACACAATTTCAATAGTTTTAGGACTTTTTGGTAATTTTCCTTGTTTGAAGTGGTGGAAACCATACAATCGTTTAAATGCTAGGCTATTGACACGAGTCGTGACGAGCACGCTTGGATGAGTTTGATCTAAATGACTCCGAAGAGACTCGAACACATGCGTTTGAAAACCTCTTCGAGCTCAACTTGCATTCTGTGGTTGTCCGTCTCGGTCAAATCCCATATCTCTCCATATGCCTTGATAAGCACTGCCACTTTGTCTTTGACCATACATAGTATTTGAAGCGACTCCTTACTCTTTGGTCGCAAAGCATGGTGCCTACTAGACTAGTCTTCCCTACTCCTTGTGTGCTGTGCACAAACGGTGAATCATTCTCTATTAGCCATTTAACCAGTTGGTCAAATTGGTGTTCAAGTTGGTCAAATTGGTGTTCAAGAGGAGTCAATTGACAGTAGAGTTGCATTTTTCAAGAACTTCGCTTTCTATGCCTGAATAGCTTTGACAAACTTGAATACTGCCTCCGACTCTAGAAAGGTGCCACCATTCATCACATGTCACTCAAAGTTGAAGCCAAAGACTCCAGGTAAGCCATATTCCAACTTAAGATGAGTTAAAATTTAAAGTGTAGGGTCAGGAGATTAAATCAACCACTACTATCCCAAATAATTACCGTGCAGAGAGAAGATCTAAATTGTATTAATTTGTGAGATGATACAAATAAAGGAAGGATGCCCTATTTATATAAGTATGGATTGAACCACAATCGTATATTGTTTCTTTGATCCAACGGTGGAGATCTACTATTTTATGTATGTTTACCGTATTACCCACCCTTAGGAATACCCTAAATAATATGCTAGGGTATCTTCTAGAGAATATTTTGGAGTATAAAAATAATCCAAAAATACATTAAAAAAAAAATTTGAGGGTCCCGCTTCTCTCTGAATTATCCACAGTCCGGAGACCGAGACAATTGGAGCTGCCTCTTGAACTGAAACCCACGTCAACTGCATCTGTGGTTTTTCACTTTTTTGTGGGATGGATTTTGCGATTTTGAATGTGGCTTTGTTTTCGAGCCGTTTCCCTTTTTCTTCTTTCATTTTTTTCTCTAATGAAGAAGTCATCTTTGGAGTGACTTTCGCTACTTCATGAGCTTTAGCAGTTGTTTGTTCTTGTTTCTTCAGTAACAATAGCTTCCTATACTTGTCATTTTGCTTGGGTTGTTTACAATTGGTTCAAGGCAATTAAGAAATGTGCCTAATGTTTATAGCTAAATGAAAAAATCCTGGGGTTTATTTGACTGAATAATTCAAAATTGCTCTAAAACAAGCGTGCTTTTAACAAACAAACGTGATGTTTTAGTTACTTTTCACTTTGTGCTACATACTTGTCGAAGCAAATTTAAAAGCATAAACACTAATTCCTCGCATAGAGCTACTGTTTCGTCGGTTTGTTACTCCGTCGAAAAATCTTTCACCGAATGCTGCGTTTCGAATTTTATTAGAGGATACTAGGGTCTTGAGTCAAGTTTGAACAGAGAATGTCAAATGCATTTATTAATCCCAATGCAGATCTTATACCCTGATTCGATATGATGTCGAACTCGACAATACTAACCATGAAACGACAACTTCCAAATGTTGAAATTAAGCTATGTTGGAATTTAATCAACGACACAACTTTAAAGTACGTTAGAATTTAATCAATGACGTAACTTGAACGAATACGGCTGGAATCTAATCAACAGCTATACTCCAAACACAGCGCCGAAATTTAATCTACGACATTGAGCTAGTGGCTCAACACTGGAATTTAATCAACAATGCTGAACCTGATAAAGACCCTCGTCAGAATTGAATCTACGACACAGAATCTGAAGATTATGACTAATACTACTCCTAATGTGCTTTAAAGATAAAGGCTAAATAAAGAATGTATTGTGTTGTTGAAGAAGGTCTCCTCTACGTTGGAAGTCTTTGAGTATTTATAGAGCAGCTTGACAACCGTTCCTTGAAAGTCGTTTCCCAATTCCTTACGTTTTGTGCTTTAACTATTTCCTGACTTGTCGATATTGCTTATGCTCCTTAGGCATCACGTAATAGCTAATTTTCTTCCACGTGTCATTCTATTTCTTATTATCCGTAGTGCCCACGGTCGTGTCTTTATCTTTTGACACGTGTAGATGAATTTTTCACCACGTATTATCATGATTTTGCACAAAACTCGTGATTCTGAACTTTGTCGACGTCACGTGCAAAGCTTGTG
Source organism: Syzygium grande (assembly GCA_024733475.1). Taxonomy (NCBI): domain Eukaryota; kingdom Viridiplantae; phylum Streptophyta; class Magnoliopsida; order Myrtales; family Myrtaceae; genus Syzygium; species Syzygium grande. The sequence continues at coordinate 33,672,783 of JAMXDD010000001.1, forward strand.
ATCTGGGACTCGTCGACGTTACGTGCAAGGCTTAGATTTGTCGACATCACGTGCAAAGCTCCTGATTTTAAACTTGTCAAGATCTTTATGACGTGTACTGTCGACAACTGCCTCTGGACTTGACTTATAGCCTTTCTCATATTTTTGCCATGTGGGCCGTATTTTATATCTTCTGTAACTTGTGGATGGCTCATTCCCACCAAGGGTAATTTTGGGTGTCAACAGCTACTCAGGTTAACGTTCCGACAAGTGAAATTTTCTCGGAAGGGATGTAGTCATAGATGAAAATGGCCTACCCAAACCATATCTCCGAGCAAGTATTTATACAAACGAGGTCTGTTGAACCAAATTAATCATATTTCATATAATCTTTCGAATACGCATCTCAAAATATGATAGATCACATCATGAAATTTGTAAAATATATCATCATTTCATTTGGGGCATTAAGTTTGTATTTGGAATTGGTTACGTACTTGGCACTACAGTCATACCATTGCTGATAAATTAATTTGTTAGATTATAGATTGTACTAGTCGATAATAGTTCAACTAAATAAGACACTTAAGCTTAACCTGATAAGAACGATCTAAATGTGGAAGATTTACTGCGTTTGTGGGTATATTTCATTGTGTTCAAGCGGATTTATGGGCTTATCGGAGATTACTATTGATTTACTTGGACTCTAAAACCATTTTCGATCTTCTTTTCAATAAAAATTTGGATGAATGTGATTCTTTGCCACCGCTTGGGGATATATCTTGATTCGTTCATGGAGAATGGAAGATCCAACTACATCATGTTTTGTACTTGATTGCCTCGATTGAAAGATTTAAAATTCGATTGCATTTCTTACATACAATTTAATAGACATGTGCAATTTTCTTCCAAAACTCCTTAATCATGAAAACTAGCTAAGAGCCTCTGGCTTTGCCCTGGCTCATCATTAAAAATAAAGTTGTTAATTTGTGTAACACGGCATTCTCACCAAAGCATATAATGAATCAATCATTAATGTAGGAATATTTTTAACAATAAAAAGTTCAAATAATACTATGAAGATGATGATAAACTTTTATTAAGAGATCTTAACCCAGCTGCATCAATTTTTTTAAGTAACAACGAACAATTCGTTATTAAAAGATAGTGTCGTCCTGTAAAATTAATTGTGTAATTTGGCTTTAAAATGTGAACCATCATGTCAAAAAAATCTGTTAAATAACGTCCACTAACATATGTGTGCAAAATAAGTTAGTATTAACATCAATTTTTACATAGGTAAAACTGTGTGTTTTACCTATGTAAAACATCAATTATAGATTTTCAAGAAAACTAACTTGGTTTAAAAATAAATTTCTGCCATGCTTTACTTTTTTTAATAAAAATAACTGTGTGTTTTTGCTCGTTGGTGGCGCAAGTCTACCAAACCACCCGCATAATTTCCATGTGTCAAGAGTGTTTGAGATTAATCCGTTTGTTTGCTAAAAAATGAATTCTAAGATGCAGAAAAATTTGTTGATCAGGAAAATATCTTCTCTAAATTGAAAAATCCAAGTCAGAAAAAAATGACTTCTTTTTTCCGAAAAACGAAAATTAATTTTTGCACTCTCTCATGACGCGTCATCCTTCGCCACACTCTCTAGATATATCGTATGGCGTCCATATTACTATCACAACTTTTCAATTGCTTATTTAAGTTCCTTAACTTTCGAATGTCGTCCATTTAAAGTTACTCCAACGGCTAGGAATGGTGCAAATTAGTGACTTGGCATTATTTTATGTTTAAACAGTTGGTGCGTTTTTTAATTATGCCACATAAGCTTCTTGTGGAGAAAGTGGCCCATATAACCTTAATTAAACGAGATTTGAAAGTTAAAGAGCTAAAATAAGCAATTGAAAAATTGTAGCACGAAACTAAGCTGTATGCGAAATATTTAAAATTTTTAGGGTACTTTTCATCTAACAATACCTAGTTTAAATATTCTAATTCTACATTCCTACCACCACACAACTATCAAAAGCCTAATACTATGACCTATATCGGCCAGCCACCTGTTGTTCGGTTCCTGCTGTTATTGGTCGTCAGTTACTCCTTATAGTCGCCGATCACTTATCGCTATTGCCAATGAGAAGCACCCTTTCATAGAAGACCACATTTTTTTGTTTTGCAATGAAATCAATTGGATAGAAATCTTATTCCACTGAATGATATAACTTGGGATGGGAATTTACATGAGGATTCTCCGTCATGAAACCAAACGAGGCCAAATACTTTCAGCAACGGAGTTCAAATAGAGAGATCAGCCACAGAAGTATAATAAGTGGAAAAGTGTCAACATAAGTTTTAACGAGCAATTGCCAGAAATATTGTGTAAGTTATAGCACGACATACGTGTTTGTGACATCCAAGTCTCACATTAGTTGTGAGACGCCGTACACTACAAAAAAATTAAGGTCTTAGCGACGAATTTTGCCACGAAAAATTTGGCAAAATTCATCGCTAAATAAATTTGCAACAAAAAAAATTTCGTTGCCAATTCGGCGTCGCAAAATTTAGTGACAAAAAATTTCAACTTTCGTTGCAAATTAGCAATGAATTCTATTTGTGGCAAAATTCATTGCTAATTTACCACGAACTGTATTCGTGGTAAAATTCATCGTTAATTATTTGTAACAAAATTCGTCGCTAATTTGCAATGAATTTGTTTTTGTCAATAATTTACAACGAACTTATTTGTCGCTAATTTGTGACAAACTTATTTGTGACAAAATTCGTCACTAATTTGCCACGAAAATTTTAACTTTTGCCGTGAACATTGTTCTGAAATAAATTTAGCGACGAATTTTTATTAATTTTTTAGCGACGAACTCTGGGATGAATATTGTTCAGGGACGAAATTAGCAACGAAATTTTATTTTTGCAACAAACTTTTATAATTTGTGATCGTATGATAAAATCATTTCTTTTATTTTTCGATTTTAAATCTAATTAACAGCAAAATTAATTTCTAAAATTTATATTTAACATTGATTAAGCACTTAATAACATCAAAATATTATAATAATATGAAAATGAAATACATTCATCAACATTTTCCACAAGAATGGCTCTTTGCGCCTAGTTTATCCAACATCAGAAATCTCTACATGGCTCTACTCTGCTCTGATTCAACACTATGAACTTGCCCAAAATTGGAAAGTACAGAAAGAAAGAGAAGTCAAAGGAGCATGCCAGGATGAGATTGAAAAGTCGAATGTACAATCCTCACAGAAACCTCGGTGGCATCGGGATCGCATCACTTATTCCATGTCAGCACCCATCCCCTCAAATGCCTCATACTTGTAATCCTCATCAAGATTCTCCATTGTTTTTCCAAAGATGAAGGATTTCGTTCCCATCATCATGAAAGGCACGACGCCGAAAGCTTGAGCAGATTTGATCTCCCTCACAACCTTCCTCTGTGCCTTTGGCACTGATGCGAGTCTACAAAAAGGGACAAACGGCAAATAAATAAGAAAATCAATTTGCAGCTCAATTAATTTCCATAACCTAACTGATATTCAAACTTTACCGAGCTCCTCTTGATTATTATTCCGGCAGAGGTTATGAAATTTGTAAGGAACCTCACATTCTACAGAAAATTGAACATTGAGAAAGTAAACCTCTAAGCAAAAAGATACCGACAGAACATGACAAACCATCCAAGTATGCAAAAGTTTCATGCAAGCCATGTTATTCATATATTATTAGGCGAAATATAGCGCTTAGAGAGAACTCATGCTGACATCGGGATAAACTCTGGCAACACCTAAATTTATGTCATTCACCCCTTGATCTGAATAAGAGGTTTCTTCTTATAAATACATGGGGTTACATAACGGAAACGGGATAGTGGCCTTCCTTCACTCTGGGGAAAATGTCCACTCTTTACATCAGTAGATTGGGCATCTAGGCGAGATTGGTCATTTAAACAACTAGAAAAGCAGAACTAAGCAGAGCAAAATGGAAGAGAAAGGTCAGTAGAGCACAAATAACCAGAGATACGTATTGCCTGTAATAAGAGTCACATGGTATCAATGGCCCCTAGAGATATACAATCTCCAAAGAAATATCAACCAATTTAAAAGCTTCAGCATGCTGAAGGTATTAACCATATCACATGAAGCAGGAAACATGCTTGAAAAAGGTTTAATCAGAAGGGTATGAATGATTTACAGTGATCATCAAAGCACCTCTTGCGCATAAGAGGTGCTCGTCAGTTCAACATATTTGGTATAATATTTGACAATTCTAAACAAAACAATGTGATCAACCCAATGCTTACCCTGAAATCAGCTTTTCTCAAGCACGCCTTACCTTTGTAGTAACTTCAAATTCCCGTCTTTTGGTGAACCTGCGCACTCCTGGTTTCTTAAGATCGAGATCCTAAAAGAAAGATAGATATAGCTCAGTGAATATAAGGACACTTAAGTGAAAAGCAAAACATTACAGGAGAAAGTTAGCAACATACATAAAGGACAACGGGTTTTATGTATAATAGCTAAAACCATGACCCAATCCCTATAGGCCAATTAGTTTCCTGCTAAACACTGACGAAGTACATAATTGATATAAGTAGCAACAGATTTCTCTCTCAAATCATAATATCCGGACAATGTGGACAGCATAAGCAGATTAATATAGAAGATTCACATAGGAAAACCCTCCACAGAGAGTAACACTGAAAAATTAAAGTTATTCACAACAAAAATGCAATTGACCAATCAGAGAGCATAAGAAAAAGGTAGATATATCGCACAACTTCTGTTGTGCCTTACACTTGTCAGCTGATAATCTTCTGTTGGCCAAAAACTCATGGACAAACTTCCAAACAGTAGATATAAATTAAACTCGCATGCTTTTTAGTCCTCAGGTTTACTTTTTCCTAGAAACTATTTTTGCACGTATATTTTTTTGTAAAACCTTAAAATGGAGATAATTGAGGCTCTTACCATCTTCTCTGACGATACCATCATGTCCATCTGAGGAATATGGGTCTAAAGCAACATCAGTGTATATCACCTACACGGCAATAGAATCAGAAGGCAATATTAAAGATAGAAAACCATGAAACAGGAAGGACCCTATGCTCAGAACTACCCCTTCAACATTTTGACTTACGAGATCAGGGTACTTATCCTTGAGTAATCGTATTGTTCTTGGCACCAAACCGTTGTCATTGTATGCTTCATCTCCAGTGGGAGACTAATACCGGAATTTTAAGACAAAGGAAATCAGATTAATCGATTTCAATGAACCAGGACATAAAACAGGAGGAACAACTAAAACCTTCAGAGAATCAGGCACTTTGGAGAAGAGTACAATGCTATTAACACCAACATCACGAGCCTTCGCCACCTGTATCAAAAGTTTTGAAGGATTTAGAACAATTTTGATTAGGCTCTATAGATATCTACAGAGACAACAGAGAGGTACTAGCATAGAGAATTCTATCTAAATTTGCACGGATTTTCCAAAAAAATTTAACTCTTTCTTTGCTTGTCCCCTTCTATTCTGGAAAATGGAGCAGTTTTTCAAGGGTTAGTGAATCATCTACTCTAAGAAAAAGAAAAGAAAAACCATTTGGCAGAGCACCATTCAAAGCTCCATCTGAACCACTGTAGTTGTCGGTTATGTTCATATACCAGAAATCAAAAACAAATACGAGAAGACTAACCTGAATATAGCACAACCAAATAAAAAAAAAATGTTGATCCGAGCCCAACGAGGTAACGTCGTGTCCTTAAGACGAATTTGGCCCCTCAATCAGTACCCGAGGATATCGGACAATCGTCTCCCGGGATAGAACGGATCTCGTTCCTCCGAAGCGGTACTTATCCGGAGGACTCCAACGAACGCAATTTGCAGAACAATCGCACAAGAAATGATAACGATGAAGTGAATATGCGTAAGTGTCTCGAGAAAATGTCTCTGGGGAATGCAAAAATGTCACCAACCATTACCGACCGAACTAAACCGTTCGGATATATGGCGAAAAATTGAAGAGTTGCGAGAGTGCCGGCGGTTCTGAGTTCGTGAACAGTAACAAAAGTTCGAACCGGTTCCGGTTCGTGAACAGTCACGAAGGGATTCGGTTATTCGTTCGGGCGAACCGAACCTCGAACGCCGGCCGGACGGACGGCGGCGGCGGGGGCGGGCTGGGCTGGGGTGGGATGACCTAGCTTGACGAGGTCCTCTCTTCCACAAAAGTGGGGTACCCCTTGGGGCCCATACTCATTTGTGAGGCTCAACTACTTGAACCCATCTCCCATCTCTCTTCTACTCTATGTGGGACACTTTCACCCACACACTTCTCATTCAATTTTATGGGTTTTTGTGCCAAAATCCCAACAATCCCCCACATGAATGAGAAGTTCAGATATCATGACTCTTCGTGTATGCATGAAATGCAATGTGCGATTATTCCAAGAGAAAACGTTGCATCAGGATAAGTAGTCTGAGACTTTGAACTTTCCTTAGTGAAATCTATTGGACTTACTCGATCAATCAGTAGACTTGATGTCTTTGAGCTGTCGACCTTTCGTGTAAGCCTAGACAATAGAAAACACACAACTGTTTCTCGAACAAAATTGGTTCTCACTGTTGTGTTCGTTTTGGCCATGAACACCGCCTGGTGGTCTCGTGAGTGTTTTAGAGAATTCGGCCTTTTCAATTCTCACGAAGCGGCCCTCACTTCACACTCACATAGGTGATTTCGAACATATAGTATATCACATACTCAATTCAGAATCATTAAAAGCTTTTGCTTAACCTTCATATATTAGTACTGTCTTCATCGGGAATGAGTAAAAATTTGACAGTACTCCACACTGTCTTCATAACTTAGTTGTCCCTTTGAACCTAGATCTTGGGATCTCCAGTCAACTAGGTAGGGTTTCCGCTACGATGACTTGTTTATAGGCCTTAAACCCATTCCCCTTGATGTTTTCGCAACCATCTCTCTAGTTAGACCTTTTGTCAATGGATCCGCAATATTATCTTTTGACTTCACATAGTCAATGGTGATAATTCCACTAGAAAGAAGTTGTCTTACTGTGTCATGTCTTCGACGTATGTGTCGAGACTTACCATTATACATGACATTCCTTGCCCTTCCTATTCTTTGCTTGATTGTCACAATGTATCTGAGATAATGAGCCTTTGGTTTAGGCCAATTAGGAATATCTTCTAAGAAATTTCGAAGCCACTCTGCTTCTTCACCAGCTTTATCCAAAGCAATAAATTCTGATTCCATAGTGGATCTAGCAATACAAGTTTGTTTGGATGATTTCCAAGACACTGCCGCTCCCCCAAGTGTGAATACATATCCACTTGTCGATTTTGTGTCTTTAGTGCTGGTTATCCAATTTGCATCACAGTATCCTTCAAGTACTGTCGGATATTCTATGTAATGCAAAACATAATCTTGAGTATGCTTTAAGTAGCCCAATAAACGTTTCATAGCTTTCCAATGATTGTCATTTGGACTAATCAGAATCGACTTAGCTTGCTCACAAAGACAAGCTATGTCCGCCTAGTACTGATTCATGACATACATTAAAGCGCCTAGTATACTAGCATACTCATTTTGAGCCTTACTTTCACCAGTATTCTTTAAAAGATGTAAATTAACATCTATCGGAGTCTTTACTGGTACAATATCTAGATTCTTACACTTTCCAAGAATCGTCTCAATATAATGGGATTGTGATAGAGCTAATCCTCCATATGTCTTATGGATTTTAACTCCTAAAATAACATCTGCAACCCCATATCTTTCATATCAAATTTGCTTGTGAGCATGCATTTGGTCGCTTTTAACAACCTCACTATCGCTGCCCATTATAAGCATATCGTCTACATATAAGCACAAAATGGCAAAACCATTATGAGTGTTCTTAACATATACACATTTATCACACTCATTAATCTTGAAACCATTCGACAACATGACTTCGTCGAATTTAGCATGCCATTGTTTTGGTGCTTGTTTCAATCCATAGAGTGACTTGATAAGCCGACATACTTTTTGCTCTTGTCCCGGAACAATGAACCCTTCGGGTTGTTCCAAATATATTTCTTCTTCCAAATCCCCGTTTAAGAAGGCCGTTTTCACATCCATTTGATGGATTTCAAGCTTATACACCGCTGCTATAGCAATTATAATCCTTATAGATGTAATTCTTGTAACAGGTGAATAAGTATCAAAATAATCAAGACCTTCTCGTTGCTTGTATCCCTTTACTACAAGCCTAGCCTTGTATTTATCAATAGCACCATCCGCTTTCATTTTCCTCTTGAAAATCCACTTACATTGTAGTGGTTTATTACCAGGAGGAAGGTCAACCAATTCCCATGTATGGTTTGACAAAATGGATTCAACTTCACTATTGATAGCTTCTTTCCAAAACGGGGCTTCTCGCGAAGTCACAGCTTCTTTGAATGTCCGAGGCTCATTCTCTAACAGGTACATTAAGAAATCAGGTCCAAAAGATGTGGAAGTCCTTTGTCTTTTACTACGTCTAGGTTCATCCTCCATTGGATCACTTCTAGATATAGTGTCTCGAGACCTCTTATTATTATCACTTGGCTCATATACTATGTTATACGGAAATATATTTTCAAAGAACGAAGCGTCCCTTGATTCAATTATCGTATTAACATGTATATCCGGGATCTCGACTTGTGAACAAGAAAACGATATGCATTGCTATTACGAGCATATCCGATAAAAAAACACGATCAACAGTCTTTGGTCCTATCTTAACCTTTTTAGGCTTAGAAACCGCAACCTTAGCCAAACACCCCCACACTTTGAGATAATTCAAGTTAGGCATTCTGCCTTTCCATTTCTCATAGGGAGTTTGTTGTGTCTTTTCTGTGGGGTACTCTATTTAAAATAAAATTTGTCAAAACAGCTCCCCCCACAAATTCTGTGGTAAACCGGAACTATTCAACAATGCATTCATTGTTTCCTTTAAAGACCGGTTTTTTCTTTCCGCCACACCATTTGATTGTGGTGCATAAGGAGCAGTCCTTTGGTGAACGATACCAAACTCGGTACAAATTTCCTCAAAAGGAAATTCATATTCACCTCCTCTGTCACTCCTTATGATTTTAATTTTCTTGTTCAACTGAGTTTCAACTTCGGACTTATAGGTTCTAAAAGCATTCACTGCCTCATCTTTGCTACTAAGTAAATAAACATAACAATACCTCGAGCAGTCATCTCTAAAAGTAATAAAATACTTATTACCACCTCTTGACGGTATTGATTTCATATCGCATATATCTGTGTGTATTAAATCTAAAGGTTCTGAGACTCTATTGTCTATAGAATGAAACGGAGGCTTAGAAAATTTAGATTCAACACACACCTGGCATTTATCACTTGAACAATCAAATTTTGGCAATAACCCCATGTTAATTAATTTCTTTATCGACTTATAGTTAACGTGTCCTAATCTAGCATGCCATAAATTAGGAGACTCAAGCACATAAGCAGAAACAACTTTATTCATAGCAACATTGGGTACAACAGTCATTACATTCAGCTTGAACAAACCATCACTAAGGTAACCCTTTCCTACATACATTTCATTCTTGGAGAGTACAAACTTATCAGACACAAACACCAGCTTGAAACCATTCTTGCTAAGAAGAGATCCGGACACTAAATTCTTGCGTATGTCTGGCACATGTAGCACATTGTTTAGTGTCACAACTTTCCCAGATGTCATCTTTAGAGCAATTTTTCCGACACCTTCAACCTTAGAGGTTGATGAATTACCCATGTAGAGTTTTTCATCACCCCCCACAGTTGTGTAGGACGTGAACATCGATCTGTTTGCACAGATATGACGAGTTGCTCCAGTATCAATCCACCACTCCTTGGGGTTTCCCACCATATTACACTCGGATATCATAGCAGTCAGATCGATATCATCAACACCATGGGAGATCTCTTCCACCACATTAGCTTGAGTTTTCTGTCTTTTCTTGGCTCTGCAGTCTTTGGCTCGATGTCCAGACTTGCCACAGTTGAAGCACTTGCCAACGAACTTTTTTTGGGCCTTGGGTGAATCCCTCTCCAGACTTACTAGGCATTTTCCTCTTCTTGTTGGGTTTTGATCCTTCTTCGACAACATTGGCCTTTGAGACATCTAGGTTCTTCCCAACTTTCTTCTCGGACAGCCTATTGTCTTCCTCGATCCTCAACCGAACAATCAAGTCTTCAAGTGACAACTCCTTTCTCTTGTGTTTGAGATAATTTTTGAAATCTCTCCAGGATGGTGTCAGTTTTTCAATAAAGACAGCCACTTGAAATGACTCACTTAGAGTCATTCCTTCAGCATGAATATCATGCATAATCACTTGAAGCTCTTGAACCTGACTTAAGACGGTCTTTGAATCAATCATCTTGAAGTCCAGAAATTTACCGACAATGAATTTCTTCAATCCGGCATCTTCGGTTTTGTATTTCTTGTCCAGACTATCCCATAACTCCTTAGCCGTTTTTAGCGAACTATAGACGTTATAGAGAGTATTGTCCAGACCGTTGAGGACATAGTTGTGACATAGGAAGTCGGAATGCTTCCATGCATCCACAGCAGCCAACCTTTCTTTATTTGTCTCTCCATCGTCCAATTTAGGACTATCCTCATTGAGGAATCTAGCCAAGTTTAAGGTCGTGAGATAGAACAACATTTTTTGTTGCCATCTCTTGAAATCAGCACCATTAAACTTTTCTGGCTTTTCTCCATGATTCGGAATAGGGTTAACCGAAGTCGAAGCCGAAGCCATTTCTGAAAAATAAACACAGAATATATATTCACGGAAAGAATCGGTAATATATGACTACTAACAAAATCGTTTGTTCAAGAACAGAATTCGAAATTTTTTAATAAAGAGAGAAACGAAAAAACTGTTCACGAATAGAATCGAAAAATTGTAACTGAAAATTGTAAACGGAATACAAAGAAACCGAAGTAGAATACGAAGTGTGGAGAATACTAGACAAGGAAGACACGAAGTGTACAGAATTCTAGTAGTGTCTTTGTAGCATACGAAAGAACTGAAAATAGAAAATTCGTCTTAAGATTGTAGTTGTCGGTTATGTTCATATACCAGAAATCAAAAACAAATACGAGAAGACTAACCTGAATATAGCACAACCAAATAAAAAAAAAATGTTGATCCGAGCCCAACGAGGTAACGTCGTGTCCTTAAGACGAATTTGGCCCCTCAATCAGTACCCGAGGATATCGGACAATCGTCTCCCAGGATAGAACGGATCTCGTTCCTCCGAAGCGGTACTTATCCGGAGGACTCCAACGAACGCAATTTGCAGAACAATCGCACAAGAAATGATAACGATGAAGTGAATATGCGTAAGTGTCTCGAGAAAATGTCTCTGGGGAATGCAAAAATGTCACCAACCATTACCGACCGAACTAAACCGTTCGGATATATGGCGAAAAATTGAAGAGTTGCGAGAGTGCCGGCGGTTCTGAGTTCGTGAACAGTAACAAAAGTTCGAACCGGTTCCGGTTCGTGAACAGTCAATGTGTCTGTTCGGAAAAAATAAAACCGATAGAGGATGGACCCCGGACCCGGAACCGAGCCGAGCCGGCCGGACGGACGGCGGCGGCGGCGCGCGGGGGGTGGACCGACCTAACTTGACGTAGGTCCTCTCTCTTCCACAAAAGTGGGGTACCCCTTGGGGCCCATACTCATTTGTGAGGCTCAACTACTTGAACCCATCTCCCATCTCTCTTCTACTCTATGTGGGACACTTTCACCCACACACTTCTCATTCAATTTTATGGGTTTTTTGTGCCAAAATCCCAACAACCACTGCATCTTCCAAGTCTACTCTAAACACAAGACAGACAATCATTTGACAGACCACCATCATATTTCCATCTGCACCATCACATCTTCCAACTGATTCCTCAATACCAATAGGCGTATAAGGCCTTCCAATTGACTCTTAAGATACAGAAAGCAATTGCAGCCTGAAGCTAAATACCCCAGAGAAAAAAAGACCTAGCTTTGGACATTTATTCAAATGAATACATGAATGAGTTATTGTTTTTATTCGTCATTCATCTAATGCATCTCCAACAGATTTACACTCGAGTTATCAACTCCATGCCATCACATAAGAGTGCACAAAGAACATAGAACAGGGCAAACAATACATATGTTCAGATTCATTCAAGACAACCATGAAATATATGAAAAAAAAATTTCACCTAATGGCTAATGCAACGATTGCTAGTATATAAAGTACATCCGTACATGCTCAGATTTGAACAATAACAGGGATTGATCTATAACAAGGTCTCATAGGAAATTTATCGAACATGTTACATGTGTCCGGCTAAAGGGTGAGAAGACACATGGATGAACTCGGATTTGATACTAATCTCAACTTAAATCCATTCAGAACGTTCAAAATTGACAAGACCAGCTCAACCTTCTCTTTTTTGCACATATATTCAAACGTATACATGGACGAATTATTGTTTTTATTCATCATTCATCTAATACATCTCCACTCTATTTTTGCTCTCTACCGATGACTCTCGACGACTGTTTTAATTTCAAAAAATGCGAAAATTAACTGACTAAGGGAAGGGAATACACCACCAGCAAACAAAATCTCAATCCAGTAAAAATAACTAGCCAGATGCCAACTAAACAAACACTGATGCATAAACTGAACATTATGCAGAACCAAAAAGGATTACTTATAAACCATAACACATTAAGATATGGAATACTTATTCATGTACATGTGTGTCAGCACTTGTATTTCAAAGGACATAGAGAAATACTATAGAAAATACCAAAGAATATACCCCAAAGTACGCATACATAAGGTTTATTGTGCATTTTCACATCTATAAGTGCAACAAATATGTCATATGGATACACCATCATGTAGAACATTTTAATACGAGCACGTCGATACCAAGAATGCCCTAATCGAAGTTCAAATGAGCTCGTACGGGCCAAAATACGCCTGATAGGACATTCTGGCCGGTCCGATCAGTCAACTGAGTCGGGCCAACGGATTGGTCAACGGTTCGATCAATCAGGTCAGTCAACGGGTTGGATCTGGATTGGATCAGGTCAATGGGTCAACTCACCTATCCGGCCCACCTGGTTGACATCAACCTCACCTGCACGTGCAGTGTGCGACTGTGCGCAGGCGGGTGCGTGATGCGCACGCGCTGGGCGTTTCCTGTGCATAGCAACACATGGAGGCGCGCCCGCCCCTTGTGGCCGCGTGTGCGACGGCCCTCAGTGTTGTGCCACTCCTCATTTTTCTCGTCTCGATGGGATCTACTATCCTGTATCATCAAAATATATTTTCAATAGCCAGAACTCCGAAAAGCGGTCCCGAAACAATACGATTGAGTGTGGTTTTTCGCAATCGAGTGGCCGTTAGGTATGGTTTTCGTTTTTCAGCAAATCCGTGCTTTCAAAAAAAAAAATTCGTCTAACAACGAGAATCATGCCCAGGATAAAACCATGTACACTAATCTAATAGGTATATACAATACGTCACGAGAAGAAAATGAGCCAAAAACGAGATTTAAAACAAAAAAATGGGCAGAAACCACTCAAAATTTAGAGGTTATCGACAGACATGATCGGGAAACACGCAAGCGGGCTCTGATATCAATATTGGGGAAACATATTCCTCGATGAACATATTTGAAATATATTTGAATAATGCGAAAAAACGTGTCCATTCTATACTTGAATCACCGATCGTGCGAGACATATCACATAAATGAACACACCTTTTTGCCATGAATTAAATGCCACTAATCGCAGGTTTGAGAGTTCCTCGGATCGCACTCTGGGATTTAAGAGCAGAGAGGAAAATGTAGTCTTCTACAGAACATCATAATGTCTTTCTCATTCTTTGATTGTGATTACGTTACTTTTCTTTTCTCATTCCTGCCCCTTTTATCACACGAGATTTATTTCTCCATTAAAACTACTGATAGTAGTTACGCGATCCTCGTTGAGTGATTGCCATAGCAATTACTGGAAATAAGCCCTTTTTTGTGGGTTGGGCTAGACTAGCATGGGCGATCCACAGATTTGGGTGGCTCACCCATATAAATATCCATCAGTGTGCATCTGTCGACCAAAGGGGTAGAAAAGGTGGTGAAGAATTGCAATACGTTGAGGGAGATAAATCTGAGGGACTGCCGTAATGTACGTGACGATGTCCCATTTCTAGATTGGATGGTGTCCGTGAGGCCATCTTTGAGGAGAATAGCCCTACCTCGCGGATCAGTTTCATCCGAAATCCGAGACTTCTTGCAGCGCGGTTGTCTTGTCAGTGATGATTGACTTTGACGGGACAATTGACGAGGTAATCGTCCGCGAAGATGACAATGCCCGTGTTGTATCTTTCCGTGGCAAAATCAGTGTCTTGTCGTAGCTTCTTTCAATGTGGACCTCATTTTTATAGGACTTGCAATTGTCTGTAGATTGTTGTGGTTGCTTGACACTTTATCAACGGTCCAATAATCTCTTATTCATTGTAGAGTCCCTCCACTTTAGTTTCTCCAGCAGAGTTCGAGTGAATGTTTTTCGTGTCGACCATTTCTTAAAGAGCTGTAAACTTAAATTTCAAAAGGTAAGACTATTACTTGTCAATCTACTTGATTGTGGTGAATTATGATTTTGTCCGTCTATGTTATTTGTTGGTTATTGGGTATATCATATAGATGCACTATTATTGTTGTAGAAATTTTTTTTTGATAAAAGTTTGAGGTTGAAATGGTCATTAGCTATGTTTAACTTTAATAATATAAATTAGATGGCGACATAACTCTCTCGAAGGTATAAGTTTATAGGAATCTACTATTACCTTTTTTTGATGTTTCACCAAAGTATGAATATCTGCTTTTTATAATCACATAAATATTTTTATTTCCTTTCGATTCTTCTTTTCCTTCCAAACAAAAGAAAATACAACAATACTTTTGATTTTTTCGAGTTCGTTTTCCACCCTTTTATGGTAAAAAACTTTTTTGGGGCCACTTTTGTGATTTCAACGGTGGCTTTGTTTTTGACTTGTTTCCTTTTTTGAAAAAGAAAAAAGAAGTTTTCTTTGGGGTGACTTTTGCTACATGAGTTTTTAGGGCGGCAGTGGACGGTGGTGGGAGGCAGCCGCCCAATGGCAGCCGGTGGGTGGGCAGTCGACTAGTAGCAATGGCGAGTGATGAGAAAAGTTTTTATTTCTCATTTCTATTTCAAAAATTAGAGAAAAGTAGAAAATTTTTACTTCTTATTACTATTCCAAACCTATTTCTGAAATCAAATTTTGTTCTAGAAATAGAAAAATGAAATTACGTTACCAAATGAATTAAAAAAATAAAAAAAATGAATGATTATCATGTGTGCCTTTGGCAGCTGTTGTTCTTGTTACCTTGGTACTTGTAGTTTCCTAGACCATTTTCCTCGGATTAATAACAGTTGTGTGCAGAACAAGAAGTGCGCCTGAATGTATAAAGCTAAAAGTGTAGGTTTGTTTGCCTGAATAGTTCCAAAACTCAAATAAAATGCAAGCCTATTTTTTACAAACAAAGATGGTGTTTTAGTTACGTCTCACTTTTTGCCCAATGCTAGTGGAAGCACATTTCAAAAGCATAACTCGTATAGAACTAGTCAGGTTAATGTTCGACATCTGTATCTCTCTTAAACTACTCATAACTGTATCACATCATGTTCTTATCGGGAAAATTACCAAAACAGTCTTAAACATATTATAATTATGCCAATTCTGTCTTAAACCTTTTTTTTATACCAATTCAATTCTAAATATTTTGCATTTATGCTAATTTAATCCATCTAGCCAATTTTGATCAACTGACAATAACGTGGATGTCGGCTGGCGCGGGTCCTTCAGTCGACGCTGATGTGGTAATTTTTTAATATTATTTTTATTTTTTCGAATTTTTTTTCTTTCCTTTTCTTTTTCTCTTTCTTTTTTTTTCTTCACCTTCAACCTTTAGCCGGTCACCAAATTGGCGATCGACCAGAGGCGAGGCTTGGCAAGGTTAAGCCACACCAGTTGCTAACGAGGCTTAAACCTCGCCGCTGCTAGGCATGGTCGAACCTTGCCAGATCTGACATGAATTTTCTCGATGGTCAAAACTAGAAAATTCGAGATTTGAAATTTTCAATTGCGGCGTGTTTCATTTCTTGACCTAAAAAAAATTAGATTGGTGTTCCTAGTATCTCAATTGCATATATGTGTCAATTTAGCATAGGCATGTAGAGTTAGACCATTAGATTTCAAATTTTAATAAAAATGGCCGAAGGCTAACCTCTTTATCAAACCGAAGAATTTAACCTTTGACCGAAAAAATTTGGATTTCACGCTTTTAATCTTTTTTTTAATATTTGATTTAAGAACAGTGAAATTTAGAGAGTTTATATTCGATTAAGGAATTTTCAATTTGTGGTGCAGGTCGATGATTCGGAGCATGAGATATGGCGCCTTCTCATTGGCGCAAAGGTCGCATCTTGAAATTAGGAGGCTTTTCTATTTTTCTTTAAAACAAAAAAGGACGAGAAAAAGACTCTCTCTTCGTTTCGAAAATGAAAGAGGTCGGACGAAAGAAAGGCAGCTCCAAGAAGACATTTTTCTTCTTGTTTTCACACGCGCGCGGATACCTCTCTTCTCCTCCATTCCCCCTTTACCTCAACCTCATCGTCGACCACACCCTCCTCCGTCCATCGCCGCCCTCCGCCGCGGCCACCGCCACCAGCCACAGCCGTCTCCGGCGTCCCTTCGCCGAGCCGCCCGCTCGCTCCCTCCTCCTCCTCCTCTTATTCCGGCATCTCCCCGGCCTCTCTTTCACGGCTTGGTTTCGGTTCCCCACACTCGGCCTCGCGCACCTACCCTCCTCCCTCGGCCGCGCCTGACGGGCCGTGTCCGCCGTCGCCGCCCGAAGACGTCCGGCCGGCGCCCTCGTCTCCTCTCTCCCGATTCCCTACCACATCTCCCCGGTGAGTTTCTTCTTGGTTCGATCCCCTCTTAGCACCCCGAGGATCTCGGCTCGGGGACATCGCGAGGGAATTTGGCCATAGCTCGGCTCGTCTCTTGCTCGCCCTTCCAGTCGCCGTCTCCGAGTCGGGTAGGGACCGACCGCCCTCTCGCTCCGCGAGCCTTCTGTTTTGGCCGAACCGTGAAACCGAGGCTTGCTATTTCTAGTTCGCCCGCGGATCTATCTTCAACCGGCCATTATCTGTTGTTTTCGAGCTTTGTTTGTCGATTCTCTCGAGTTCGGACGTGAGTTCGAGTTTCTGAAGATGATCGATGTTCCCTTCTCGATCCGTGCTCACCATGTGCTCGAAGGAATGCCCGACCTAAAAACCGTTCACTTTAGTCTCGGATACCTGCTTGTTCTGAGGATTCTATTGATGTGTTTCCACCTAGCGTTTTGGGGATGCATTTTCGGTCAGATTTTTATTCCTACTCAACTCCGAACCGCCCTAGATTTTTGGGCGGTTGTTGTTTCCTTTGTGTTCTATGCTGCTCTGGTACGTCTGTGAGCGCGAACCTTGAACTGATGATGGAGGAGAAGGACGCCCATGGATGGCAGTCCGGTGATGGAAAATAGTTTAGCGATTGCTCGAAGTTTTTCTTTGTGAATGGACCATAGTATTCGTTGACGATTCGCTGATTATGTTGTCAAGAGTTTCTTTGCTTCGTGTGTGTTTGCCTCGCAATCGTGTCCGGTGGCGGTTGATGTCCGGGGGCGATCGGAAGCAGTGGCAAAAATCGGTGGCCGGTGGTGGGTAGCCGGAGATTATGCCTGTCCTGTTGAGATGAGACGAGAAAGTTCTGGGAATAGCAGGCGAGGGCGGAAGAACTTGGGAGCAAAAACGAGAGAAAAAATGGAAGGGTTTTGTTTAGGTAGGGTCGAGTGAGTTTTGGGGCTAATTTTGCTATTAGGGAATTTGGGCTTAAGCGAAGCTTGGTGAGTTGGGCTTGTTTTGACAGTAAGGGGCCATTGTTTGCCTTTGGGAGTCATTTATAGTTATTGATAGGTTGGGCTTAGAATGGTTTTTGGTAGGTTAGGCCTAGTTTGTTTGTGGTTTTTTTTTTGTGTGTAAAGAAGAAGAAGAAGATGGACTCAACATGAGTCCATTTGTGTCCCTGAGCCCAGTTTCGTGTGACCTGCGGCAGCCCATTTTCGGACTGTGTCCCCAGGGCCAGGCCCGAGTCCCTATTTTCCAAATAAAAAGATATTTTTATAAAAGAAAATCCGAAAATGTTAAAAAAAAAAATCAGAAAATCAATTAGCAGTAGGTCCTATTAGGTCGTTATACTTCAGCTCTTAATTTAGCTTAGTTCTATTTAGTTAGCTGGGCATTTAGTGTTTACCTCTAATGAGAGTTTAGTTTTCGGTAGGCCTCTTAAATGAGTGGGTTGAGTCGGGTTTGGGTCGGGTCATAAATTGTCTTGATCCAAATTGACTCATTAATCCGTCTATGACTCATTTATTCCTAATGTTGATTTATTGATCCATATTTGATCCATATTATTAAAATACTTTCATATTTTAATTTAATCTAGGAAAACTTGTTTCTTATGATTTTTTAAAAAAACTATATTGTTAAAACATTTCTATGCAATACAAATCTATTGGATAATTTATATATATATTTTTAAAACGTTTCGTTTGTTTTGTGAAAAATGTGATATTTTCAGAAAATATTTTCAAGGAAGTCATTTTCCAAGAGAATAACAATATTTTTCGGTATTTGACTAAAACCTGAAAATGAATTAAAAAATATTTTGTGTTCATTTGGTATGAAAACTTTGATTTGATTTTCTTCCAAGCACTCATTTTAATAATTTAATTTTTCTTTTATTATTTTAAACAAATAGAATATATTTTTTTATTTTTTAAAGAAATTGAATTCTTAATCTTTTATTTTTTTAAAGAAAATCAAAATTTTAATTCTTTTTGTTTTTGTTTTCTTTTTTCTTTCCTTCTTCTTCGGCCGATCGCCACCCGCGGCAACGACGGTGAAGCTCGGGCTCATTGATTTGGCGAGGCTTGGCCAGGCCGGTGAGCCTCGAGCTCGCCCAAGGCCGATGAGGCCTTGGCCTTGCTAGATCGGCGAGGCTCGAGCCTTGCTAGGCCGGCAAGGTTGATTAGATCAGCGAGCTTGAGCTTCGCGGGCCTCCGATCAGCTCGTCCTTGCCTCTGGCCGATCACTTGATAAAGAAGAAGGGAAAATAAAAAAAAGAAAAAGAAATAGAGAAAAGAAAAAAGAAAAACAATGTAATTTCGATTTAAAAAATAATAATAATATTAGGCTAAAGAGGGAATGGATTGCAAATGGGTTCTAAACTCAATTTATTTAGACTCATTTGCTTTAGGCTTTGCACTTTAAAACCCATTTAAAATAGACCCTTTAAAGTCAGCAGTGATCCATTTAAAAACTAAATGGATCATATATGGTTTTAAGACCCATTTTAATATGTCTAGTTTTCGAGAGTCGATCCTTTCATGTAAGGAATTGAACTTAATTTGAATTTAGCCCATGGGGATAATGTCCCGGGGCTTATAACATGGCTGTGTATAATATGTGCCCGACTTGTATCGGGTTTACGTTTTCTGTACCTTTAGATAGATGCTTTCAATACATTGAGCGTTTAATTTTCGCATCGCATTTCGTTAAATTGCTTGTTAATTGCTTTCCTAGTTTAGGTTAGGATTAGCTTAGAAGGTAGAGAAACCAATCCACAAAAACATTTGAATGATCGCTTAACGGCTATGATAGTTTAGGATCATAAATGGTAATCAAGAGTGAATGACCACTTAGATAACAAACATTTTAGTTAGCAGTACCAAAAAGGCGCTAATAGGAACGTTAGCTTAAATAAGTCCCCTATCCTAGAATTTTTGGATCCGTAGGAATTGAGGCAATACTCCCGCGTTTGAATTGGTTTCTAGCCAACCCCAATAAGCT
Source organism: Syzygium grande (assembly GCA_024733475.1). NCBI lineage: Eukaryota > Viridiplantae > Streptophyta > Magnoliopsida > Myrtales > Myrtaceae > Syzygium > Syzygium grande. The sequence continues at coordinate 33,692,851 of JAMXDD010000001.1, forward strand.
AATGGCGACGCCTAGAAATAATTAGGAATTTAAGAACTTAGAAACAAAACTCAACATCGCGCGGGGCATGGTCCATTGGCTCGTCTTTTGGGCAATACCTCTAAATCCGTTTCTTTTTCCCTCGACGGAAAGAGGGCTGCGACAATCGCATCTTAAGAAGATGCAAAGGATTGCCACTTGTAATTCTGGCGACGTGTAGGCTTTTGAGAAATAATAATCAGTTCAATGTTATAGTTGCTCCTAATTCTGTTCAATGGACAGATTTTAGTGGCAAGCTTGAGGTAGAACTACTATCCAAAGGGCATATAGTTGAAAGGATGATAACTCTACACATGGACCACCTTCTCAATGTCTGTGCTTATTTTTTTTATTTGAGCATCTTCTCGTTAGAACGTCCCTAATTGTTCCACAATGATGCGGCTATGGTTGGCAGAAAGATTTATTGAGTAGGCGGTCCAAAGAAAAGCAAAGGAAACCTTGCAAAAGCTCGTAGAACATAATGTAATTTGGGAAAAGAGAATAAGTTATGAGAGGGTCAAAGCCTGCCATGTTCACAACATTTGACATCAGATCATTATTTTTAAGTCAAAAGACGAAGAGTTCATGATTATTGATATTGGCCTGGAAGTAAGATGGCCTGAGAATGCACGATACTTGTCCTTTTACAACCATATGGACAATATAGATCATGGCACGTCGGTCAAAACGACTTAGCTCCCTGCTTGTCTTTAAAAAGATATACCAAAAATCCTTAGAAAAACTATTGGAGGAGGTTGAGAGGCTTAAGGTGCTATATATTCAAAGACATTTTACCAAAGTGGAAAAATAGTATCCTCTAGCTTCTTTGGATACTTTTCTTCAAAAGATTCTCCAGTCGAAATATGTTATGTAATTGAGTTATGTTGGGAATCTGTTATGATACTCATCCACGACTTAAACGTATCTTAATGCCTGAAAGTTGGATAGGATGGCCCTTACGTAAGGATTATATTGCCCCTAATTTTTATGAAATACAAGATGTTCATTGAATAATAAGAAACTAATCCTCATTTCTATCACTCCAGATATTCAAGGAGTATTTTTATGTTCTCTTCTAAATCAAACGGAGTAATTGAAGCATCATTCGTAATATGGATGTGCTAAATAAAAAAAGACAATACAATTGGGGATTCATTGAAATTCTAAAATTTGGAGTATACTTCTTTCTTTTTATTTTGGATGAGCTGCATGTCTTATCAAAAAGGGCCTTGGACGATGGGCATGTATTTCTTAGGATAATCCATAAAATAGTCTCTATATGAGCGGTTCTTCCAAAAGGATCGACCCTCTAAGACTAAACTCCTTGATATCTCTTGATTCGACCGCAAAAAGCTCGGTTATTGTAGAGGTGGCGCAAGAGGAAGCAAGACCTTCGGCTTGCACGCCGATTCGCCACAGGAGGTCTCGGCGTCCGTCTTTAGAGTCATAGAGGAAGTTCGGATTCTCTTGATGCCCCCTTTTGAGCTGCTTATCGGTGACCTCCTTCGAGTTGGCCTTCTCGAGGAAGTCCCCGTTGTCTTCGATAGTCCTTGAGGTCGTCAAATTATTTTTTTAGCAGATGAAACGAGTTCCCATACATTTTGCAATTTTTTCCCATACGGAAGGAATCAACTTCAAGAGATCACCCCCCACTGAGGAGGTGGGATCCAATTTCCCCTTTTCTGGTTGAACCAAATTAATCATTTTTCAATTAATCTTTTGAATACACAGCTTGATAGATCGTGATCATTCAAATTTGTAAAATATATTGTCATTTGATTCGGGGCATTAAGTTTGTATTTGGAGTTGGTTACTTAACTTGGCAACTACAGTCATCTTGAAAATTGTTTGTTTTAGTTTTTGATATTATTCTTTTGTCGCGAGGTGCCAAGTAACGCTTACTTTCATACCATTGTTGAAAAAAAATAGTTATATATCAATAAAAAAAATATTTGATTATTCGTTTCATTTGCCCTTCTGTCATAAAGTTATGGCTGCCATTAACTCTTCCCCCGGCGTTGAAAATTCAACATTTATCGGTCAATAAAACATTTCCATCTACTTTACCTACAATCAGTTTTTAAATCGCCATTTTGAATTCTTATCCTTGGGGAGAATATTCTATCCTAAGGTTCCATCCATGTTGTACCTAATTGGAAGATTTAGACGAGAACCAAGACTTAAAAGGATAAGAACAGGCCAAGACAAATAACTAGCGACTAGTGGGGTGACTTGCTAGTTTTTCTTGATTTTGGGCCAGACCAGATTTATTAGGTCCCCTCGGTCAAGATGGATGTAAAATCAGAGTCCCAAAAAGTTCAATTATGATAGGCCAGCAATAAAATCGCGTTTATGGTATTTGGTTAAAATAATTGCTCCCGCAACTAACATTGAAAAGTCAATAGTTGTCCATCACTAAAAAATATTTGATAATTCGTTTCGTTTGCCCTTTTGTCATCAATTTATGGTTGCCATTAGCTCTTCCCCTGGCATTGAAAATTCAACATTTGTCGATCAATAAAACATTTCCAAGACGCAAATATTGATTTCCATTAATGCTCTGACTTGTTTGAAATAGATGCCTCCTTTGAACACCATTGCCATTGCCAGCAATGACTTTTAACATAGAACGGATTACACTGATGGGCCTTGGCCTCCAGTTCCCAAAATCCAGTTTTACTTAGCAAAGTCCATTGGCAAATTAATAGAAAGAATAGTTCTTCAAGCAATCAATAGGGCTTTGATGTTGATCTACCTAAATGCCCCTAAGGCATTTTCAATAGTCATTAACTATGCTTTGGTAATATTAACACTTTGGTACAATGTCGTTTGTTTCTTCTAAATTCCAACTTATACTGACGGACCCAATGAAGTTCGGGTTAATGGAAGCACAAGCTGAGCATACCATTGTAACAATGTAGTGGGCATAGTAGGGTTTTTTCAATGATAGATGCTGGGTATTTTAGTCACATCGGTACAAATTTGAGATTTTGATTGCACAAAAAAGTTTGGGATATTGATGTCGCAAAATTTAGGGTTTTTGATAATATTTTTCCTAATTTTTAATGGATCCAAAAGGATTTCACTGAAACTTAAGACATCTCTCTCTCTCTCTCTCTCTCTCTCTCTCTCTCTCTCTCTCTCTCTCTCTCTCTCTCTCTCTCTCTCTCTCTCTCTCTCTCTCTCTCTCTCTCTCTCTCAAAGAGAAGGGCAGCTCGGAATGCAAGCCCCCAGGCAAGTTTATGCATCTTCCATTAGTCTGCTTATAGGTATCTGCGCATCAAACAATCCTATACTGTTTTCCTTTTCTATAGGTTCCTCTTAGACTATACTATCTCTAATTCTAAGTTTTATAGAATTAGATTCCAATGTGTGCGCATATGATGTCTCGAATAGTCTATACAAATGTCAAAGTAAGGAGGAATAGTGTGGCAAAACGCAAACTTAACTTAGATGTGTGTGTCTATGTAAAATTGAGTAAGTTCAGACCTACCCAATTTTCTGCCTTAATGAAAACTCACAATCTGTAAACCAGCCTGCATTGAGTAATAACATTTGGACGTGTCCGTGGCCCTGCACTTGCACCGTTAGTGTTAAGCAAGATCCAGGATGACATGTGGGGATTTGAATCCTTCACCGAATGAACGAAAGGATGCTCATGAGGTTTCTACCCCGAGCTTAAAGCAGGATCGCAAGAAATTTCTATACTAGTAAGTGTGAATGCCCTGCCTGGCCATGCCCAAGCCCACTCATTACCGACAAGAAAAATAAACTTGAGCTCAACTTCACATTGGGTCGGGCTTGATGGGCCATAAGTTGTGCCCAACCATCTTATAAAAGATGAGCAAATGTGCAATGTTTCATCCGAGGAAGCTTCAACAGTTGTTTTTGACAGGACGAATAGATGTATTGATGTCGCTCAGAAAATTTATCCACAGCCAACAAAAGTTGGTCGCAGGATTGAAAACTTCAACGGGCAATTTAACGATTCACTCCAACCCCGATGATGACCAGCGACTTATAATGCGTGCGTGTATATATAGAAAGCAAGGACGTCAGAGGAAGGCAACCTCTACCAGAAGTGGTCAAAAGAAGCATCATGACGGTGTAGATAGTAAAAAAGTGGTCAAAAGGGCCATTCAGAAGAATCAACGAAACTATCATGGCCCAAAAGAATCAAGCAACCCACCATTATGCAGAAGAATCCAGACTATCGTGATTGCACTATAACAAGATCATTTGTATTGTAAATAGCTTCGGCCGTCACTTTTATCCCTCAGAATTTACATTTCAGAGTTTACAATCGTGTGTTAAGGAGAGAATCCCTGTATCCCACCTCCTCCGCACTTGTATACTTAGTAAGTTTCGCACGAACATTTCTCTCAATATTTCTTTTGTAATCATTTTATTCACTTACAATCACGTTGTACGTTGTTATAATTTTTTATATCAATGTGGTCTTATTATATGCCTTCTGTCATTTTTATTGAATCTTTTATATTGTTTTTATTACGTATCTTTTAATATTTCTATGTTTTACATTAGTTAGTACTTTGTTTTGATTTACTTTTTTAAGATAGATCCGTGGGTATCTATGGTGCCTGCGTGCGTGTGTCTATATATATATATGTATATATATATAATGTTGAGCTTTTACGATACATTAATTAATTTAAGGCTTTATACCTCGAAAAATCCTAAACTGGTATACTCATAACAAATTTATCCCAAACTAATTCCTTTTATCATAAAAAATCACAAACCGGTATACCTATGATAGATTTACCCTAAACAAATTTTTTGATTACCAAAAATACCAAACTGGTCCTTTTGTAATAAATTTACCCTCCGTTAAATTGGATTGATATTATGAAATATCAAAAGTGGTACACCTGTGACAGATGAAAGGTTAAACCCCAAATCGGTACACCCGTCAACTGTCACGTGTCATCTAATTCAGAAATTTGACCGGAAAATTTAACAGAAATTAATAGAAGGTAAAATTGTAACAGGTGTACTAGTTTGAAGTTTTCGTGATCAAGAAATTAATTGGGGTAAATTTATCACAAGTGTACTTATTTGAAATTTTTCATGGTATTAACCCTTAATTTAATCAATAGCCCATGTCACTATCATTCCCTACGATAAATTTTTAAAAGGCAATTTTTTATTCTTATAAGAAAGGGGAAATTAACTCCTGTTAGGTCACTTAGCTCATTAATTTTGGTCGACCATCTCCATATTCGTTCAAGATTTTTTTACTTCTCTAAGGGACTGGTTTTGGAACTTTTATTTGGTACACTGGGACGTAAAATAGTCATAGCAAGATTCAGGTCTTGATATATACATTTTCTGATTCTTATAAATAAATTCATTTCTACTAGTAGATGAGAGTTTTCATTTCATGATTATTTGTGAAAAATTATTTTACACCGGTGATGTACCTTATATTAATCCAAAAAATGAATACTTTATTATTGTAATGCAATGTCGAATCCCCTATATCAATGTGAAGTTTTGCTTAGTGGCATATGAATGGTACTTAGAAAGATGGAGGTATGTTAGTGGTCACTGTATTAAAGTGAAGTATGTTTGTGGTATTTTCAACTCTTTTCTTTTTATTAAGAGAATTAAGTGCAATTTGATTTGCGCTCAGACAACTAAAAGAAATTTCCAATGAAATGTCGCGAAACATTGAACCGGGCTCAGCAAGGTCACAACTAATAATAATAATCTAACAATTGTATTGTGCAAGTACATCCATAAACAAAACTTGCCTTCCCACCTAATTCTGTTTTTGAAATTGAAATCGCTTTATCCTTTTCCACTCCCGTTCACATTCCTAAAAAACCGTTACCTTTTACTCTAATTAGATAAAAAATACTTAATTATTCGACTTATGATGTTTCTAAAAAAGTTTCTTCAAATTGATTCAAGTAATATATAAAGAGGTTATTACTGATTAATGATATATATTGATAAGTATTTCTCGACTCATAAAAAATACAAAATGTGAATATTTTAATATAAAGAAATGCACAATCCTAGTTCTTATGTGTCGACTAAGAAAGTTTACCATTCTCTTATATTTCTGGTAAAAAAAGTTTAGGCTTTTGAGCATCAATGGTGTGCACTCAAGTTGTGTTTTGTTTTGTCACTTAAATTCTGAAAAACTATCTATTACGGAAGCTTAAAAGACATATTTGCTAGAGTTAAGTCTTTACTAATACTTATTGAATAATTCAAGTGACTTTTTCTCTATGCACCTTTTCATGCATTAGAGCCTACTGATTATTCACAAATTTAATGCCTATTCATGATCCATGATTTCCGCCATTGCAGCGTTCATCCATTAATTGTTTGAGAGATTTGCTTCAAAAAGTTTGAGGGTCATGTATTTGTCTGTATTAGCAGTCATCTTCGTGCCAAGTTAATTGCACATGACCGCATAAGCTACAATCAGAAAATTTCTGGCCGGGAATAAGCGAAATTCCATTCATCTACATACGTTTTTTTGTTCTTTTTTCTTTGAGTGGATCATGTACCATCCTTTATATCCTCAAGAGTCCAACCTTCTTCAATAATATCAACAACCTAATTACTTTCTTCAAGTCATCTCGTAATTTTTATTTTTATGAAAACACAAACATACATCAGCTTTCACCCAATGACCTCTTACTTATCTCTACTTTTAAAAATACGGTATACATAGATGAGTTTTGCCTTTAGAAATCACTTTGCACGTTCACAGTAATTACCCTTGTATACCTATTTGCAAAAATGCAATTTTCTTTTAAAAATTGCTCATCCATAACTCGTAAATTCTCACACCCACCTATAACATTCAAAACTAACTAAAAACCAAACCACCCAAAACTTAAGCAAGATGCTAAAATGGGCTTGCAAGGAGGGGCAATTTAATCTTTTCAATGTGAAGTTTTGCTTAGAGGTATTTGAATGGTATATGCAAAAATAAAGGTATGTAAGTGATCTTTCTATCAAAAGTGATTTATGTTCTTGCGCAATATTCTTGCGCAACATGGGATCAGGCGTAATGTATGGGGTTGGAATGAGGAGCTTCAATGGATGGTTAGAGCAATAAGAGGCAAAGATTTGGCAGTGAAACTCCTCAAAGTATCTTTCCTAGCGACTGTATATTGCACTTGGATGGAGCGCAATCATAGGCGGTTTCAAAACAATCCAACTGACATTCAGATTATTTTGGCGAAGGTGCGGAAAAATGTAAGAAGTAGAGCTTCGATATACCAAAAAATCAAACCTTCACAAGCTAACTTTGTTTTAGCTACTTTATGGAGACTTCCTACCTCCATTTTCTCGAATTATTAGTACTAGTTGTAATGTCGGGGAATGCCCCTAAGCTGCTGTACATCATCTGTTATATATTACTTACATTTTACACAAAAAAAAATGAGTTATGTTTATTTTATTTCCTCATTTTTTTATCAAGAGAAGTTTTATTTTAATTTGCAGAAATGACACTCAGATAATTGCAAGAAGTTTCCATGGTCTTTCAAGTGTAGGTTGCATTCGACAAACAAGTGAAATGTCGGGAATCATTGAATCAACTCAGCAAGATTACAACTAAACATAATAACCTAAATGACGGTGTTGTGTAAGTACGTCCCTAAACAAAGGTTGTCTTCCTACGTAATTTTGTTTTTGGAAATGAAATCGCTTTGTCATGCACTTCGTTCGCACTATCATATATAGCGATATATTTGTCTTCATCACTTTGATGACAATCGTATCATCTTAACATAAACTTTTCTCAACCAACATGAGGGGATATTTTCTCATGCAACACCTCATTCCTTTCCATCATTGCATGATAAGTGGAACCGTTCCCGGCAGACTCCGCCTAGGCTGCCTTCAAACTTTGTCCCTTCATAATCTGAAGAGCCCATGCAAAGCGATGTTCCCAAATCATTTGCAACTTTGTGGCAGGTTCAATAAATGCAGGATTTCCTTCAAAACTAGCTTTGAAAAATAGCATTTTCAAGGATTTTGTCCACGAGATCCCTGGAACAGTCAGATAAAAGAATTTGTTGTTTTGGAAACATTGTCGTCCTTGTGTAAGGTACAATCAGTGTATTGAAAATGAAAACATTTCCCTATTAGGTATAATTAACAGGTGCCACGTGATCACTTGTTAACAGAACCCCTTAGAAAAAAGTGACTTTCAGATTTAGGATACCGTTTGCATAAGAACCACGAGTCATAAACATTGCGATACTTACCCATTCTATCCAAAGTTTGTAGCCTGTTTAGTAAGGTCAACCAAACGGTAAGCCTATGCTTGAAAATGCTTGGCTTAACTCAGACTAAGTCAAGCCAATTCAATCTGGCCCTTTTTTTCCTGAGTAAGCTTTCCATTCTATCTGTAGCGGCTGAGTTTGGGAACATTATGACAATGGTTGCTTGTGTACCTATTTGGACATACATAAGATTTTCCATATATTAGCATAATAGGATAGGATTCCGCATTGTATTCGCCTCATGACAATGGCTTTTTTTTTTTTTTTTTTTTTTTTTTTTTATGAGGCCATATTAGATATTTCCAAAAAGTGTTTTAGTGCATTTCTAGGCAAATTAGATTACATCGTTATTCAATTGTCGCATGTGCACCATAAATCATATGTCATAACATGGAATATAGAAAAATAATAATATCTTGCATGCTAGTTATTTTAGATTGCATTTTCATTAAAAATCACATAAAGACAATGTTAGTGGGCTCATCCCTTGCCTCCTTGGAGTAGGGACTTGGATCACGATGATCCTCTTGTCAGCTTGTTGAAACCGCGTCTCAAGAATCTTGATACACGTTTCTAGTGGTGGAATAATCACTTGCTTGCCTTTATTTTTTTTTACGAAGTGAAGCTGGTCTCTCTAAGTAAACCCATGATCATCAGGACCCAAAATGAAATGTGCACCTTAATAAATGACTCTCTCCTTGGCGTTAATTGTTGAAGCAAACGCGGAAAAAACAAATACAGAACATAAGGATTTACATGATTCGATAATAAGGTGATCTACGTCCACGGGTGAGGCAAAACAAGATTTCACTATAATCAAAGAGAGTACAGTTTTCAGAAGTCGAAGAACGACTTAACAAAACCTCACGGCTCACTAATTTCTCTCAAAACGAAAAATCTCACTTAATGAATGAAAAACCTAGCCGTAGTATAAATAGGGCTCCCAAAAATTTCCTTGGGAGCTACGCCCTGAACCACCCGAGATATTGGTTCGCTTGTCCAACTTGGACAGACCGCCATAGGGATTTGTTCGCTTGCTCGGATTGGGCCCATCGGCCCAACCCTCAGCGTCTAAACTAAATCTCAATTTTTCTCCACCTTTGATTCGTACAAAAAATATGTCGGGTCAGGTGATGAACCGGACTGAGTATATAAAATTCAAGATATATTTAACATTAATTATAAAAGGCAAAAGGATGAAGTCGGCTGCTTACAACCGTGCGACACGATCACACGCATTCGACGGGGAGGGAAGGATACAGACGGAGTAAATAGCTCATGAGATCTTACTGTCAAGTTTGCTTCGGATCATGGGAAAGGAACCCAAGTTGGCTATGTAACAAAGAAATGACATTGTCATCACATCTTGTCAAAGGAGATGCCGGAAGGATTTATTTCTCCTGTCTGTACCCCAGCAATAATTAAGCAGTCCCACGGGACCGAGATTCCGGCGTTCGTTGAATTTGTTACTTCATTAAAAATTAGCTGTTTTTTTTTTCTTCTATTCTATCATTATAAGTTGTAGAATTTGGCCAAACGATATGATTAGAGATTTAGGGTCGTTTGTCTTTTCTATATATTAGTGAGAAAATTACTTTACAAGCTTTTTTGCTTTAAGTATCATTTATGTTTCAAAATATCATGAGAAATAATGTCAGAATCAATCAAAATGATAAGCCCAAATTTCGATATTTGTATTTTTGAAAGGAGCAAAGAGCTACTTAGACAACTGAAAACATTTGGGTGAAAAGGAAAAATAAATACTCAATCAATCAAAATCTGATCTTCCAAGGTCAGCAAAAGCTGTTGAGTAAGTGTTCTCTTGCCATCATGCAATAGAGATTCAAACGCAATTCCAACAGAGAACGGGACATTGGCAACATCTCTTTGAGAAGTGCAGCTTTCAAGATCCAAGTTAAAGCAAATCAGCCACTAGCAGGTCTGATGAAGCCCAAAACTGCAGAAAATGCTGGAGTTGGGTAAGAATCCTAAGTTCACGTCTGATCAACCGGTTGTCTTGAGAGTGTTGCTATTCGATTCGATAACCGTTGTCCATCTTGGATTTCCTTCAAGTAATTTAGCCATTATCTCATATTATCGGCTTTCTACATCTATTGGAAATCAATGTGGTCACCAATTTTATATGGAATCCCATAAATAAGGCAGCATATTTGACAAATCTTGATTGACAATAATCACTGTGACAAGATTTTGCCAAGAACAAGCAATAAATCCGTGATCAAGTCCCTGGGAACCCGTAATACAACAATCCTATTTGTTGTGAGATTTTGTTTTCCTTTCATATGCATTTGTCCCGTTATTCCTATATGTATTTTTTAAGTTTCATAGAGTCGAATTTGATGTGTTGCGCACATGATTTCTTATATCGTCTCTACACATGTCAAATTAAAGAGGGCTAGCGTGGCAAAATGAAAACTTCATGTAGACATAGAATTTTTATTGAAGGACCTTTGTAAAGTCAAGTAGGTTCAAACCTACCCAACTTTATGCCTTGTGAAAAGTCACAATCCAAAAATCCGCTCATGTTGTGTAATAACATCTGGATATGCGTGTGGACCAGCACTCGCATTGTAAGATCCAGAATAGACAGGTGCGGATTTGAATCCTTCACCAAATGAACGAAATGATGAGCATGAAGCTTCTACGCCGAGCTTAAGGCAGGATCGCAAGAATTTTCTACACTCGAAGTGTGAGGCTGGGCACAGAGAAATGCCCTGACCGTCCATGCCCAAAGCCCCAATGACCTACAAGAAATATGAACCTGACACGCCGAAAGTTGTGCCCAACCATCTATCAAGAGATGAGGAAATGGCAAATGTTTCGTCCGAGGCAGCTTCAATAGTTGTGCCACTGTACACTAAAACAAAAATCATAATCCTCAGCTTCCAAATCCATTATAAGAGTTCATGATAATGTGCCATCCAAGTATGAAGTTGAAGGCTTTCAAATTCAATCTATCAAAACCGCCAACACCGAAGCACACATCAAGTACATGTATAGAAAGAAGAAAGTGAAAAGTAAATGAAAACAACATGATGTGATACAGTTAAGAGTAGTTTAAGAGAGATACAGATGCCGAACATTAACCTGACTAGTTCGATACATCGTCTTCGTTTGCAAAAGATAGGCTTGTGTCAATATGAGTTTTGGAATTATTCAGGCAAACAAACCTACACTTTTAGCTTTAAACATTCAGGCACACTTCTTTTTCTTAACACAATCTGTTATTAACACAAGGAAAATGACAGGTCTGAAAAGCTACAGGTACCAAGGAAACAAGAACAACTACTAAAAGCTCAAGTAGCGGCAAAAGTCACCCCAGAGAAAACTTCTTTGTTCTTTATCAAAAAGGAAACAGGTCGAAAACAAAGCCACAGTCAAAATCACAAAAGCGGCCCAAAAAAGTTCAGAACCACAAAAGGGTAGAAAACGAACTCGAAAAGATCAAGAGTATTGTTGTATTTTCTTCTGTTTGGAAGGAAAAGAAGAACCAAAGGAAAGAAAAATATTTATGTGTATATAAAAAACAGATATTCATACTTGGCAAAACATCAAATAACGTAATAGTAGATTTCTAAAAACTTATACCTTCTAGAGAGTTCTCCCGCCATCTAATTTATATTATTAAAATTAAGAGTTAATACTACGAAAAACCCCAAACTGGTATACCTATGATAATTTTACCCCAAACTAATTTTTTGACTACCAAAAACTCTAAACTGGTACACTTATGATAAATTTATCCTCAGTTTATTTCCGATAATTTTACTGTCAAATTGCTTTATTAAATGAGACGTGACAGTTAACTAATATACCAGTCTTATGTTTTGCCTTCCATTTGTCACATGTGTATCAGTTTACGATTTTTTGTTGTATTAATTCAATTTAACGAAAACTAATAGAGACTAAATTTGTCACAATTATACCAGTTTGGGGTTTTTAGCGGTCAAAAAATTAGTTTGGGGTAAATTTGTCACATGTATATTAGTTTGGGGTTTTTTGTGGTAAAAAAATAATTTGGGGTAAAATTGTCACAGGTGTACTAGTTTGAGGTTTTCGTGGTGTTAACCCTAAAATTAATCATTGCTAATGACCATTTCAAACTCAAACTTTTATTGATTCTACGACAAAAACAGTGCATATATATGATATATCCAATAACCAACAAATAACATAGATGGACAAAATTATAATTCACCACAATCAAGAAGATTGACAAGTAATAGTCTCACCTTTTTGAAATTTAAGTTTAAAGCTCTTTAAGATATGGTTGACACGGAAAACATTCACTTGAACTCTGCTAGAGAAACTAAAGTGGAGAGATTGTACAATGAATAAGAGATTATTGGACTGTTGATAAAGTATCAAGTAACCACAACAATCTACAGACAATTGCAAGTACTATAAAAATGAGGTCCACATTGAAAAAAGCTACAACAACACACTGATTTTGCCATGGAAAGATACATGGGCATTGTCATCTTTGCAAACAATTACCTCATCGATTATCCAGTATCAATATTAATTAGTATTAAACAAACTATCCCAACAGCGGCGCCAAAAAACTTGTTAGTAAAATTCTAAATGGACTTGTCAATGAGCGTGTTGAATAAGTAATATAATGATAAGAAGTGTATCGTCCCATAGAGATTGATGATTAGTAAACCAATTAAATATTAAAAGTTGACTAATTCTAAAATTTATTTAACAAATCAAAATAGAATTGAGAATAAATGAAAATTGACAATCTTAGAAATAAATTTTTGGAACTAAATGCAATTAATCAATCAAATAAATACATTAGAGCATCCGATTTCACTATAACCACTAGATATGAATTTCATATCATTATGCATATAAGAACAATATCAAACATGTGATAGCGAATTTCCTAGTCTATTTACTATCTTATATATAGGTATAGCAAACATACTCAGTTTATCAATCCATCATATCTCTATGTAAATTTAAATAAACATAAGTGCATTAAAATATGTGAATATTCCCGATTTACAATAAATCTTTTGGAACACCTTATCACGAAAAGCCATTCAAATAACATAGTATACCCTCTATCCTCACTTAATTCATGGTTATATACTATAATGAGCAATTGTATATTATCACTTTTTAGTTTCAAACAGACGAATCCTCACTGCAGCCGCCCATCTCCAAAGGTAGCTTAAAATCATCCACCATCCCTTTAATACTTTAAGTTCGGCAACTGTAGTGGTCAAACAGGCCTCTTGAGTTGGCGATGCAGTTTACCGATGAGTCAGGAGGTTAGAGCTGAGCCCTCAGGCACCGCAGCCTGTCCCCATTTTCAGCTACCATGCCAGCAGTCTCGACTAAACTCCAGGTTCAAGGCAAGGCTTGAACCGGCGTTCGCGCCCCCGCCGACCATCGGCTGGGAGCCATGATTGAGCACTGGCCCCGATGTGGAATTGCTACGGTCGCCATTGTCCTAGCACCGGTGCCTGGAGGTCCACGACTCGGGCCGGCACACATCGTTCCGCGTCCCCCGCCTCGATCGACTACCCAGGTTCAAGTTCATGCAGACTTGGGCCAGAGCGTCGCCACGGCACCCAGTTTCGCCGACCGGTGGATCCGCATCACGTTCGTAGCTCGGAATCAACCATCCAACCAGATCTGCGTCGTTACCATAAGTTAAACACCAGCTTCAACAGGCGCATGTCTACCAGAATAACCAGAAAATATTTCGTTCACTTTTGTTCGTCAGTCATCTAAAAAATATGCCTTCAGAAATGCTCATATTTTCAAGAACAACGCTGTCTTGCCGATTCCGGGGCCTTTACGCATTTGGCAAAACATCGCACAGAACAGATCAATTTTAACCCCGAACAAATATTGTACCGTACAGTTACAGTTTAGGTTCGACAGACCACATCGATCATCCAGCTTGCTTAAAAATCTCCTCACGTGAACGAGCTCGGCAACGGCGATCGCCCCACCAATGCGTTTAACGCGGTCACATCTGAGCCACCACCACTGCTTCAATTGAAAGAAAAGCCCCACGACACCAGCCCACCTGACCGACCAGCCTGGGCCCATTCACGACTGGAACCGTTGGTCTCGATCCAGTTTCCACACCATAAACGTTTGAGCACCTGGGGAGGGGAGCCCAGCCTCAGATCCGGAAGACGACAGAGAAAGAGCATGAGAAAAGAGCAGTCACAACCCTCCAGTTTGTCTCTGCCTCGGATCGCCAGCCTGTGCCACCCCTTGCCTATCAACACGTTGTTGTCTCATTGAGGTGCCAGAGCGCCGATAAACAGACGGCCTCTCAATTGAGAGCCCAACAGATCGCGGAAAGCCTTCCGCGCCGGGTTCACGGAGCAGCCCGCATCGGGCTCACATCCACGATCCGTGCCGCAACGTTGACCTGTCTCTTCGAGCGTTGTCCAGATTTCATTGCGCTCAGACATGCAGCATAACGAGGTGCTGGCAGCATGATGTGGCAACCATATTGGGAAGAACAGAGTCGATTGCCTCGCGATCCTCACGCCCAGCCCAAGAGCCCGCCACCGCCTTGTCGACGCTGACCCAGTCAGCCAGATCACGGGTCAAGACCACCATCGCGAACAGTCCAGCACCGCCCCGCGCTGGAGCCCATGAGCCCAGCCGATCGCCTTCGCCAGCCCAGCCATCCGCCCCGCCGGTTCACGACGCCCAGTCGTCGTCTGACGGTCACAGTTCTGAATCACACAGTAAAATTCATAATAAAATATTTAATTATTAGCCTGAACAGCCCATTGCTCGCGACATTATGCGATTGATTGATGCCTTAGAGGCCAATATTTGATATCCGGCACAAACACCTTTGCCTACTAGCAACGATCTGGACCCATCATCCGGACCTTATCCTGGCGACACGCCGCGACAGCCGCAGGCCCACCATGCCCCACTTTCGCCCATGCCAGATCTTTACCTGGCTTCCGCCCCAACTCTCTGTCAACATCCATAACCCGAGGCGATTACGATCGACAGCTTCGATTTTGTCTGTTCGACCTGAAAACCGCGATCATGACTGCCTGAGCGATTGTTATCTTCGTCACTTCCTTTAAACAAAAAACCAGTACCCTGTTACTCCAAATCAGAAATCTCAGAGGGTCCAAATGTCCGACTACCTGATTTAAATCAGATTTGGCAAAGATATTCTCCCAGTTTAAATCAGAAATTGTCAATTCAGTGATCATCGAGATTACTCCACGATCCTCAAACATGCAGATCAATCATTTCTTTAGAATAGATTGTACTTAGTCATTTTTGATTCCTACCACTTGAAAATATCAAAATCAACGATGGCTGAATAAACATATCGTCGCGATTACACCAGACAGCGGTCAGACCCACAGCATTTGCACGCCATATTGGGCAGATTGTTTCGATTTGAACACCGAAAACGTCACGAGCCGTTTCAGCCAACCGTGAAACGCACAGATTGCCGATACCAGGCCACCTCCAGACAGCCACCAGCCGAGGTGCATTCCATCTTGCACTTACATCGTTTTTGATTGCTGCGCCACTGCGGCCGGTGACACCACGTTGCAACTGACAACAACCAGATCGCACGGCTCTCGGGAAATGAAGCGGGCGCAGACCAGATTCAGCTGCATCCCCGGCTAAACTGTCCGCAAAACACAGTCCCCGTTTATTTGCAGCCTGACCCACCATCACGTCGATTAGTGGCTCAGTTACTTAGTAATGAGACCGTTGCAATCCTCAGTCTGTCAGACTGGTTTGAGTGGTCGGCTTAACCACCATTAGTCGGGCACCCCAGGGTTCGCGATTACACCCTCGGGATCACGTTAAACTCACGAAATAGCCTCTTCTAAAACATATTTGGTAAATAGTACGTCCCCGACCTGTGGTAAAACAATGTTTTGTAGAACGAGGGCAGATCTTCCGCGATCAACCCTTGCCCAGTAGGGAGGCACTGATGCATGGCTCTGATGGCGCATCTGTGCCGCCAGACCGCTGCATGCCCGCACATCTGCCACAACACTGAACGCCCGGCCGCCGGACCGGGCGCACAAAGCCCAGCGATACCGGTCATTCATCGCGGCATGGGCCCAGTCCCGAAGCTCATGGTGCCGAGTTCACCGACCACCACCGCCGCCCCTGACCATCCTGCCCGTCTGTCAACCACGACCGGTTTAGCCCGGTCCGACGTCCTTGTCAAAGTCCATGTAACGAATCACACTACGCGATAAATCTGTCGTTACGAATTCACCGGTTAAAGTAGCCTGGTTCTCATAATTTATTTATGCCTGCTGTAACGTCCACAGTGAGTCCTGGTCCGATGGGAGGGCAGACGCTGACGCCCTGGCGATTCAGCCGGCGTCTGACCACCAAATCGGATCACCGCAGCCGGTCGCCCACTGGACATCCCCGCCGGAGTCAAAGTCCCGCATCGTCTGCCCGGCATACGCCACGAAAGACGCCCACCAGGCCGGGTTACGAAGTCGTTCCATTTCGAGGCGCGACGAGGTCCTTAGGCCCGAGTTATTACCATTCTGTGAACGATCCAGGCTGACCCTGTCGTGAGTACGACCGGGAGTCTGAGCAACGACCACACCACACCTGTCACGCCTGCAACATCCTCGTGCAACACTTTGAGCCGCTGATTTCGGTCTCCTCACCCAGCGCAGCTCATCCACTGGTCCAAACTGTCCAGCCATCCTCAACATTTTAGCCGAGATCTTCATTTCCTCATCAGTTCTGCTAACATGCCGATTGTGCTCCAGCTTGATGCCCCAGTAATTCCTGTTTGTCCACATGCGGCGATACCATCATTCAGCTATGACCAGCCATCCAATCCGAGACAGCAAAACGCTCCCGATTACCGGTCAACATGAAAACGCTGCATCCCCGTTACCTCCAACGGCGCGACTACCGGCCACGCACGATGACCGCCCTTGCTCACCGCTGGGAGAGCCACACTGTATTCTCCAGTGACACTGCAGCTTCCTTCCACGACCACACGATGATCACTATATCTTGCACAGATGGAAGAAACGCCCAGCTCAACCCCAAAGAATTAGGGTTCACTCATGACCTGGCCCGAGCAGGCCGACAGCAACCACAGACCACTCCCGGCTATGCCTATCGCCGTAGAACAATCGTCTGGCGGTGCCGGCAGTTTCAGCAGCGCATCCGCGTCGAAGCCAGAGCACCGATGGTCACATGTTCGCGATCGTCGTCAGAACAGCTTTACCCCATCTTCAGTTCTGTCTTCATTCTGTTTGAATTGCCAAGAGCCTTGTCGCCAACGCCAGCCCGACAAAAACCAGCCAGCATCATCGCCGACGACCGCCTCACCTTCTGCCGCATCTCCACCGAACAGCCAGCACGTCTCCAGACCCGCGATGGCCGACTGCAGCCACGATCGATGGTGCCCAGGAACATGAATGCACCACTGCCGCCACAACCAGCCCACGAGTGACCACGGCTGGGCAGCCACTGGCCAGAGTCTCATCGATTACCTCCCGACCGCAGCCCCGCCTGACAGTCTCCCACAGTGAACGTCCAACCCTTCACTGATGATGCCATTGTGACGACACCAGTCAGCGGTTCGCTCACCACCACGATGAACAGCAGTTGGTCAAACCGACCAGCAGTCACGGAAGTGAGTGAACCGCAGCCCTCCGAAGTCTGGCGCCCCATACCAAAGACGACCGAACTCCACCAACATCGACATAGCCAGGTCATGACGATGTTGGCAAACGAACTATTTTACGATCCAAACTCTTTCCACAGTTAGCGTTGCACGGTAGTAGCGATACCACCACCGTATCGGCCCAGTGCCTCGCAACCCGCTGCCACCGTTAACTGACAAACACACAGTGAGGGCCTGCATGCAGACCGTGCCACTGACTGAACCTCGAACGGACTTAAAGTTAACCTGCTGTCACCCATCGCTGGGACCCGGTCACCTGGGCCGCCCAGCCACGGGCGAGA
The DNA here is from genome assembly GCA_024733475.1 of Syzygium grande. NCBI lineage: Eukaryota > Viridiplantae > Streptophyta > Magnoliopsida > Myrtales > Myrtaceae > Syzygium > Syzygium grande. Next base: position 33,711,147 of record JAMXDD010000001.1, read on the forward strand.
TCGAGACCGGCTCAAGAGTGATGAGCAGTGAGTCAAGCCCACCGCCAAGACGATCGCAGCGACAAGATGTCGGAAAATGTATCGATGATTTATGTGTAGAAGACGCCAGTCAGCCTCGAACCACTTAGTTTACCTTTATATGGGCGTCGTTAGATACGCCAACATCCAGTCTCCACTCGACATTATCTGCGTCGGCGTCGAAGACATCCCAGCGTCACATATCCGCCAGCTTGCAGACCGCCCAGCCTGCCGTTACAGAGATCGGCTGCATGATTGCCGCGTCAGCCCACGGCGCGCACCCAGACACGCCAGGCTGTTGGCCCGCCGCAGCTCAATGTAAAACACCGAAAGCAAAGACAAATGCCAGCCCAGAGTCACCAGAGCCCCACTGGGAAAGTCCTCCGGAAGATATGTTCGATGCTTTAGTCCATATTACCGACCACGAAGCGGGTACCGGTGACATACAGTGACGAGCTGCCGAGCGACGATTGGGATACGCGACACCGCAGTGGCCACTATTGTCACGCCGATTGAATGAAGAAGTCGCTGAGCCGACCGACGGGTGCTGGGATCCCAGGACGCCGATGACCACAGGAGGCCGACACTCGGAAGGTTCGGCATCACCGTCTCACATGAGAGTGACAGGACTGATGAGCCCACGAGCCGATTCGGCTGGTCTGCCCGCATGACCTCATCTCGGCAGCACCCGCCAGCCGCCACGGGCGAGTTTCAGCCGTGATTAAGCGCTGCGATCGCCCGAGTTACCGTTCGCCAGCCAGTCCTCTTCCGCACATCGATACCCGGGTGCCCACCCGCGAGACTACGTGTCGGCATCAGAAGAAGACAGTTAGAAGCAGCTGCGCCGCAGACGAGCCCTCGCCGCCACATTTCGATGAGGAACCAGCTGATGACGGTCACGCCATATCAGCGCGACAAGATTGCTGCGTTGTCGATCGGAAGTCACCGACGCAGCGTTCGCTGGTTACCAAAGACCAGTACCGTTAAACAGTGGCGTCACACCGTTTCAGTTTCGACGGAGTAGACAGGTCATTACGCTCGTAATCGACCGACAACGTTAGCGTCGACATCTCTTCGGTCAATTTTCAGCTGGACGTTACGATTAGATGCAAAGAAGAGCCTCCAAGCCAGACAGAAGATTGCCAGGCCGAAAGCAAAGCTGGCTCACATCTTCATGGAGTCGACCATCGCAACACGATCCCACACATAGAACTCCCATCACGCGAGATAGTTATCATTCATTTGAAAGAAATTGCCAGCCCGCTTCATCGAGCAGCGTTACCGCCTCGAAAGCTCACGTGTCATAAACATGGTTCTGAATGGTTTTGCTGGTCGTCCGAGCTCACGTACCGATCGAACAACGACTAACCACAGCCGGCCTGGGAGCCACATGGCAGTCACGAACGCCAACGACTGCCGCCAGGCCGAACACCCTCCACCCATCCACTGGCCCGGCCCGAGATGAAAGAAGTCGACCGAGACGATCCGGCTTCAGCCTCTGACCCACCACCTCCACACTGCAGCCACTGCCCGTTTAAACCGACCGAGGTCAGACGGTCAGTCACCGCATTAAGAGTCGTGAGTTTTGATGATGATATAGCCTGCTCATCGGCTGGTGCCTGTCAGTCCCTCATTGGCGCAATCACCCAGACCACTTCGAGGATGGTGCGGCCTCGCGTATCGCCGCCGAATGCCATGCCGATTTTTCATTCCGCTCATGCCGCACTTGCTCATCAAGACGGCCCATCAACAACAGTTCGCTGCAGCCCATCATTTTTGATCTGTCGGCAGCAGCCCAAACACCGATAATCAATCCACCGAATTTGCGTCATCTGGCGGCAAAGAACCCAGTTCGGCCTCGTTAATCAGCTGATGAAGCGTGGTCGAATTTCAAAATAGTTCATCAAAAACAAAATGCGCCCAAAGAACACCGTGGGCCCCGCACAGTTGTCGCCTGTTCATCCCTCGACAGCTCAAGATCGCACGCGAGCGATCGGAATCGCGGTTCGCGGATGCAAGCCGTCCACGATTTGACACTCACCAACGACGAGCAGATACCCACGAGTCCGAACCACGAACCCAGCCGACGCCGAAGAAACCGCAGGTCAACTCCACACGATCTCCAGAAGCGAGCGATGGTCAGTCCGCTGACCAGCTGCCGGATCATCACATCTGCCCGAAACCATGTCACCGGTCTGACCGACCGTCGGCCCAGCACCACCGACCGGAGCCCCGCGAAACGCCGGCGCCAGCCGAACCCGCAAAGAAACCCGCGTCTCTGACGGATCACTGAGATCACCAATACCTCAGAACGGGCCCGCCATCATCCCGCCGACGGCCCCGGCATGCCGAGCCGTCCCGTGCCCGCCACGATGCCTGCGTCGATCAATCCTCACGGACGGCTCCCAACAGGTCGTATCTTGACGAACGAACGCCAGCATCTAACACCTGGGGACACCATAAGATGCCGAACCAATACAGCACCATCAGTACGGTTCACGCATTTCATGATGTATACGAGATCGAGAAACGGCGTTACGACAGATTGTAGTCGGACGCGGAGATCACAATGAACCCCGAAGAAATTGTTCGACAAAGCCGCAGTATCCGTTAACCGCAGCCGCTTGCAACCGGCACCGTTTCATTGCCCGCAGCGATACCGAGATCGACCATCAGTGAAGGTTACAGAACAGTCTCCTCTTCGCGAAAGTCTCGCATCGGCAGATTGAGTACCGCCGCATCAGCCCAGTCTCGAGACAAATGGCCTTCTTGAATCACAGCACGCCGGGCCAGACGGGATAAGAGTGAACGGCATCCTATCAAACAGCACTGCTCCCCATTTAGTCCCTCCAGCCACCGCAGCAACCTCCCATCACGGTCTTCGTCCACGCCGGTCCCAGCATGCCGTCGCAGCGCGAACAGACGGACATTTGAGTTTATCGCCGAATGAATACCTCGGCAGAAGAATGATGCGCGCTGATTGCGCTGACAGCCGAGGCAAAGACATTCTCAGTAATTATCAGAGCGATGCGCCAGGCAGTGATCCATCGTCGCCTGCTCGAGACCGTCCGCGCTTGCCGAGGCAACCGGTAAAATGGCAGCTCATCCTATTTAACGCCTGACAAACCACCCAGTCCCGCCAGCGATCGCACTGTCGATAACCAGCTGAACCGAAAAAATGATCCGATCCGCTGGACATCGCCAATCGACGACACGGAGCCGCACAGGCGCTATCATTTTCAGCGCCCGTTGTCGCGAAAACCCGATATTTCGCACCGGGAACACAGCTGAACATGAAGACGGGACAGCCGATTGCAAGCCCACCGAACGGGACAGCTCGGCCTCAGCAGCCGACCGCCCCGCCAGCCCGCACGCCAGTGCGGCGACGCGAGTTGCGCCTCACATCTGCGCCCAGAGTGAGCTGGTGAAAGACATTCATTTACTAGACTGAAACAGTTTAATGGCCGTTGCGAGGTCACACGCCACGAGGACAGTGAGTTTAGGTTGACCTTGAAGAGGTCTGTTAAAACCAGCTTATTTACGCTGGTCAGGCGCCCCGGTCGGGCAGCCGCGGCATCACGCCATCAGCCAGCATTCAAACAGACCTCCGGAAGTATCGCACGACCGTAGGTACATCGCAACGGCCGCCGGCCCTCTTGCGCCGAGTAACGCCTGCGCGGTTCCAGCGACCGCCTTGTTGCGCTGATATCCGTCCCGGCTGCCCGCTTCGATGCCAGAATGTACGCGAGAGCGTGGTCCCACCGCAGGCGGCGACGGTTGTTATCGCTCACTTTAGTGCGACAGAGCCTCGCCACCGAGTCGTCAACGACCAGCGGCACAAGATCAATACCTCCCAACGAATCGCATCAACCCAATCACGGTCATTTTCATGTGATTTCAGCATCGAACGGACACCGTCATTCAACGCCATCTATTTTCGGCGGATCAGCATATGATGTCAGACGTGGTGAGCCACCGTCGGCACATCATCAAACATTGGCGGCGCACCGGCACTGGTTTGTTACCGGCTTCCATCCAAATAAATTGCGGATGATCTGTTGCGAGCCTCACATCGCTACTCTGGTCTCTTCTCCATATCGCCCCGCCAGATGAACGGAGCGCAGCTGAAGCAGCCACCGCTGAGGTCACAAAATTTGCTGAAATACCAGAACTGATCGGTGACTGGCAGAAAGATCACCTGTATTTCATGGCATGTCGACGGCACCACAGCCTCCTGCGTACAGGCGCACCTCCGCTGAGGCCGAAAATCTTCCGTCACGACGCCCTTCGTCACAACGGCGCATTGATCCAACGAGATCAGACCAACTGAACATGATCGACGAGGTGGCTTGTATTCTCCATACCGCGTGGTCACGTCAACAATCCACTGCCAGGCCCTTCAACACAGTGTCACAGGTCTGTCCCCGACGATAAGCCTGTTCGCCTCAAACTGATGGGTGTCCTTCCAGAGGGGCTGACGGTCGGAAGATGTAATGGTCGCAGCTCAGCCCGCCACCCTGACCGCAGCGCAGCCAGCATCTCGATTTCATCTCCCGAGCCTACTCAACGATCCCCATGAACCCGAGCCCGCCAGCAGCCTGAGTGCCGCAGCACCCAGCCTGTCCCACACGGTTTATCATACGGCGCGAGCACACGGTGCAGCAGCCCAACGTCCCGAACATCCGCGAAATCTCCTCCGCCGACAGCTGCAGACGGTCAGCCGAGACGTCCATTCCATAAGAACAATCATTTCGTCTCTTTTGACAATTTGATCAATACATTAAATGAGAGACCTTTAATCGAAAAGGACTTTCACTCATACTCAATGAAAAGGCTTTTGACCCAAATTCTCGATGCGGGTATAAGAATCATTCAAACTCTCTTCATCGTGTTTGACAAGGGTTTGGATAATCTCAAAATTAGTATAACTTCTCAATTTGAGAGGTCTTTATAAGACCAAAATGGCTATCAATGGTTTAGTAAAAGGACCTCTCGAGTCGAGGCTATTGAAAGAATTGGATATCACTCGCCTGCTCCGTTTACAAGTCGTGAATGCCGCAATAATGAGATAGAAAAATCTTGCTCGCACTTCTTCGAGCAACATTTATAGCATTTGAAACCCCATGCTAACTCAAGTGCCCTATATCACCAATCGGGTTGAAATGAATCCACCGCCAAATTGGGCAAAGCAAGGGTATATCGTAGATATAGAGGAAAAAATGCTCTTCATTACATCTAAGGCACCGAGCTAACACAAAATTTGTATGCAATAAATATACTTGAAGATTGATGCAAGTGAAAGCAAGAAAATTCTAACCATTTTGACCTTTCTTAGAAATTGCCCTTAGTAGGGGTTGTTCTTTATAGGGGTAAGAAATGAAATCCGCTCAAAGGGGTTAAACAAATGATAACCTGTAGTGTTTAGATAGAGGAAATGAATGCTCTCATCATTTTGGTCATCATACTTTTCGTGAGATAACTTTACCTTGTCAACACGGAATTTTCACTCAACTCGTGACCGGGATTATTATTCAGTGTATGGACATGACTTGCCTTTTCATCATCTTGAAGTCTCTCATGCAATATGATTGCTTCATTAGGACAGAAATAGATTGCCAAATCAAAAGCTTTCCTCAAACAAAGCTTAGTAACATCAATTGAAATTCATGAAAGTCAAAAGAATGAGTACAAATCAAGTGTAATACTTCTTTACAGGTAATCAGAATTAATCGGACTGGAAAAAACACTTGACCATCCATCTCGGCCAAAATCAAAGCACCTCCTGGAAGGACTTTCTTCACAATGTACGGGCCACCATAGTTTGGGGTAATTTTCCTCCTTGCAAGAGGAAACTATCGGCAATAACTTCCGTGGGACAAGGTCACCTACCCGAAAATGTCGAGGCTTGACTTTCTTGTTGAAAGATTTAGCAACTCGTTGTTGGTAGCAATCGCCATGACATAGAGCTCTAAGCCTTATCTCATCAATCATGTTCAATTCGTCCAACCTCTACTGGATCCAATCGCTTTCGACAATTGTACCGTGAAAGAATACGAATGAAGGAATTTCAACCTCAACAGTAGAACCTGCTTCCATACCATACACAAGAGAATATGGAGTTGCCCCTCAGAGATGTCCGGATAGAAGTCCGATATGCCATAAGTGCAAAAAGGTAATCTTTCATGCCAATCATTATAGTTCTCAGCTGTTTTAGCCAAAATTTTCTTGATATTCTTGTTGGTCGCTTTAACCGCTTTCCATTCATCTCACGATATATGGAGAAGAATTCAAATGCTTGATCTTGAACTCCTTGAACAGATCATCCACCAATTTATTATTTAGATTCGACCCATTGTCAAGAATTATGGTCTTGTGCACCATATCGAGCAATGATGTCTCGACGAATGAACTTCACCACATTCCCCGGCCGCCACCGCCTTATAGGATATGGCTTCAATCCACTTTCAAAAAAATAATCGATAGAGACCAAGATAAACCGATGTCCATTCGATGCTTTTAGGATTGATTGGGCCAATCACATCAATACCCCACATAGAAAATGGCCATGGTTCAGACATTTGATGCAATTCATTCGAGGAGTATTAATCTTGTCACCATGGATCCGACATTTGTGACAACTCCTAACATGTGAATGCAATCACTTTCTAAAGTGAGCCAAGAATAACCCATCCTCATTATCTTCCTTGCCAAGATATGACCATTCATGTGCGGACCACATACTCCTTCATGCATTTCTAGCATCAAACGAATAAAACCTCGGTTGAATCAACGCACCTTAATAAAATCGAATCATAGGACCGCTTGTATAGGCATTCTCCGCTCAAGAAGAACTTCGACGCCATTTTCTTGATATATTTTTGGTCAGATGCGGCACCTTTCTCATGAAACTCATGTGTTTGAAGATATGTCTTGATATCATGATACCATGGCTTGCCGTCAGGCTCTTCTGTTGTAGCCATGCAATAAGCTGGTTTTTGTAAGACCTCTATCTTCAAAGGTTCAACTTCTAAACCACTTGTCACTCGTAGCATTGCCGATAACGTAGCCAGAGCGTCGGCAAAACTGTTTTGAGTCCTTGACAAGTATTCAAATGAAATGTCTTCAAACTCTTCCACCAACTCCTCTAAATAGATGTGATAGGGCTGCAACTTAGCATCTCTAGTTTGCCACTTACCAACGGTCTCAAGAATAATAAGGGCTGAATCCCCGAACACCTTAAGTCGAGCTATCCCCATTTCAATTGCAGCTTGTAACCCGAGGATGCATGCTTCATATTCGGCAATATTGTTTGTGCAAGGAAATATCGTTTTGGCGGCAACCGGATAATGTTGTCCACTTTGGAGATATTAAAAGCGCCCAATACCCGATCCCGACAAGTTTACGGCCCATCAAAATACATGGTCCATACATACTCATCAATTGGCATGACTCTATCCTCCAACGGATCCAGTAGATCCTCATTTTTCCAAGATTTTCAGCTAAGACATCAGCAATTACTCGCCCTTTGACTGATTTTTGAGACATGAATTGAACATTAAATTTCGAGATGAGAATCGCTTATTTTGCCAGTTTTCCAACCAAAGCGGTTGATTGAGCAAGTATTTGATGGGATCACACTGTCACAAGCAATATCCGATAGTGCAAAGTGTATTGTCTCAACCTCAGGTAGCACCCAAAACCAATGTCGCGCATGTTCTTTCCTCGCTCGTAATAGTTCATTTCGCAGGCGGTGAACTTTACTCAAATAATAAATCGCTAGACGCCCTTTCCATCCTCTTTAACTTTTTCTCGAGCAAGCATGGCACCTAAGGATTCACCGTGGGATTGAAAGATACATGATCGAGGTTGCCCCGGTGTTGGTGGAACAAGCACCGGAGGGTTCATGTAGTGCTTAATCTTGTCGAATGCCACCACACTCTTTATCCCATCTAACCAGCGATTCTTTCTTGAGGAGTTTAAAGAAAGGTTTCACTGCCCTCGTATAGCCGAGAAATAACCGCAATATAGTTTAGTCTACCCATTAAGCTACGAACTTCTTTTCACCGAAGAGGGAGATTTTATTTCACAAATGGCCTTCACTTTTTGATGGGTCAATCTCAATCCCTTTGTTACTAATAATGAAGCCGAGTAGTTTCATGAGAGGCTGCCCCAACACACATTTTGGCCGGATTGAGGCGCAATTTGAACTTACATTAAGCCCGCCTAATAATTTCTTCAAGGTTTCATTGTGATCTTCTCCATGCTGGTTTTCGTAATCATATCATCAACATAGACCCTCGATCTCATTATGCATCATGTCATGAAACAACGTGATCATTGCCATACCGGTAAGTTGCCCCAAAGATTTTTGAGACCAAAGGCATCACCTTATAATGAAATGTCCTCAAGGAGTGGTAAATGCTGTTTTCAACTTATCATCCTCATTCATCAAGATCTCGATTATAACTCGAGAAACCATCCATGAAGGAAAATAGTTCGAACTCACACTGCTATCCACAAGCACATTAATGTATGGAGTGGGAAAATCATCTTTAGGACTAGTTTTGTTTAGATCTCGTAGTCAACACATACCGAACTTGACCATCTTTTTCATCATCGGGACTATATTTAGCACCCATTCTAAGTATAAGGTAGTCTCAATAAATCCCATGCCAAGAAGCTTCATGACCTCTTCCTTGATTTTCTTTGCCGCCTCGCTTAGCTCTTTGGTTTTGTTTCACGGTGCTCAACCAAGGATCACCGGTAGACAATGTTCAACGATCGATCGATCAAGACCCAGCATGTCAAGATAAGACTAGCAAAGATGTCTTGGTAATCTTTCAAGAATAGGTCAAGCTTTTGGCCACATCTTCGTGGAAGACATGCCCCAATCTTTAACCTCTCTAGGATTCTCCGTGTCGCCAAGGTTGATTACCACGGTTTCTTGGCGGGGTCGAGGCTTAGATTTCTCATGGATTTCCAAGTTCCTTCAGATCTCTTCATCATTCGAATTAGAATCATTTGAGTCATTGGATTGGCTTGCATCACATATATGAGGGTCCACGATTCCCGGCCCCTTCGCATGCCTCGAGATTAGTCCCAAACATAAAAGAAAGGGATCAAAAAGACAAGACAGGGGCTTAACTACATGCAATTTTTGAAAATTGTTCTTTTTTTTTGTTTTTTTTTTGTTTTTTTGAAATTTTTTTTTTTGCTTTCAAGACCTCAAACAAGAATTTTGAGAAGCCCAACCTCGGTTACCATAGATGACAAATTTTTCAATCGCTGGTTATCGCCATCGGGTTGGTTTGGGGCACTTCAACAAGATTCAAAAATGATAAAACCTCTGTAATTTTATTGATATTGAATCAATGAATTACATCTTATTGGATTGAAAAACCTAAGTGCAACATGAATTGGAATGAAAATCGAAAAAAAAAGCAATAAAGATTCCTACGCAGGGGAGATACTAAATCTGAAATAATTACACTTGAGGGCCAAAGACCCATCCCTTCAAGTGGTCCTTCAGCGTTGATTGCACCAATGGAGGTTTCCAAGAACCAACCAAAGGAGGTAAGGTATATCATCATCAAAGTCCACCACCTTCGACTCCGGGCTTCTTGAAAATACAGGTGACCGGTCATCCCTCGAATCGCTGACAAATTGACCAAAATCGCTTACCATGCTTCTTAGGTGGGCTCATTAGGGCTTGTAGCGATCAGAAAGATAAGCCCAAGATCATCCTCAATGGCCTTTCAGATTAATGTTTCATATCCTCCCACAACTCCCAAATTAATGAAAGGTGTGGTTGATGGAAGGTGGGGGACTTTGACCCGCCTCTTGCCGCCGGGTAATAATCATTGCTTTGTTCGCTTCCCCGCCCATGATATCCCAAACCAGCTTTGTGGGATTGTCCATTTGTCTCAACGGGCATGAATGCCTTGGCCTTCCTTCCCAAGACCCCGACCGGCTTAAAACCATTACCGACCATGACCTTGGCCACCATGAGAGCTGCTTTTGAAACTTTCAGAAACGCAACGGCATATCGATGAAGCTTGAACAACTTGAACTATCTCAAATGAATGATAGCTATCCTCCTCAACATGATCGGGTTCTATGTATGGGATCGATGTTGCATTGAAGATTTGGTGATCTTCCTCTCCATAAATTGTGACCAACTTTGTTTTCAACCACAAACTTGATCTTTGATGTAAACGGAGGGCATCAACCGCATTGTGAATCCATGGTCATTCCAAAGAAGAAATTGAAAGCGTAAGGGATATCCAAAGACTTGAAAAAGAATATCAACACCAAAGGTCCGATTTGCAAATTTTAAGTTAATCCGCCTATCACATCCTTCTTTACTCCATCAAAGGCTCGAATGTAAGTCTTGGCCAGATGGTAGACGGATCAATGCTCTAGTCTTTTCAAAGTAGCCAACGGGCATAAATTAAAACCGCTAATAACAAGCACTCAGCTGAGAGTTTCCTTATACTTATTTATATGAGCGCCTTATTATAAATCTACTGCCCTCAATTGAATTTCAACAGTAAAATGCTACTTGATCCTCGGGAGGATCGCCCGACAAACCTCTAACTTATCTTCTTTAATAGTCGGACACATGAATTTAATTAAAACCTTCATCGAAAGCGCCCTGATGCTTATCCGATGTCTAGAGAAGTTCCAAATAACGAGACTTATATAGTAACTTCTTATTTATCAACCATGCTATAGCCCTACCATTTTAATCACAACGTAGGAATTCTTTTGTTTTTCTCGTTTCTAACTTCGCCGGGTTGATTATCAAAGATAAGTTCGCCCAATCTTTGTTGCCCGATCAACATTATATGACCATGGAACCATCTTGTCACCCTATGTTTTAGGATGAGGTGTGATGCCGTGGATCACTTCCTGAGTGTCGAGTATAATGATCCCCAGGTCATCATCGAGGCGCCCCGAGAGCGGGCATGTCGTGATCCAACCTTACTTGTTCATCGGTCATCCTCGCGAGTTCTTCATTCCAATCAATGATGACTTGAGATATAGTGGCCACTTGAAATTAATTCATCTGCTATCCCAATCATCCTTCTTTTCAACAGCTCATCCACTTTCTTTTCTATGTCATCGAGTGACACCGCTCATCGGTCGAAACATAACCAGCTCGGACTCAAAGCATCGAACATATCTTCGAGAGGGTTTGTGGCTCACCACCAGCAAGTTCTTCTTCCTCAAAGACCGCCGCATTTTGAGATAATGTCCCGTGAAGTGGAGAATCGCGAGGTTTCAAGGCTGGTCGGCGTGAGTCCTGGCCGGCCTTGCCGCCCATAAGAGGTCGCTATCGGGTGGTAAATCAGAGTTTCGGGCCCGGAGTCGCTGCCTTCGCACATAAGTCATGCTGACTTCAGGGCATGCCTTTGTCCTTCTTACCAAAGAAATTTTGCTTGATGAACCCGACTCACTATACCATCCTTTCTTGAGCCCGGCCTCGATCTCCTCACTCCATGGCTATTAGTCGTCAAAGATTGTATGTTACCAACATTCGTGGAATCCAACGGGTTATGTAGAGTGGACACGAACAACTTCATTAAGTCAATGCTTCCGAGGGTTCGGCATGATCTCGCCTCCCCATGTTCCTCCAACGAAAGTGGCATACTCTTTCGTAGTCCGCCTTTTTCCTCGCTTCACTCTCCTGTGTCTTCCCTGTAATGCGACATCTAGATTGAACTTGAAGTGTTTACCTAAAAGGTTTGCCACCTTCCCACGAAGTCCTTTCTATTGATCCGTGGTTGGTATACACCTCATTGCAGCATCCTGCT